>JAEMHR010000012.1:0-362811 GCA_016490725.1 Amphichorda felina
CCCCCCCCCCCCCCCCCTCCCCTCTTGCGAGCGGCGCGACTCGGCTTAGCGACATCCCCGTGGCCGAGCGTTGATATCCATAGCCTCTGAGCCGCGGGAGACAACGCCCTTAGAATTTCCGACCAGGTCGAGACCGTCCCATTACCACCGCCTGTGATTTTAGTTATCCCCATCTCTGTTCCCTGGGACGCCGCATCAAAAGAACGAGCCCCGACGTCAATGTCGTCTCCATAGTCGACACACACTGTCGCAATCAGATAGGCCCGTCGCCCTTGGTGCACTGAGACCTGCGGTTAGAATATTAGCTGGCGAGTGGCTATTACTCGCTCCGTCATGATGAATCACGTCAACAGCCATGACCACCAGAGGACTACTTCCTCACGATATGATCCAGTCCACGCCGCCTCAAGCGAAACGTCCACCCAAAGCGCCTCTCTACCATCTCATGTGCCTGGAGAGCAGCCGCGTCGTACCTCAAGTCAACCTGGACACTTAGAGTCGACCTCAGCACAAGGCCATCATGAAGCCCTTCCGCCATTACATTCGTCGCTTGGTAGCCTTCCCCAAGGAGCTGCCGGCGAATCGCCGTGGAATCAGTGGGAACCGGGGCCCCAGCCCAACCCTCTGCTACAGTCAGCGAGTCAGACGACTTCCATGAGGTTCCGCGGTGAATTGGGCGATGCCGGCCAATATTGGGCTCCGCAGGTGCCTGACACTGCAGCGGCGGAATCGCCAGGTGCTGCGGCAGTGAATCATTCACCCCTGGGCTGGCGCTCCCCAGGAGCCGCCTATTACAATCCACAGTCAAACCTCCCTCCCATCACGGGTCCTATCGTTGTTGGCACTTTTGTTCCCCTCCATGCTGCGAACTCTCACTTCTCACCTTCTCCTGTCTTTCCCAACCCTCTCCGAAGCTCACAAGCTCCTGCCCCCCATAATCTTGCTCAAGCCACGTGTAAGTCACCCACTACCCAGGGCATCTCCCTCGACGACAGCTAAACTTTAAAAAACCCGCAGCGTCACCCAATCCCCCTCCCTCAACTTGGGCTTCAACACCTTCAGGCCGTTACCGTCAGTCGCGTATCCACCGCGGCCGAAGAATCATGGCCGCTCCAGAGAGCCACTCCCGTGCCCTTAACCACTCCCTCCTCCGAGACCCCAGGGTCAGAAGACAAGTACAAAGGTGTCTTCAGATCTATCGGGGAGCTATGCGCACTCGGATGGTCGCTTCTGGATCGGCTAAGCGATCCCTCCAGAGCGTGGGCATGGATGAGCTTGATGCGGGAGAACACCGTACGTACATTGATGACCTTCGGGAATAATGAGAGTCCTTACACTGACGGGGATGTGTGCATCTAGACTGTAACATCTGCTACAACGATTACAATAAGGAGAGCCCCGAGGGAATTGTCGAGGCGCCGCTACGGATACCCCAGTGTAGACACGTCTTCGGGGACCACTGTCTGAAAAGATGGCTTTCAGAGTCGGATTGTTGTCCATACTGCCGAGTCAAGCTACCAGCCGAGGCTAAGGTCGACGGCCCTTCACTTGGAGACCTCCTCGCTACCCTCAGCGCGCAAGGCCTGATAGACCCTAAGTAAGCCCCCCTAGTTGCGTTACGGCATCCTTTTACCTTCAACTAACTTTGATATAGCCACGACAGTGACGAGGTCGTGGAGGAGCTAACAGCCGCAGTGTCACATCCAGAAACCCTCTCGCGCCTTGAGGGGAGTCTAGCAAGCAACTCGTGGGATGGATCGATACCAAGGTTGGCGGAGAGACGCCCTGCATCACCCGATCCTGGCCTGGATCGGCGAAGGACTAGACCACGTATTGAGGGTCCAGACTATCATACTCGCGCATCCCATACCGACGATCCGAACTGCGATCTCGCATCATTACCCCCGACCTCCTCAACACCTGTGACTCCCGCTTTGGCGCAGACCAACATCCAGTCTGCTCCTCATCGTGTGGTAACTAGCCCAGGGAACTCAGGGTACACTTTCCACAGTGGTTCGTTTGGTGCTTTCTACATCCAGGAAAATGGTGTTCCGTACCCGTCTGGCCTGCATCGACCTCCGCCCCCAGGATTTCCGAACCCGGCAAGCGCCCGCTCGCCACTATCCGAAAATCAGAATAGCTCGCAGTCTTCAAGAACACCTGTTGCACCTACCAGCTACGAAGACGACAGAAGGACAAACTCGACTCTAGCTAGGGTTCTTGCCCCGGAAGATAACAGCGGAGGGGCTCCAATGTTGAACGAATAATACCCGCCGTGGAGATGCGACGATGCAAGGCGAGGGCTAGCAAGGTCCTGTCGCATTGGTTCAGTAGCAGACTCTGGCATCGCCACAGGCTATTTTAAGGTAGTGGTTAATATGGGGGCTGGGCATGTGTTTTCGTGGATATTGCAGGTAACAAACAAGTCGGCTGGGTGATAGTTCTGGACAGGGAGGTCAGGGGTCAGGGGGGCATTTAATTAGGGCCAAGTCTACATCTGACTTCCACATTCCCGATGTTTTGTTTAAGGCTTGAGGGAGACATGATTACGTGCGCATTCTTGCTTTGGGACCAGGCGTCTTTGGATGATCTAGGCAAGGTACGGATAGATGAGGATAGAGCTGCCGTCTTTCGGCCGGGGTTCGGTTGGCATGGGACAACTCGATTTCTAACGGCATGATGTATTATTTTAGCGATTTGTTGATGAATAAGTACTACTGGGACACCTTTAAACGAGACCTGCGAGCACCTGAGTATGGGCATTCCGGGATGAGAGAAGGCTGCCGAGGTCGACTAGAGAGGCCCGCTCGTAGGTAAGCATTACTATTACTAGTATCCGTAGGGACCTCCTACTACAAGGTACTTGACTGTAGGGCTAGGGTACTGAAATTCGTTGGCATATTAATGCACAACCTTAATGTTACCACTAAGGCTTCCCCCTGCCCTGCCATGCTGTCAGACCATCTTCTGGTACAGCCATGGCGAAGACGTGCTTACGGACATCAAGGGACCAGCGAGTGTCCATTTTCCCATCTGACGTGATTTTAGTGGTCTTTAGGGTGGAGGAGGGTGCAATACTACTCGAATGTTGGATGAGGTACTGGAACCTGTGGACGCAGATTGTTGGGGGTCCCCTCAAGTGTCATGAAATCATGGATGTGTATTAGTGTGAAGTAATACAAGGCAAGTACGTTTTTGGCCATCCGAGACACTGAACTCGCGGCGTCTTAGACAAGACCAGAGTAAGACAAATACCGAGGAGCGCTGCTGCTGGACTTGGAAGCATACAGCCAACAACAGCCTATGTGAGGGAGAGCAATGATAAAAGGTCAGCGTTTTGCACATAATTGTAGGTAATACAGGGTAGCAATTAATCAAAGTTCAGAGCTCAGACGAATGAGCACGTGCCGTCCCGATTGTCCGACGCGGGAGGTGCCAGCACTGGGCTGCCAGCTGGCAGTGGATGGAGACTAAAAAAAAGAGACAAAATCTGGCGGTCAGAGTCCAACTCATGCCCGACGGACGCAGGATACGAGATGGACCCACGACGGGTCAATTTTGCGTGCAGAAACTGTGTTGTTGGCATTATGTAAAATCCCAAATATCAGCAAAATCAGCTTGTATTTTTTGCTTCAGACGTTCTCCGGTGTAAGCTCTAAACATCTGGATGGGAGGTTGGGGGTGAGAACAATCAAAGGCTGTTTTATTATGTCAGCCAAATCGTTGAAGCTGAGCGTGGGCGGCAAAGCGCCGAGCCGAGCCCCACCCAGGCCTAAGGCGGGCCGTACAAAGAAGGCGGGTTCAGGCGGGTGGCGACACAGCGATCGGAGGCTGTGATTGGGCCGTTCCAGCTCCCAGCCACCGCCAGTTGGCCTAGCGTCCTAGCGCAGTAACGGCTCCAGGAGGACGGGGGCCTAACCCAGGCCTGACCCAGGCTCGGATTACATAGTACTCCCAGGCTTACCAGCTGAAAGAGGGACTGGGGCAATCGGGGCACGACCGGGGGGAGCTGTGCTGAACCCAAACAAAACAACATCACCACTGCCCTCACTACACGCCGATTCATCGGCCCAGCAAATATGGCAGATTCCCGTCGCCGGAGCCCTGAAAGCTCCAGGAGGCGGAAGCGCGAGAGGAGAGCCTCTCGTGAACACCTAGCCGATAGCACCACCATTCACACCACCACCACCGCCGCCGCCGCCGCCGCCCCCGAAATGCCATCCTACAACACCACCCGATCTCAGCCCCAGCCCCAGATGGACGCCAGCGGCCGCTACCGCTACCGCGCTGACTCCAGCTCCTCTTCAGCCAGCTCCACCGCCTCGTCTCTGGTGGACATATCGCGAAAGTACCCCGAGAATCCGCGTTACGGCGGCATCTTTGGGACCTTCTTCAGAGCCCCGTCGGAGCGCCTGCGCAGGCGAAGGAGCGGCAAGGCCAAGAAGAAGAAGCGCGTCCTCTACTTCAGCAACTCGTCCTCGTCCTCGGTCAATTCCGACTTGGCCTACGGCACGGGCTACATCCCCCGTCGCAAGAGTCGCGACTTCAGTCGCCGGCACGATGCCTCCATCGCAGGCACCGCCGCCTCCGCCTACGGTGCTTCTGCCGCCATGTCTGCGACATCGACGCACCCAGCGACGACCCATTATCCTTCACAGCCCCCGTCCGCGCATGGATATCCACAGCAGTACCACTATAGTGCTCCGTCCCAGCGGCCGCAGTCTTATGCACCTGCCACCACAGCCGCAGCCGCCGTGGCTGCCGGCAGCGCGGCAGGGCTCGCGGCAGAGTACTACAATGTTGGCCGTCAGGTCTCCTCTAAGTCCTCGACTCCCCGGCGCAAGAAGACGGACGACGAGGAGATCATGGCCATCGGTCGCCAGCTCTCGGATTTGGCCAAGCGCCAGAACGACGAGGATCTCCGCAACGCCGGCAGGTCTCGCCCCTCCGGACTCATGTCCGCCGCGTCCAAATTCGACGAATACCGCAACTCCAAGTATGGCAAGACGACCCGCGGTCTCGGAAGCTCGAAGCCTCGGTATGACTCGTCCGACGACTCTGAGTGGGAGTCGGCTTCGGATGACGACGACTCGGATGGCAGTGCCGACACAAACATGGCGTATGGAACTGTTGTTTCTGCGGCTATCCGGCCCACGACTGCTGCCGTGGCTGGAGCTGCTGCAGGCGCAGCTGTTGCGTCCGGCTTCAGGGACAGTGACAGAAACGGCTCTGTTTATAGTGACAGAAAAAGCTCTGTCGTTGACCCTCGACTGTTTGGACCCGTCAACTCTCTTAAAGGCGTGGTTGATACCCCCTGCGGATTTGGTGATGCCAAAGAGCGGTCCTCGTCTCGTCGCGGAGAGCCGAAGCGGCTAACTCGCTCTGCTACTGAGCCGTTGGGACCCATGCGAAATGTCTACCCTGTTCCCACATCCGACCCCAGCCGCTTTGAGGCCGATCGTGAATCGATTGTCACGTCGCAGCAGGATCTCCCCCATCGATCGCGCCCCGGTCCCGTCCCGCTTCAGCAGCCGGTGCCTCAGAAGACGGTGTCCCCCAAGCTCTACGACGCCGAGAAGCTGGAGGATGTCACCCGGCGCGAGCCCAAGCCATCGCGCAGCCGCTCTGACGACAAGGGCTGGGGTGATGTGGCGATTGCTGGCGCCGCGGCCGCGGCTGTCGGTGCCGCCATCGCCCACGACCGCAGGGACGACCGAAGAGAAAACCGCCTAAAGAGCCGCGAGTACTACGAAGACGAGAAGCGTGATAGGGAGAAGCGATCGGAGCGCGAGAAGGAGCTGGAGAGAGAAATGCGCCGTGAGACGGAGTCTCGCGAAAAAGAATATCGCGAAAGGGAATATCGCGAGAAGGAGTCTCGCGACAAGGAGTCTCGCGACAAGGAAAAGGACCGCAAGTCCAAGCGTGAGTCGTACTCTTCCAAGTATGCCGACGATAAGGAAAAGGACCGTAAGCGATCGTCGCGACATGACGAACGCGAGGTTACGTCGAAGAAGCATTGGGAGGTTGGGATAGAGCCAGACCTTTCTCGAGACTCGTCCAAGCGTCCCGTCAAGCCCAGCCGGCAGGAATATGAGCCGGAGGACCGATATAGCGAGCTCTCCCGCTCGTCTCGGCGGGACAGCAAGAAGTACGAGGCTCGCGACGAACAACGCGAAATTCCTGGACCGGAGAAGGCAGGTTATGACAGAGCTACCGGATCGAGCCAACCCCCCCAGCACGCAGCTGTTGACCCGTTCCAGTACCAGGTGGACAACTTCCACAAGCTGCCAACGGCGGGCCCGGCGCGACCCTTGACGCCAACCGTTGTGACTGTTGATCGCGAGCCAACGTTTGACTCTCCCCCAGGCTCACCACTTCCAGATGGAAGGTTGAGCCGCAGGGACTCGTATGAGCTTGAGCAAATGGTCTCGGATTACAAGAAGGGGCCCACTTACGAGACAAGCTCCCGCGGTACCCTGGACAACGTGGCCGAGAAGGTGGAGCACGACGTGGCCTCTGTAGGCGCCGCAGCTGTCGCCGCAGGAGTTGCCGCTGGGATTGCGGCGGACGCTCGCTCAAGCGAACGCCGGAGGGATGAGTACTCTGACAATGGATCGCGCGAGCGTACTAGCCCCAAGGATCCTGTTCAGGAGGAAGCAGACAGGTATTACCGCGAGTCCGAAATAGCGAGGAAGATTGCCGCTGAACAAGTACGGTCCCGCAGCAAAACGTCGGAGAGGTCCGTCGTTGGCAAATGGGAACAGGACGAAGGTCCCGAACCCATCACCATCGTCACCCCCCCCGAATACGTCTCTCACGATGAGCCCGAAAAGGGGCGCTACGACGGCCCCAACGCCGACGTCCGAATCGATAACAAGTTCACCCCGAGGGAAGCGGAAAATTACCGTAGCTTGAACGGTGACTTGGACCCTCCCCCCAACAAGTCCCGGGATCCCTCATGTGAGCGTGACCGACCGGTCCTCAACCTGGTCTATCCAACGCCAGCGCACAGCCGACAGCCTACGCCTTCTCTCGAGAAGGAGGAAGAGAGAGATCGAACGAGAGATCGCGGGGTGGAGGATCGCGACGACTCGTCACGGTCCGACGTCGCCGCCCGAGAGGAGCCCGCCAACGATTGGGATGATAGAACGGCAAAGTCTGACGTTGGAGTCGGCTCTCGCCAACGCAGCGCGAGGGACCCTGAGGACGACACAGCCAAATCTGATGTCGGACCGAGAGGAGACGTGCAGGCTGCCCCCAAGTCTGTCACTTGGGGCGAGAACGAGACGAAGAGTTTCGAGGTCGTCACTCCTGAACCCAAAGAAGGGGAATTGGGAGACAGGCCACGGCCTCGCCTCAGCAAAGACAGCCCATGGGGCATCATTTCTGCCGCGATCGCAGGGAACGGCGCCGAGCCTGCTAACGAGCCCGACTTCATTGTCACCGAATCCCCCAAAGAGATGGAACCGGAGAACCAAGGAACCCGAGATCTGGGCTCTGGGGTCACCGAGCACGTCTATCATGTGGACGATGAGAGCGGAGCGCCTCCCATTCCAGGCCCTAAACCAGCAAGCCCAAATCCGGGACAGATGTCAGGCGGCTATGCCGATGATATTGAATTCGCCGCGACTCTCGCTGCTGGGCTGAAGGATACTGGGTTTGACCCAAACATTGTCATCGATGACCCGACTTTCCGCCGTAGGGACTCGCCCCCTGGCTCGGATGAGCTGAACGGCAGCGGCGCTTACCACACGCCAGACACGGGCTATGTCATTGGCGAGGCAGAGATTCCAAGGGATGAACCCCAAGCCGATGAGCCTGTCGACGAATGGGGCGAAGTCCCCGTTAAGATGAGCAAGAAGGAGAAGAAGAGGCTCGAGAGGCTCAGGAGGCAGCAGGAAGCCGAGGCGGCAGAGGAGACCCCAGTCGAGGCAGAAGAGCCTCCGCCTGCAGCTGAGGAGCCTGCTGAATTCCCCGTAAAGCTCAGCAAGAAGGAGCAGCGCAAGCGGGATAAGGAGGCCAGGGCTCGAGCACTGGCTGCCGAAGATGACGGCCAGCCGCTCGCCGAGTCAGAGCCTACTCAGGCAATGGATGCTGCCCACGATGCCTGGGAGGAGCCTTTGGAACAGGATTCCGAGGACCTAAAGAGCCGAGACTTGGAAAATGGCGAAGCCCCAATGGTGTCTGTCCCTGTTGACTCCTTTGCCGATCTCGCATCAAGAATGGAGACGAACCCCGACGATGAATGGGACGAGCCCAAGAAGTCCAAGAAGTCGAAGCGCAACTCTGGCGTCTACGACTCTCCTTCGCGCTCAGCTGCCCCGTCCGAGGTCTCAGTTGGTAGCTCTGGCAAAAGGGACAGGAAGTCGAAGCGAAGGAGCGGCGCTGAGGACGACTTTGACGAGTACGGCGACGGCCCCCCTGATCGAGGACGCGACCCGTTCGAGGACCGTGACGTGAGCTCTGTGGTCTCTGAGCCGCGGTACGACGGCCGTCGTTCCAGCAGGCGATCGTATCGCTACGAGGACGATGACGATACCAAGTCGGTCGCGTCGGCTCCTGGCAGCGGGCGCAAGAGCAAGACGTCGGAGAAGCGGTCGAGCGGTGGGCTCTTCAGCCTGTTCAAGTCTGCCAGCAAGGACGATAACAAGAGCAAGGAGTCTTTTTTAGATAATGCCGGTACCCTTGGCGCGGGTGCCGGCCTGGCGGGTGCCGGAGTTGCTGCTGCTGCTGCTGCGTCTACTCTCTCTCGTCTCAACGCCACCGAAGCCCTCTCGGAAAAGAAGGACACCTCCAGGGACATCTCAGAGTGGTCGCGGGATGTCAGCGAATTCGACCCTGATATTGTGGCCCGGGCCATCAAGCCGGCCATTGATCCGCAGTATGGGGATCTTCTCCCTCTTCCTCCTAGTGAGCCTGGATCCCCCGTCGGGGCTCCTGAGGACCTGCCCAGCCTTCCAGATAGTCGCCCAGACACGCCTCCCGAGGAGCAGAGCATGAGGCGTGAGCGTTTCTCCCAGACGCGAAGGCGGAGCTTCTTTGAGACGCCTACAAAGACGCCCAGCAACACCGCCATACCCCTGCAATTGCGCCTGGGACAGAGATCCGGACCCTCATCCCCAGGCCTATTCAAGTCCTCTCCTGCTGCCTCCCCAGTGGTAGGAGAGGGCGAGTCCCCTGTGTCGGCGCGGCGACCGACTCGCCCCACGTCTTGGGATAACTGCCGCGAGTTCAAGCCCCTGTATCTGCTCGAGCATGCTCGCCACAGCTCCATGGAGGAGTCGGTAGACCGCGCCAACCTACCGGCTCTGCCCCCCAGCGAGGTTTCGGTTTCTTCCCGTGGCTCCCCCGGCCCCGGATCCGAAGCGTGGGAATCTGCCGATGAGTATGTGCACGGTGCGGTCGACGACGAGGACTATGCGGGATACGGGCTCCGCATCGATACTTCTGTACCAACCATTGCCCAGGGCCATGACCAGGCGGGATCTCAGGAAACGACGCCCAGGGCTGAGGTCAAGCCGGAGCTGCCTGGCGGTCTGTCTCAGGGTGAAGACACATGGCAGCGCCCCGGCACGCCTGAAGAGCCAGATCCGGTCGAGTCAATGTCCAAAGACCGAAGCTCCTACCTGCTCCAATCTGCGCCGTCGTCGATCCAATCCGACAAGACTGTCGACAGCGAGACGGTTCGACAAAACCTCCTCAACATCGCTGCTACCCCATCCAAGGCACCCGGCGCGCAGGGTGGCTTGGGTGACATTGACGAGGGTCTCGTGTCTGCAGACGAGCACTTCTCCGACGCCGTTGAAGGCCACGATGAGGAGCGCATGACGCCTCGTGATGTGTCTGCCCCTGAGCTGCCTGGCGACGAGCCCACAGTAGAGCCGGCCGAAGCTCCTGCCCCTCAAGAGCCGCCAGCCGAGGACTTTAGCATGCTCACTGGCAAGGCGAAGAAGAAGGCTAAGAAGGCCGCCAAGAAGAAGCAGGCTCTGGGGCTTGACGTTGTAGCTACCGAAACTGATATCGAGACCTCTGCTGAGGCTGCCGAACCGAATCCTGAGCAGGCCGATGCATCAAAGACCGATTCTGACGTCGTGGCTGAGGAGAGGCCGGCAGAGGAAGCTCCAGGCGAGGCGGAAATCTCTCGAGACCTTACCGAACCACTTGAGTCTGAGAAGCCACCAGAGGATGCCGCCAACCTGGGTACTGTCCCCGAACCTCCAGTAGAATCGGAGGCACCAGAGCCAGCGCCAGAACCGCCCACAGAGGCATCCGAGGCCTCAGAAGCAACCGGTAAGAAGGGCAAGAAGAAAAAGAAGAAGAAGAAGGGCAAGGCAGCTTTGCCCTCCGAGGATGAGACGGCACCGGCCGACAAGCCTATTCCTGAGCTCGAGACCCCCGCTTCCGAGGCCCCTACGGCCCCTGTCGAGGCAGTCGTTGAGGAGGTTGCACCTCGCGAGCCTGAGCTGACCGCCCCCGAAGACTCCGAGCCTACGCCTGCCGATGCCCCTGTTGAAGAACCTATTGAGCCAGCCGTCGAGGGGCCTGTCGAAGTGACGTCGGAAGCACCTGCTGAGGTACCTGTTGAGACACCCGTCGAAGTGCCTCCAGAGGCGTCTGCCGAGGCAATTGGAGAAGAACCTGTTGAGGTTTCTGTAGAAGCACCTATAGAGGCCTCCGTCGAGGCGCCTGTTGAAGAACCTGTCGAGGCATCCATCGAAGCCACTGAACCTCCGGTTGAGCCTAGTCAGGATGACCCCTGGTCAGACGCTACCCTTTCGAAGAAGGAGAAGAAGAAGCGAAAGAAGAAGGCTCTTCTTGCGGACGACTCATGGATTACCGAGAAAGCGGAAGAAGATTCGGCCCCTTTGGCTGAGCCATCTGCGCCAGAGCCCGAGTCCTCCCAGCCCTCTGAGGTGGCGGCCAGTCGTGATCCCGAGCCAACTGAACCTGAGGCAGCGCTGGCCGATCAGGCTGTTGCCCAGGAAGAAGCCGCTGTCCAGCCGGAGGAGTTTGCCCCTGTATCCAAGAAGAAGAAGAAGAAGGACAAAAAGAAGAAGTCCTTGCAGTTGGATACGCTGGATGAGCCCACTTCTACTGGAGCTGCCGATATCAAGGCTGAAGACGCCACAACCACCAAGTCTCTGGATGTCTCTGAGGAGCCTGCGACGGAATCCACTGCTGTTGGTGATGTGGATGGCGAAACCGTCGCATGGGATCAGACCATGTCGGAACAAGAGCAAACGAAAGACGTTGAGGCTGATGAGAAGCCGCACGCCCTTGAGCCGCAGATATCGGAACCCCTGTTCACCCAAGATGGACCTTCTCTCGAGACTACCCAGGAAGAATCAGTTGAGCCAACTCAAGCAAGTGAGATCCCTCCATCTGAGGACGTCTCCGATCAAACCAAGGGTGATCCTGCCGAACCAGCTTGGGATGAAGTCTCAACGCCAAAGAAGAAGGGCAAGAAGAACAAGAAGAAACAGCAAGCTACTTCTTGGGACGCTGTTGAAGAGCCCTCGGTCAAGGAGACCCCTGTTGATCCCTGGGATGCCCCTGAAGAGCCTGCCGCTGAAGGGCCCTCTGCGCAGATGGAAGCTATCTCGGAATATGCTGAACGCCACGAACCCGCTCACCCAGCTGATACAGACACCACTGGTATTGAGGCCCAGGAAGCCCCTGCTGGAGATGAATGGGGCCGCCCCATGACCAAAAAGGAGAAGAAGAAGGCGGCCAAGAAACGACAGCAGGAACAGGAGGAGGAGGAGCAGCGCCAACAGGAACCGGAGCAGCAGCAAGCCTCGGATGGCTGGGACCTCCCTGACGAGTTCTTCAACAAGCCCCCACCACAAGAGACTGCCGACGATCTGGGCTGGGACAAACCTGCCGAGGCCAAGCAGGAAGAGGATGCCCCGGAATCGACAGAACTACCCTCCAAAGAGACCCCTGACGTCGAAGCTGAAGCGCCCGGTGCCGCAGAACCCCAAGAGACACAGGCTGAGGACGAGTGGAACGCGCCGATTAACGGCAAGAAGTCCAAGAAGGCCAAGAAGAAGAAGAAGGGCAAGTCTGCGATGCCCGGGGACTCGGAGGAAGCCCCCAAAGATGACGAGCCAGCCCCTGCCGTCACTGACGACCTCGATCAGTCGAAGGATGAGATTGTCTCGGAGCATAAGCAAGAACCTCTAGCTGAGGAGCAAACACCAGAGACTATGGAAGAGGCGGCTCTTGACAATAGCACCCCTGACGACCAACAAGCTTCTTCAGAACAAGCCGACCCCTCCACCGAAGACAGCGAGTCTCTGTTCCCCATGAAGCAGTCCAAGAAGGACAAGAAGAAAAAGAAGAAGCAAGCTGCGCTGGAGGCGTTGGCCGCTGAGGAGGACGTGTCTACCAAGGACGGTGCCCAGGAGCTGGACGAGGCTCAGGTCCCGGAGCCCGAGACCAAGGAGCCCGTGGAACACGAGGGCGACCTGGCTGCTGGATCCAACTACCAGAGCCCTGAGAATACATCTGGCTTTGTGACGCCCGCGGAGTCTCTTTCTGGCCAAGATCCCGATGCGAATCCGGACGAGTGGGGTGGGTTCAGTCTCAAGAAGTCCAAAAAGGATAAGAAGAAAAACAAAGCTAAAGATACCGAGGCTGAGGAAGTACAGGAACCCGAAACGACACCCCCGCCGGAACCGGAGCCGGAGCTGCGGGAACCGGATGACGCTGACCGGATTGTTGATCCCACTCCAGCAGACGCCAGAGTCGAGGACCCCCAGGCTATTGACGAATCTGCCGCTGTTGACGTTGACGTTGACGTTGACAATGCTCAGGTGGAGGCGTCCCAGCCCGCCGACGACGAGGGGGCTCCTGGCATGTCTAAGAAGGACAAGAAGAAGAAGAAGAAAAAGAAGAAGGGCAAGACCAACTCATTCGACTCGTCAGCGGAGGATGGCCCCAAGGCAGAGGATGGCCCCAAGGCAGAGGATGGCCCCAAGGCAGAGGATGCCCCCAAGACGGAGGGTGGCCCCAAGGCAGAGGATGGCCCCAAGGCAGAGGATGCCCCCAAGGCGGAGGATTCTGCAGCCGAACCTGCCACCGAACAACCGCCTATAGAACAACTGCCTGCGGAAGAGTCTCCTACAGACACGTCACCAACGCCAGAAGAGGATGAGTGGAGTCTTGACATGGCAAAGAAAGAGAAGAAAAAGAAGAAAAAGTCTGTAACTTTTGACCTTGGTGACACTCCAGCCTCTGGTGAAGACAAAAATGAGGCCTCCACAGATGCTCGGCATGATTTGGTCCAGGCTGAGGCAGAGCCTGCTTCACCGCAAACCTCTGAACCAGCCCCCGAGCCTGAGACTATGCAGGAGGCGCAAGAGAACACACCCCTGGCTGAACCAGCAGCAGAGGAAGTTGAGGTCCCCATGGATAATACCCCGGAGGAGTCCAAATCGATGGAGGGAGACAAGGATGAGGATGTCTCGGGCCCCCCTACGTCCAAAAAGAAAAAGAAGAAAAAGAAGAAGGCCCAGGCCGCTGCTCTCCCCGCTATGGAGCCTGCTGCTGAAGAGTCCACACAAGACACTGGACCTACCTCTGCCCCTGAAGCCTCTGAGCCACAAGATGGGACCTCTGTTCCAGAAGAGCCTAAGGAATCTCAGCAGCCTGAGGTTGAGCTCTCCGTTCCCGAAAACTCTGAGGAGATTGCTGCTCCTGCCTCTGAGGAAACCACTGCTCACTATGAGATCACCGCTCGTGAGGAACCCCCTGCTCCTGAGGAGGTTACCGGTCCTGGGGAGGCGCCTGCTTCTGAAGAGGCCCCTGTTTCTGAAGAGGTCCCTGTCTCTGAGGAAGCCCATGCTCCCGGGGAGGTCACCACTCCTGGAGAAACCCCTGCTACTGAGGAGGTCATCGCTCCCGACGAGATTATCTCTCCTGAGGAAGCTCCTGTCCCTGAGGAAGCTCCTGCCCCTGAGGAAGCTCCTGTCCCTGAGGAAGCTCCTGCCCCTGAGGAAGCTCCTGTCCCTGAGGAAGCCCCTGCTTCTGAGGAGGTCCCTGTTTCCCAGGAAGCCCCTCCTACGGAGGAAGCTAAGGAAGATGACGATGCCTCGAGCGCTGGCCTCTCGAAGAAAGAGAAGAAGAAAAGGAAGAAGGCCAAAGCTGCTGCCCTTGCTAACAAGCAAGTCTCTGCTGAACTAGAGAAAGTGCCTGAGCAGGAAGCTGAGCCCGAAATCCCGAAGGCCCTGGATGAAGCACTCGCTTCTGACGAAGCCCCAGAGGTGGCTCCCGACCCCGAGCTATTGAAAGATGAGAAAATGGTTATGGCGCCGGAGCAGGATCAGTCTACGGCTGAGTCCTCGAAGAATGTCGACGAGGACTGGGGTGTTGGCCTGTCAAAGAAAGACAAGAAGAAGAAAAAGAAGGCCAAAGCCATGGCTCTTGACAGCTGGGAGCCTACTGGTGAAACCGAGGAGCTTCCCAAGACACCTGATCAGCCAGACACCACCCAAGAAGATGAGACATCGAAGGCACCCGAGGAACCCGTCGACACTGGCGCCGACTTGCAACTCCCTCCCTCTCAGCCTGAAGCCTCCAAGTCCGAAGATGCTGCGCCTGAGCCTATACCAACGGAACCTTCTGATGGAGCAAACAATGACGACAGCTGGAGTCAGGGTCTTTCCAAGAAAGAGAAGAAAAAGAAAAAGAAAGCAAAGGCACTGTCCATGGACTGGGAATCGACACCTGAAACTCCCGGTGATGAAATAGCTGAACCGTCTGCTGAGCCCTCCAAAGACCTTGGGTCAGTGGATCAGCAAGAATCCACTGCTGAGCCAGTGGTGATCAAAGAAGCAGAGCCTGAACTTGATTCTTCTGCGGCGTTGGAGGTGCCTGCTACTGAAGAGGTGCCTGCTACTGAAGAGGTGTCTGCCGCTGACACCCCAGCCCCGGCTACTAAAGAAGATGACAACTGGGGCGCTGGCCTTTCTAAGAAAGAGAGGAAGAAGAGAAAGAGGGCCATGGCAGCAATGGCTATGGAGCGGGAGGCTACTGCAGCCCCCCCGGTAGAGCCCGAGCCCGAACTCTCTGAGGTACCCAAGGAGGCTGAGGAGATTGAACAGCCCGCCCCTGAGGCCGACCTGTCTGGAGATGCTGGCACCATCGAAACCGTAACCCAACAGGTGGCTGAGCCCCCAGTCCCCGAAGATAAGGATGACAGCTTGAGCGCTGGCTTGTCTAAAAAGGAAAGGAAGAAGCAGAAGCGAGCCAGGGCTCTAGCTATGGACTGGGGCTCACCTGCAGGGCCTGCAGGGCCCGTGGAGACTGAACACTCCGAACCGGCCAAGGAAATTGAGAAGACTGCTGAACCGACCTCCACCCCGGAGTCTCCAAATGATGTCGACGCTGCCCAAGTGGGAGCCTCAGAGGAGCCTCCTGCTCCTGTGACTGCGGATAATGACGATGATTGGGGTGCTGGCTTGTCCAAGAAGGAAAAGAAGAAGAGAAAGAAGGCTAAGGCTATGGGTATGGACTGGGAGCCCACTCCGGAGCCTACAAAAGAACCCACTCCAGAGCTTAAAGAAGAACCCATTTTAGAGCCTACAGAGGAGACGATTCCTGAGCCAACAGAGAAGCCTACCCTCGAATCTACGGAGAAGCCTGCTCCGGAGCCTACAGAGGAGACAATCCCTAACCCTACAGAGGAGCCCATTCCTGAGCTCCTAGAAGAGTCCACCGCGGAGCCTACAAAGGAGCCTACTCTCGAACCTACAGAGGAGCCTGCTCGGGAACCTGCCGAGGAGGCAATTCCTGAGTTTGCAGAGGAGCCTATTCTGAAACCTGTAGATGAGCCTGCTCCGGAACCCACTGAGGAGACAGTTCCTGAACCTACAGAAGAGCCCACTCTCGAACCTACAGAGCCCAGTTCTTGGGATCAGCCGGAGACCACGGACCAGCCAGCCATTTCTGAGGTTGTTGACCAAACTGAGCAGCTGGCGGAACCTCAGGCCGAGGAAGCCGCACCGCAACAGCCTGAGAAACTTGAGCAACCTGCACCGGAACCTATTGTCGCGGCTGTGGATGGCGGCGATGACTGGAGCGCTGGCCTTTCCAAGAAGGCAAAGAAGAAGAAGAAGAAGGCCAAGGCCGTGTCTATGGACTGGGAGCCAACGCCAGAAACTGCAACAGAACTAGAGCAGTCCGGGCAATCCAAGGATATCCAAGGTTCCGAGGAGGCCGAGATAAGGGCCGAACCTCAGGTGGTAGTGGAGGACGAGCCTCCCACTATTGAAACTGAGCCTTCCAAGGAGCAGATTTCAGAGGATGTGGCAATGCCACAGCCTACTGATGAAGCAGCTGAACCTACTGAGGATACCTGGAGCTCTGGCACTTCTAAGAAGGACAAGAAAAAGAAAAAGAAGGTCAAAGCTCTAGACTTGAGCGCCTGGGAGGACCCCAAACCTGCCGAGACTGGCGAAGCGTCTGCCCCGCAAGAATCTGAGACGGTTGCTACAGCTGAAGAGGGCGAGGCAGACATGTCCAAATCCGCCGAGCCCAAAGAACCCGAAACTGAGCTCAAGCCGCAATCAGAGAAGACAGATGACGAAGCATTCTCAATAGCTGGCCTCTCGAAGAAGGAGAAGAAGAAAATGAAGAAGAAGGCCAAGGCACTTGGCTTATCGGATCCGTTTGAGGAGGCTGTCCCCTCCCAAGAAGCAGCCCCAGTCCTCGGAGACGGCGATAACAAGGACGAACTAGACCCTGCGCTGAAGAAATCCGACGACAATAGCCAGCCTGGAGACTCATCCAAGTCACTTGACCCGGAGTCTCCGCCACACGAAGAGCCCGGATCTGCCGAATTGGGCGATGGCGAGACTGTAACCCTTGACCAGCCTGAAGGGAACACTTCCGGCCAGGAAACTCCTGGCGAGTTAGCCCACGTGGAGCCGCCGCCAGCCCAGACGGGTGATGGTGAGGTTGAAGGCGAGAAGGATCCTTGGGAGACGGCTGCCACTGGCAAACTCTCAAAGAAGGACAAGAAGAAAAAGAAAAAGCAAGCCCTTCTTGCCGCGCAGGAGACTACCGAGGCCCCCTTTGATGAGCCCGAGGTCACTGCGGATGCGCAGCTCGAATCCAGGGAGGCAGAGCCATTTGCTGTTGGGGGTGAACAAGCTGCTGAACCATCATCAGCCCCGCAGGAAGAGTCGAAAGAGCCTGAACACTCGCTACCTGCAACGAAGCTGTCAAAGAAGGAAAAGAAAAAGGCGCAGAAGCTCGCCCTGACTGCAGCAGCGGCAGCGGCAGCGGCAGCGGCAACCGCACCAGAGGTGGAAAGTCAGACAGATGCTCCTCAAGAAACGGCAGAGATTTCTCAGCCCTTATCCTCCGAAGACACCCCCATGCCCGAAATCAAAGATACCGAAGAGACCGAGACACCTCCGGTCCTCGACACATGGGACGACGCAGAGGCTGTGGAGAAGGAGCCTGCGAAGGAGGATGAGCCTAAGGCTGTCAATGAGGCCGAGCTTAAGTCTGCCGATGATGATGAGCCTAAGGCTGCCGAGGTGGATGAGCCCAAGTCTTCCAAGGCGGATGAGCTCCAGTCTGCCGATGATGATGAGCCTAAGGCTGCCGAGGTGGATGAGCCCAAGTCTTCCAAGGCGGATGAGCTTCATTCTGCCCTGGTAGATGAACCTAGGCCTGCCGATGGTGATGAGCCTAAGCCTGCCAAGGTGGATGACCTTCAGTCTGCCGATAATGGTGAGCCTAAGGCTGCCGAGGTGGATGAGCCTAAGCCTGTCAATGAGGAGCCTGTCAATGAGGAGCCTGTCAATGAGGAGCCTGTCAATGAGGAGCCTGTGAATGAGGAGCCTGTCAATGAGGATGAGCCCAAGTCTGTCAATGATGATGAGCCTAAGGCTGCCGAGGTGGATGAGCCTCAGCCCGTCAAGGAGGATGAGCTTAAGTCTGTCGAGGTGGATGAGCCTAAGGCTGTCGATATGGATCAGCTTCAGTCTGCCGATAATGAAAAGCCTCAGCCTGCCGACGTGGACGAGCCTCCGCCTGTCAATGAGGGGCCTGTCAATGAGGAGCCTGTCAATGAGGATGAGCCTCAGCCTGCCGACCATGATGGTTTCGCCGGGTTACAAGTTTCTACCAAGAAATCGAAGAAGGCCAAGAAGAAGAAGGCTCGCCTTAGCGCTGGATTCGGTGACCTCGGCAAGGTCGAAGAATCAAACGACTCCTCCGAATCACCTCCTCCCGAGGCTACAACCACTACCAAAGCAGGAGAAGTCACCGTTGAGCCTGAGGGGTCCAAATCAACAGAAGAATCATCTGCTCCTAGAGAGGCCGAACCCGCACCGGTAGGGGATGATGACTGGGCTCTCCCTGGCAAAAAGGGCAAGAAGGTCAATAAGCTGAAGGCGTCGCGTTTCGCAATGTTTGAACCTCAGGCTGAGAAAGCTCCCAAGGAGGAGGCTGCTAGCCACAAGATCGATGAATCCGTCCAAGATCCCTCGGACAATCAGGTTCAGGGGGGTGAAGCTAGAGATACGGACGAAGCCCCAGTTTCCCTGTCGACAGAAAGCAATGAGCAAACCGAAGAACCCACAGGCGTCCTCACTGAGGTCGCAGAGCAGACCTCGGAAAATAAAGACGAGGCGCCAGGAGAGGAACAGCCGACATCCGGCCCTGAGCTGGCTGGATCCACAGATGAGACTGAAAAGGAGCTGGAGACGAGTCAACCGACTCCCCAGCCACCAGCAGAACCGGAAGAGACAAATCCCGAAGAAGCCTGGGGAATTCCGGCCAAGAAGAAGTCTAAGAAGAAAGACAAGAAGCGCAACTCTGTGCAGGCGACGCCGCCGGAAGCTTCGCGTGCTGCATCTCCCGAGAGACAAGATGCAGCGGAAGCTACAGCGACGCCCGAGCAAAGCCAAGAAACCTCGAGCGCCGAGGCGCCGCCAGAGGCAACTGCCGACGACTGGACAGGGGGCTTTTCCACGTCCAAGTCAAAGAAAAAGAAGAAGAAGGGCAAGGGCTTGGAGACAGCAAGGCTGCCCTCGACTGCACCTCTTCGTCCTGAACTAGCCGAGGAGCCACGTACGGTTGAAGAAGCCTCTGGGGAACGCGACGATGCGACCAAGGCTGATGACGTCTGGGATGAAGGAGACACCCCCATGAGGGATGTGGAACAAGAGACATCAAATTCTGCACCGGGCACTCCCGAGACCCATGTCAGGGTTCGTGATGCCGGTGTGGAGAAGGAAGGCGAAGAGCCAGGTGACAAGGATATTACCATGGAAGATGCTCCGCCCGATGCAGCACCCATGCGCGAAGAACCTGAAGCTCAAGCTGAAACTGGATCTAGCACGTCGACCACTGTGGCAGCGGCCGCGGCTGCAGCTGGCACCGTAGCGTTGGCGGCGGACAAGGCCGTTGGAGGCAAGAAGGGGAAGAAGGGGAAGAAGAACAAGAAGGTCCTGGACAAGAGGCAGCCAAAGGAGGATGATCTATTCGATGACCCTGGTCTTTGGGAGAGTGCCGACAAGAGAAACCTGGAGGAGAAGGTGGACGACAAGGACGTTGACGAAGCGTTCTGGGGCGAAGGGGAGAAGACGAAGGCACAGTTGGCCGCTCAGGAGAATGACGACTTCTGGGGCGGAGGGGACAAGGAGGACAAGGAGGACAAGGAGGACAAGGAGGACAAAGCGGATAAAGGGGATGAAGAGGAGGACGTTTCTGGCACGAGGGAGCTGAGCACCGAGGAGGTCCCAACAGTTAGTCAAGCGCAAGACGACACATGGGACGCTGAGGATCAGGGACTGCCAGAGACAAAGGATGGTCAGAGAACGCTGGCTGCACCTGGGAATGACGGCCCCCCCGACGCAGACAAAGCCAGGGAGGCATGGGCTATGCTAAAGAACAACGACAGCTTCTCGGGATCGGATGAAGGATGGAAGGAGACATCTCGTCACGGAGCACCGCTGGACGACGACTTCGAGGAGAGCCCTGTGCTGGGGCGGGAGGAGACGAGCACACCACGATCAGAGCCCCTGGGTCTCCTGCGGCGTGGGCCCGACGTGCAGGAACCCATTGGGGGGCTCCTGCGAGAAGACAGCCAGGCGTCGGCGCTGAGCGTCAGCCTGCTGTCTGACTTTGGGGGTACCAGGCTGTCTGCAGCACGATCACTGCCTGCTGTCCAGGAGGTACCTGAGGGGGAGGCTGAGCCAACGAGAGGGCTCTGGAAGGCAGAGGACACCAACCGCGACAGCGGGTTTGCGGGAGACTCGCCAAACCCGCTACGGCGCCGCAGCCACCTCTTCTCTGAGGAGCTGGAGCAGCAGCGTGACAGCGGCGTGCACACGGACGACTGGGACGAGCCGCCAGCACGAGCAGCAGCAGCAGCAGCAGCAGCAGCAGAGACGCCCAAGAGCAACAAGGTGTTGGGACGGTCGCCGTATGCGACGCCAGTGCTGCAGGAGCCCTCTGCGCCTGTGGTGACGCCCGAGCCTGAGAAGAAGAGGAAAAAAGAAAAGAAGGAGAAGGGCATGGCCCAGACGGGGACGGCCAAGCCGGAGGCGGCTGTTGGGCAGCGCGAGCCATCGCTCAAGACGAGCAAGTCGCGAAACTACGGCGACTTGGGGGTTGGAACATCGAGAGCGATGGCCAGTGGCGCTGGTGGCACCAGCAGTGGTGGCTTCGGGGCGCCACCACCGCCGAGGGCGCTGAAGACGCGCAAGTCGCGCGACTATGGAGACGCCCAGGCTGCTGTTAGTGGGACAGGGAGCGGGAGCGGGAGCCAGCGCAGCGTATCAGACACCAGCCACAGCCCGCTGAGGCGCCTGGGGTCGCAGGGGTCGCAGGGCTCGCTTAGGGGATCGCCAGTGGGCTCGCTGGGGGGCGGGTCACTGGGAGGGTCGCTGGGGGGCTCGCTGGGGGGCTCGCAGGTGGGGCCCAGGCTGCGGCGATCGCTGTCCAACACGGGCATGGCGCGCAGGCGCACGCCCGAGGCGCTCAAGTTGCAGCCTGACAGCCCAGGCAGCCAGGCCAGCCAGCAAGGCAGCCAGCACAGCCAGAACAGCCAGCACAGCCAGCACAGCCAGATACAGGGTAGCAGGGCGACCCCCACACCACCTCCCCTTCGTCGGGTCGACAGGCGGGTCAGCGGCGACCTCAGAGCTCTCCGTCAACAAAACACGCCAACTCCGACGCCCGTCGCAAACGAGGGTCGTGTCCGCGCCAAGGACATGGCCGACGTCTACGTACGCCCGGCCGCCTCCCGCGATTGCTTTGATGGCGTCCACCGTGCTGACCTCTCCCAGGATGGCTTTGGCGAGGGCCGCATCGGCTCGCCCCGTTCGCCCACCCGGCCCCACAGCATGCGACGCCGACAGAGCATGCAGGTCCTCGAGCTCGAGTCGCGCGTCGAGCAGCTCATGGCGGAGAACCGCCTGCTGACCGACGCCCGCACCCACGCCGAGCAGTCCGCCAGCGGCCGCGCCGCCACCGTCCTGTCCGAGCGCGACGCCGAGATCGAGGCCCTGAAGCAGTCCCTGCACTTCCTGCAGAACGAGGTCTCGCGCCTCACCGAGGTCAACGCCGGCCTCACCAGCGCCAACGCCGAGCTCGCCGACAAGGATGTCGCCGGCCGCTACGCCGACCTCGAGGTCCGCCACGCCGACGCCGCCCGCGAGCTCGACGAGGCCCGCGGCGCCCACACCACCTTCCAGCAGTCGCTGCAGAACAAGGACGCCGAGATTGCCGACCTGCGCGCCCAGCTCGAGGACGCCAAGGACCAGATCCGCGACATGCAGCGCCAGATCCTCGCCTCCAAGGCCGCCGACGCCGACTTCCTCAGCATCCAGGACGAGGACTACTTTGACAACCGCTGCCAGCAGCTCTGCTCCCACGTCCAGCAGTGGGTCCTGCGCTTCTCCAAGTTCTCCGACATGCGCGCCTGCCGCCTGACCAGCGAGATCAATGACGAGAAGACGATTGACCGCCTCGACAATGCCGTCCTCGACGGCTCCGATGTCGACAGATACCTCGCCGACCGCGTCAAGCGTCGCGACATCTTCATGTCCATGACCATGAACATGATCTGGGAGTTCGTCTTTACCCGCTACCTCTTCGGCATGGACCGCGAGCAGCGCCAGAAGCTCAAGTCGCTCGAGAAGATGCTGACAGAGGTCGGCCCGCCCCAGGCCGTGCGCCAGTGGCGTGCCGTCACCCTGACCCTGCTCGCCAAGCGAGACAACTTCAGGCACCAGAAGGAGCAGGACACGGAGGCCGTGGTCCAGGCCGTCTTCCAGACCCTCTGCAAGATCCTGCCACCGCCCGGCAACCTCGAGAACCAGATCCAGTCGCAGCTGCGCCGCGTCCTCCGCGAGGCTGTCGATCTGTCCATCGAGATGCGCACGCAGAAGGCCGAGTACATGATGCTCCCTCCTTTGCAGCCCGAGTACGACTCGGAGGGGGAGCTTGCCGCGACGGTTCAGTTCAATGCGTCCATGATGAACGAGCGCTCCGGCAAGAATGCAACGTCGAACGAAGACCTCGAGGCGGAGGAGGCTGTGGTCCGCGTAGTCCTCTTCCCCCTGGTCGTCAAGAAGGGCGACGATTCTGGAGTGGGGGATGAAGAGATCGTCGTGTGCCCCGCTCAGGTCATTGTCGCCGGAGACAAGAGACGCAACTTTGCGCCGTCGAGCGATGCTGGGGGAGCATCTCTCGGTGGCCGCAGCCAAATGAGTGTTGTCACTGAGCACATGACTGGTATATAGAGGAGATGGAGGAAGAAAAGGGACATGATCCTTAGGTTGGGGTTTACGGGGGAAAGGGGGCTTTCATCACTGGGCTCGACGAGGGTTGGTTAGTTCATGATATCCTGGGAGATTTACTTGCCGATTGTTTTTCTTTGTTGTTTTTTTTTTTTGCCCCTTTCTTTCTTTCTTTCTTTCTTTCTTCTGACTTATCACGGCCGGCATGTTTTGTATGTGTCTTGGTGTATCTTCTTCTATGTCGTCACGCTCTGATTTTATGTGATTATGTAGACTTATGACGACTGTGTCTAATGACGAATGTTTGAGTTTAGTATGAGACGAGGCAGAGCGCATATCGGTCCCGCGTGTTTAATTGTGCATGTTGAGCGTTGATGGTGCATTTATGTGTACATGTGGTGGCAATGTCTATACCTACTACTTAGATACATAGTACATTGTGGTATGTAGAGTGCACTGTACACGGGTGTCTAAATATTCTACCTGTAGCCCTGCCCCCGCTCAATATTCAACTGGCGCCACTCCTCGAGTGTCTTCAAAGCCGCCTTGGCCGCCTTGGCCCCGTGGTACTGCTCAATCTTGGCTACGAGCCATCGCAACCGCGTCGTCCGTCCGATCTTGCCTTGCTCCAGATCCCGTATCATCATCTTGGCCAGCATGACGAGGATCTTGGATGACCCCTTGCTCTGGAGACTCGGCTTCTCTGATATCTTGATGCACCACTCGACACCCCTCAGAGCCTGCCGGTCGTTCAGGTGCGGTGTCTGCAGGTACCAGTAGGCCACCCATTCCACGAGCCCCTGCACCCCGGAATGCAGTTGTTCCCGGCTCTTCGCCGCGGCCGCGGATCCGGCGGCGGGCAGTCTACTCATCATCGTTTTCGTCACGAGGTCGACTGTCAGGAGAAACAGCCGCCGGCTCATGGCTGGATCATCCATCATCTTCTCCATGACGCGGCGTGCCATCAGGCCCAGCTGCTCGGTTTCCGGGCTGAGCCGGGTGAGGAGTAGCGATCGGAAAAGCCATTGTTCGTCCTGAATGCTTCGCAGCCACGCCATGAGGCCTCTCAGCGAGTCCATCCCGCCCGTTTGAAGGGTCATGTCGGCGAGCGCCGTCGACTTCGAGCTGGCATTCATGACAGGCCTGCTCTCCGTGACTGCGGGGTTTTCCATGAAGCCCTCGGAGACCAGCCTTGCCATGGATAGCGTCCGCACCTCAAAGTTGGTCATGTACGTATGCTGCTGGCGAAACTTGACCACCATTTCGCTCATAGTGTCTGTTTTCGAGTGCTTCAGGCACGCTCGGACGAGGAGCCACGTCAGCTGGCGTCGGCGTGTCTCCCCTTGGTCCCAAACTTCACCCTCGATGCCCGGAGCCATGGCCTTAAACCTGGCCTCGGGTAGTCGATCTATGGCCTGGGAAAACAGGGAGGCCCGTTTGAACCATAAGGGCAAGACGCGGTCGTCTATCCCCACATCGCCATGGCTGCGCACAAATTGCTGCATGATTTGCACAAACTGCGAATCTTTGATGTCGGCTATGTCTGCTGGGCTTGCCTTGTGCATCATATACCTGAACAGGCGAAATTTGACGACACCCGGCTTCATGGAGAAGATTTTGTCAACAATAGCCGCCCAGGCATCATCGTAAGCCTTTACATGGGTTTTCCGACGGCAGAAGGCGATCGTCGAGATGATCTGGCGAGAAATGGGCCTGAGGAGTGTAGCGAGTTGATCCTTGGGCAGGCCCCAACCCGTGGCCGGCAGAGTCAAGGTATCCAAGACGGCATGGATCTGCTCGTTGGTGAAGTTGCCCGACTGTAAGCAGGCAACCAGGGCTCGGGTACAACGGACGCGATATTCTTGCTGCAGCTGCTTGTCGGCCGTCTTCATGCCCCCGATGTTTTTTCTCAGCATAGCGATGGGCGCCATGAGGCCGGCCTCTCGAAGGGATGGTCTCGTGGATACCCGAGTAGGTACCTCTGCGCACTGGGGGGCCAGGCTCTGCGCAAGGGTCACCTCGGCCGGTGGCTGGAGGAACGGCTTGTCGAGGTCGGAAGCTTCCAGCCACCTGATGAACTTGTCGGCGAGCCCTGACAGGGTGGTTGTGCTCTCCTTCTCGCGTCGGCACTGCGAAGATGTCGGTGCCTCCCACTGCCACGCGTGCTTGTTGCCCCGGAGCTCGAACCACCAGGTCGGGTGGTAGGGGGGCGGCGAGGCCATTATGGCGGCCATGTTGCGCTTGCCCAGCGGCCGCCGTCGGCACTCGTAGAGCCCCCGGTGGGAGCTGAGGGTGCGGTTCGTGACCAGGGATCGGCGCTGGTACTGCTCAATGGCTCGGCACAGCATGGCGTCGGTGATCCAGACGGCGGTCTGCGAGGGGGACGACGGCGCCGGTCGCCGCCTGGCGCGGCGGCACGGCGGAGGAGGAGCCATTGGGCCCTCGCGAGGTCGTATGCGGAGAATCGGGATGTTGCTATCGGTTGTTCATGGCTGTGCAATTGGATAAGGGGCAATGGTAGCGAGGTCTGGGTGTAGCGGGAGACGGGCCAGCGCGTTGAAGGAAAGTAATTCGTAGCAGGAACCAGAAACCAAAAGATTTGGCTGGGATTGGAGCTTGGTTGTCGTCGGTGGTGGAAGGAGCGTCCTAGGTTTTGCCGAATTTGTACCGCCCAGCATCACCCAGGCAGGTACGCTCGCTTCGCCGCTCTTGGTCTTCTTTACCAATTCTCCTCAAGACTTCTTCTACGAAAAATAATGAGAATTCGTGGACACGAAGCGTTGTATTACCGTGTTGGCTAATCGGTCATTCTCAATGGACTCGGAGTCCTCACAAGAGCTGTTCTCTCTCACTCTCGTTCTTTCTCTCTTATTGGTCTGTTGTACAAGGACCTTGGGACGTGCAGCAACTTCAACACCCGAGTGGGTGAGTTGATGAGAAGCTTCCCACTCAAGCAAGATGGGGGAATGAATATTCCCTGGATAATGCCTTGTTTTTGCCTCCAGTAACCTGTCTTTGGGATACAAAACACCTCAAGCGAGCTGCTCTGTGATCTTAGAGCCTGCATCTCCATGCGGTGCAGGGGATGGATAAGCGCCCCAGGGCTGAGATGCACCATGCATAAGCGGTGTCCACCCTGGTAAACACCACATTACATGTCCTGTGTCTGACGGGGCTGGAAATCTCATCATGAATCCTAAGTACTAGTGGTACGAATCGCTATCGGGCGTCTTGCGAGAGGCACCCTTACCCCCGGAGGCCCTGGGCTCCATACTCTATTACTTGCCTCGCTGCGCTGTGCGCGCGCAATGTCGAGACACTGGGACTGGGCTGGCCCAGCAGGCCAGCCGCGTCACCCAGGATCCAGGATATCTTCGATCCGTCGCGACTCTAGTGATGACGACATCCGAGTTCGCCGTCGGTCCTATGGACGGGACTACGACGGCGGCATAGGTGGATATGGAGACGACGAGGAGTATGCCGACGACGACAACCTAGTCGGAGCTCGTTCCAACACCAGACGCGACTCCTTTGGTCGCAACGATGACTACGACGACGGAATCAGAGTCTACCCCTGGAACATGAGGTACTTTCATGAGCAGCGCCATGGGACATACGACAACGGCTATGAGCACCGACCTAGATCTTACAGTCCTCGTATTCGGGGTCGCCGCAGTTCGCCATCATACTCCAGAGCCGCACCCATCAGGTTCTCGTCGCCTCCCCGGCCACTCGGACAACAACCCAGCCCACCACGGGAACTTCAAGATTGCATCGAAGCGTTGGAACGCAGCAGCAGCCTTTTGGACTATTTCCTGTTGTCCAAATCCCGCGAACAGTTGCTTCTAGTGCAGCAACTTAATGAAATGGGTCGGGCGAAAGAAGAGCTCGAAAATAAATTGAAAGAAAGGCGGCAGACGCACACATACATCCAGAGTGAGCTTGGCCTGGTGGCCGCTGACCTTGAGCAATTGGAGAAGGCCCAGAAGCACACGGCAGATATTTACAAATCACGTCTCATGAGTCTCAGTCTGGATGAAGACAATGCATTGCAGCAGCAAGAAAGCTCGCTGGGTGACAGTGCTACAGAACAGCAAGACCATCAGGACCCAAGCAGACGCGATGCCGAAGGAGAGCGCGCTTCCCAAAAACTGCGAAAAATCCAGGAGGAGAAGGCAGAGTTGACGAGAAAGCATGAGCAGGGTGCCGAGTCCATGGAAATCAGAGCACAGGGCCTGCGGGACAAAATAACTCATCTCGAGCAGCAGGTCATGAGATTCCAAGAGTCGGAGGAAATGAAGACCCTGGAGAAGCTTGCACAGAATCATCAGAGCTACAGCGAAGACCTAGTCAACTTGAAACAAGAGGTCGAAGAAAAGGAGCAACTCCTTCTTCGCATCAGCACCGAGCTTGAAGCTCTCAGGCTGGAGAAGTCCGCAGTAACTGAAGCCTGGCCGACTGGGGATGGGGAGAATCTGACGGAAGACTATAAGGAGATATCGGTGCCACCGCCACCGTACAACATCGGCAAGCATCATGGGACCAGAAGGGCCAGAGAGGCCAGCACGCCCAGCACGGCAAGTGTGGATAACTCGGAGAACTCGGATAATCCGTACGATAGCTCGAACGATAGCTCGTACTTTGGCAGTGATAATTACCGGCTGACTTACAAGAAGCTTGAGAAAGAAGGCATATCGTTCAGCATGCTTCTTAATAAGGGAGTTCTCGCCGTACCTGCGGCAGCTCAAGACGACCCCTCCCCACTAGCACCTGAGTCGTCAGCGTGGAGGCTAACCAGAACGAACTTGTCGGATGGCCAGTCGTCCACGGAACTCTTTGTTGTTCACGCCTCTGAGTACTCTGCCGATGAAATGGGGACGGGGAAGACAACACTCGTCTGTCCAGCTGGGCCCCAGAAGCAAGACACAGAAACAGCAGTGCAGATGCGGTGGCTGTATGTGGTCCCCGAGAACACGGACTCCCTGATGCTAATTCATTTTCCTCAGACACGTTCAGCAACCCGCGTTGAAGTTCAAGACCCTGGAGGTATGGTTCGGCCTCGTACCGGCGCATGTTATGTGAAGCTGTACGCTGATTTTCTTGATAGCAACTAGTTCTCAGCTGCCCTTATATCACCGAGGCCCTCAGGCCTATCGCCATTGAGGCCATGGAGAAGGTCAAGGATAAGTTCTGCAACATCTCGGAGCTTGGAGCGTCTGTGCAGGCTGGGTCGATTCTGCGCTTCGTCGGGAAATACAACGACTCCTATTTGGACAACTCCAAGAACAATGAGACGGAGCCAGTGATCTTCCTGTCTTCCCCTTTTCTTACGCTACAGCCGAATCCCAGCAGGAGTGCATCCAAGGAGGAGCACCGATCTTTGACCCTCTTGCAGTCTCTCTACGGCTACGATGTTGGTGGTGAGCGCGAGAATGAACAGGTTGTTCAAAGGTCAGGTGTTGCAAAGTCAAAGAAGGAAATGCTGCACATTAACCAGCTCTGGTGCTTGCTCATCGGGTCAGCCATTTTGATAACTATTTCTGATAAACCGGCAGCGGAGATCAAGGGCAGCACCATTGTCACCGACTCACGTACTTCTGGCAACAGAGAACCGCTGCTCATCCGTCTGACCGATAAGAAGGACAGGCAATACCACGTGGTCATCGAGAGAGACTACAACTACGCGGATTTCTTGAAATATGCCGTTACCTTGGTCGCCGGTAACTGTGCCGACCCGTCAGACTACGAGCTCTTCGACCAGAGCCAGCAGATGCTGAGGCCGAGCCAGTGGGTACAGATCCTCAGCTCGTCAGACTCTCAACTGCACACATTTTCTGTCCTGAAGCGGAATGACAAGTCGCGCGATAAGTTGCGTGACTATAGTGATGGAGGTTGGGGGGAATCGGAAGCAGGGAATTACCGCTCAAAAGGTGTACGGCAGCCGCCGACATTCCTTCGCCACACATCAGGCTCGCCAGACGCTATCCGCCACTCCTATCAACCAGACTACTTGTCAAATTCGAATATCCGAAGCTACGGCCCTGACATTCGGAATTATGGGGCAGTAGCACAAGATGAATACGATTCTCGCTCCAACCAAGCACGTGAAGGTGTTGAGTCGCGTCGGGGCCGTTACATCCAACGCTCAGGGCCGAATCGCGGTGAAGGAGGACCAACTCTAGAATCTTCGAGACGAAGGCCCACGGAGGATCCTTCTGTTCCAGAGGTTCCTGTGTCCCCCAATTATGGAGAATCGAGAGGAGCCGGGCAAGATGGTGGCGATACGATGCGGCCCTCCGCCAGAGACACTCAGGACGAAACAAGAACAGCTACTTTGATTCCGGAAGAGAAAGACGGTTCGTATGATGTGGAACCCAACGACGGGATCCGACATACGCCTAGATCACTTTCACGCATCGAAGAAGAGTCAACATCATCTGGATCTGGATCATCGATCTCGGATAGGTCTGACAGGGTCGAGGCGCCCGTTACTCTCCCATCAGACCCAACTGCAACAGCCAGCATCACTGAACCATTGGCGGGGTATTCTCGGGATGCAAAGCGACATGAGGACGATCCTAGTAAGCGCACCCATCCGGATGTATTATTCCGTTACGTCGAACCGAGATCTCGTTCGCCGGCGGTTGGTAGAAGTATTGACACCAGCCGAGGACGCGAGGAGCCCAAGCAGGACGACGAGGATGCATCGAAGCAACAGTTTGACCTGAAGGAAAAGACACCTCAGAGTCTAGAAGAGGAGGCTAGCCCTACCCTACCCCCACATCATGCAGACGTCCTTAGAGGAAGCCGCATTGACGACGTGGAAGACGGCAACAATACAGGTTCCCGTGGGTCTCGTTTTGACTTTCCGGTCGACAGTCAGCACCCCTCTGATGCACGAGCAGCGGATGACCATGGTGGGGGCGACCCTGATGGGGAGACAAGCCCGGTACTCCCAGCGTATCCCATGAGGCGGTCAGGGAGGCAACGAGACAGAAGGCCGCGATCTGGGTATATGTATCCCTCTGGTGCACGTAGACCTATTAGCTCTTCTGGGCCCCGGCACAGAACTCGACCTCGGCCTTTTCCGCCACTGGGAAGATCCCATGGACACCAGTCAACCCCCAACTTGGGGACCGGGAGGTCTTACGGTGCATCCCATGGTACTTCAGCACCCCTGAGTCAGCCTGCCACCCCAATAGTTGATCATCAGCCCCCAGGCCTCCCAACTTATGCTACGAGTATATCTTCCATTGCGAACAGACCTGGAACATCCCGGACAGCAGAGGAAGGACCAGTCGGTCAAATCATCAACTCACGGTCTGCAACCAAGAGGCCCCCGACTCCTGAAGTGTATGATCTAGAAATTGAGGAAGAAGGGAAGTCTGTATCTGACACAGAGGCGCCTGAGGCGAGCGGCTCTGACTCGGATAACGAGCCAATGAACCGCAATGCACCGCATCCTGCCGAGGTAAGTTCTACTCCCCAGATTCTAATCGCTATTATGAGCTATCATGTTAACTGGCTGTTCTATTTCAGGGAAGCCTCAACATCGACATCTCAACGGAAAAGTCAGACCCGAAACAACCGCTCACGACAATCGTTTTCAGAACCAGCGGTGGTGCCCTTGTGCCGTCCAAAAGAATCGTTCTTCGGCGCCACATACAGCCAGGGAACCCGCCTTCGCCCAACATAACTCATACTGAGGAGGATATAGAGGATACTTCTGAGCCTGGGCCTTTTGATTCCTATGGCCAGAGATTCTTCTACAGGTCGGAACCGAGTCCGGCGGGGGATGAAGACAGTTGGGTTGATGAATTTGTCGTCGACACGACATCTTGGCCCAGGGTTCATCAAGAGTGGGACGTTGTCATTGAGTGGCCTCGCCTGCCCGAGCGCACGGAAGAGATGGAAACCGACCCCGTAATCGTCCCGGTAATCGACTCGGTCCCATTCTTGAACTGGCGTCTCAAGAACGATAAAGATGAGCGAACGCCGGAAGAGGTGGAAAAGTCGTTGGTCAGCATCCTTAGCAGGCTGAACAAGTCTCTCTCCAATGGGATTGTTGCGCGGTTGTATTCCAGGGTTTGCAAATGCACCATGAAGGACCTCGTTCAGCGGCACGACTTCTTGCGTGGGAAGCCCCCAGGTGATGGCGTCGCGCAGGCAAACAAACCCCCGGATACGGCTGACACAATTCGGCATACCCCCGTGCCAGTTTCGTCAGGGGGGGTTGAGAATAACAGTCCAGGCGGCAGTGCCGTTAATCATACATCCAGCGCCAGTGGTACAGAAGAGACCCGAACATCAGGGTCAACAAAGCGACCTGAAGCAATTCCTCCACAACCTGCCGATGTACCTGAGGCAACACCGACGACAGACTCAGACGGGCGTCGAATGGGCCAAACGCAATCCATGGAGGCGACGAGCCACGAACAGGAGCTTATGAGACGACTTTTCGACATTTCCAAGGAAATATTAGGGGCATACGTGCCTGATCAAGGGGGTCCGCTGATTCATCACGTCTGCGTACGGTTTTGGGGAGCCGTGGATGATATTTTCCGGGTAAGCTAGGATCGCAATCCTACGATCATGTCTCTTTTACGCTTCTGCTATGACGAGGGTCTAATATTCGCAAATAGCAAGTAATATGGGAAGCGGCTAGCTCCTCGTTCCCTGAAGAACTCACATACACCATACACAACTTCGATGCGGCTTCGCCTGCGCTTGGAAAAGGCAAGTTGTTGTCATCTTCCAAGCGGCGGTCATGGTCAAAATGCCCATCCTGCAAAGGGAGCAAGGCTTACAACTCGGCTGCGGAGGCGCTTGAGCATTTGCACGAGCATCATTTTGATTGTTCTGGCAAGACTGAGCGGCCATATGACGATCCTTGTTATGCCTGGCTACGCTATATCCGAAATAGCGCCTACACTTACCAGCAGGTTCCCGGGATTGGCAACTTGGGTCAGTTGGAAGACTTTATCAGCCAGCTGCTGCCGATCAGCGGTTACGCCAGAGAGCTTCACAGCCTGGTGGCAAGCACCCGTACAAACCAGGCCAATCCGTCGAATACGCGACCACCCCTTCCGGCCAAGATTGTCCACGCTTTTGAGCAGATCATGGCCATGTATGTGATTCGGGCGCAGTGGCTTTCCCTGAATAACCGCAGGGACTCGTCGTCGTACAATCGGGCGGCCATCGACCTCAAGATTGCGGAGCTCATGCTACAGGAGGAGCGTGCCAAGGAACAAGTCTACGACGATTTGCAGGATGCGAAAAAGGATATTATCCTGCTCAAGGGAACCTCACGACACATTGACAGCCTCGGGGTCGAGGCCGTTGGCGCCGAGTTCCTGGTGATGGCCATCATGGTCAACCTGCAGAATAGATCCGTGCTGGCGAAGCAAACATCTGCAGCTCCGGAGAGGGCCGACTTCATCGAGATGTATCAAAAGTACAGTTCGCAATTGCGATTCCAGGCAAATAGACGGCCCAAGAAGCGAGTGTTTCTAGACATCCACGGGCTGGAGGAAGAGCTGGACGCCCTGCACGGACTGGTGGAGGCGCAGACGTCTCTGGTGGGTAAGTACCTGAGGCTGCTGGCGCCAGGATCTACACGGACGACCAACGCGACGAGAGTCGGGCTCTACAAGATCGAGAGGGAGTACGGGCGCTCGCATCAGCGGGTCCTCCGAACGAAGCAGGAGAATATCCGGATCCTCCGGGAGAAATCCGAGGTGCTGAAGGAGCAGGTCAAGCAGACGATTGAGATTCTGGAGGAGGACCACGGCAAGGCCATCCGGGTGTTCACGTTTGTGACGCTCCTATTCCTGCCGCTGTCTTTTGTGACAAGCTTCATGGGGATGAACACCAAGGACGTGAGAGACATGGAGTTCACGCAGAACATTTTCTGGGTGACGGGGCTGCCGGTGACGCTGGTGGTGATCACGGTGGCGCTGATCTACGCATACAAGAGCGAAGAGGTGGAGGATTGGATGTGGAGGCAGATGGAACGCAGGAGGAGGAGACCAGGGCGATGGTCCGGAGGCGACGGGACCAGAACGGGGCCGGCGAGACCGGAGGGGGAGAAGACGGGCATGATCCACGTCGACAGCGCGCTGGCGCAGACTTCAGGGTGGGATTCGCAAGGACGACGATACGGCCAGGAAGACAGCCGCGCGATAAAGACGTGGATGACGCTGAGGCGCAAGAAGAAGAGGCACCCTGGAGGAGTCACCAGACGGGCAACGGCGAGCAAGGGGCTCTGAAGAGGCCGAGTGCAGGCGATGCTTATTGTTCCTGCAGCCTGCAGCTTGCAGCCAGCCTGCAGGTCTCCCTCCGTACATTCCGTAATTCGTACGGAGTACTGGTTACCTATTCTTAGGGGTGTTTCCCCCCCACCCCCAGTTCAGGGGACTTGGGACCAGATTGTGCAATTTCTTGGGAGCTTGGGGCAGCGCGGATGCAGGGTCACGGCCCCTGCAGGGATGTGTTCCAGACACTGTTGGAGACAGACTGACAGTGGCTTTGTTGTCGATGAGATGCTGCGCCAGCATGCAGCATTATGCAGTTTCCAATATTGGTGCATCGAATTTCATTCTCTCGGCGGTGGGCAAGCTGGGGGCATTAGTACTTCTTCGCACTGGGTACCAGGCAGGTAGGTGTTGGTTGCCAGCGTCCACCAGTCCATGTGACCGTCGATTGACTTTGGACTTTCCCCGTCTTTCGCCTCGTCGTCGCCTCGCCTCCCCTCTCAACTCTCGATCTCTCCACTCTTCACTCTCCACTCTCCACTCTCCACTCTCCACTCTCCACTCTCTACCGCATCGACCCCAAGCAATCGCCACACGGCCCTCTCTCTCTCTCTCTCTCTCTTTTCCTTTGTGTGAATAGTAGATACAGAACAGAACACATATACCGTAATAGCAGACTCGACCGCCCGGCCAGCCAAGCAGCGAAGCAGCGAAGCACTCATAGCAACACCCCCGGAGTCACATGCGCCTGCGGGCGACCGCCCCCTCTCGAGCTGCGCACGCCGCGCACGCAATACCGCCCAGATGGAGCCCATCGTCTACGAGGACTCGCCCCTGGCCGACTATCTGAGAGGTAGGCCCCCCCGCCATCGGCCCGGCAGATGAGGAGACCAGAAGAGGCTCACAGACAGCAGATGGGGGTGATGGATCCGACAACGACTGGGCCAACGCCTCCGAACACGCCGCCTCGAGCTCTCCCAACACGTCACCGCCTCCCAGCCCGACGCCCTTCGCCCCTACCGGCCGACCGTCTGTGAGGGCGCGGTTCCGCAACAACAAGCCTTCGAATCTCCCCAGACTCAACATTGCACCGGCCTCGTCGTTGGAATCCATAAAGAGGAATTGCTCTGTACGTTCCCAGATGCGGGCCCGGTGCCTACAGATAAGACCCATACTGACTAGCTCTCGTCTGCAGGCGGTGGTAGCGGCGAGCATCGACCGCGCCGACAATGCCAAGTTCCTCGAGAAGTTCCGATACACAATCGTCGCATCGCAGCTGCTGAGCGGTCACTCGATACTCGGGCCTCACTACCCTCCGCCGGGTTCCGGCGAAGCGTCCTCAGACAGCGAAAGTGCCAATGGGCCGACCTACTCAGCCGAGGGCATCCTCGCCTCCGTCCTGGGTGCCCTGGCGCTCGCTGTCATACTGAGCTGGGTGCTGGGCAACGCCCCGACATATGTCACGCGGAAACGATTCGTCTTCCTCCTCGTCCTGATGGCCGCGGCGGTGGTTCTCGGACAGGTGTACATGAAGAGGCAGTGGCTACGGTATAGGAGGGAGCAGTCACTGTCGGAGGTCGCGGCGTTCGTCTCTGTCTCGCACGAGTTTGACAGCGCCAGCGGAGCTGCGCTGGCACTTATCCAGGAGGTCGAGCTGGTTGCGAGGGGATACCGCATGTAAGTGGGCAGAGTCCTGCTCCTGACAGCTCTTCTTCTTCTGGTTCTTCGAGACTGACTGGCCTTGCAGTAGTGCGCCGTTGCCACCCGTCACGCGTATCGAGGACAAGGCACAAACACGTAAATGCGGACGCCTCCGCAAGGCGCTGAGACGCACGCTGGCCGAGGCGCTGGAGTCGTACATCCAGGTCTCGGCCGTGGTGCGTGGCTTTGCCGAGCAGACAGACCTGGAGAAGTACCTGGACATCTACGAGATCAGCGACTTTGACATGTCCGATGCCAACCGAGGATTCAAGGAGGACGAGTTCGAAGACCCCGAGTCGCTGCGGTCGCTCAAGATTGCGACGAGCCGCTTCCACACGGTGCGCAAGGTATTCCTGTGCTCGCTGCTGGCACTAGACGCGAGCGGAGAGAGTCAGGACTTGCTGCGGTGGACGGCGGCAGTCGAGGCTCTGCGGACCCTGAACAGCTCGACCAAGATGGCGTACGCCAAGATGCGGGATATCCTCAGCCAGGAAGAATGTAAGACAAATATGTCTCCCCGAGAGTGGATCATGGATCCAGAGCTGACGCAGAACCCTAGCATTCCCACCCCCCCAAGCTCCCAAAAGCCCCCTGACACCAGGCCGAGAGCGATGGCGATCGCAGCTGCACAAGTTGAACGGGTTGGGGACTGGGATCCGCGGGCTCCAGGCAAAGCTCCAGCTGCTGCGGGAGGAGTCGGATCGCGCACTCAACGACTCGCACGACTTGTCCGACCTCGCGCCGAACTTGATGGCGCAGTACGACTCGATCGGGACCGATCTCAAGGAACTCATGTCAGCCTGGGAAGAGGGCAAGGCGGCCCTCGCCCAGGGAATTGACCGGAACGAGAAGAGGCTCTCGTCCATGAGCACGTTGATATCACCCACGTCATCCCTCAGCGGGCTCACGACGGTCGAGGAGGAGGGCAACGCCGCGGCGGCGCTCAGGGCGCTCACGGGAGAGTCGCCAGTCCGGTCCGAAGAGGAGCCCGAGCGGGAGGTGTTTGAGGCGATAGCTCTCCCCAGGCAGCGGAGCACGCTCACGCGGGAGGAGAGGATAGCCAAGATGAAGGAGGACAGGGAGCAGAAGGCGCAGGCGAGGCAGCAGATGGATGCCACGAGGGGCATGATGAAGGAGCTGGAGACGGTCATCAACCTACGGCCACGGACACGGACGAGCGCGCCGCCTGCGGGGGGGCGCGTGGTGTCCATGTAGGAGAAGGCCTGGTACAGCAGGTTGGGCCATTCCCGCATGGTGTTTTCCCCAAGAGCTGGCGGCAGCAGCAGCGGCAACAGCGGCAGACACGACGACTAGACGACGATTTCCCTTTTGTCTCCCCATCTTTAATCTCTTTTTTTTTCGGATTACTTTTGTGTTACTACAGGGCGCCTTACAGGCTGGCGTGGGTTTTGCGGGTTCGCATGGGCGCTGATGAGCGGAGATTGGCTTGGGGCAGCCATCACGGCGTTTTTTTATTTGTCTTTACGGGTACTTATTCTCGTGGTGCATACACTTGCTGTACATACATGGCAACAGAAAATTATTGTCTGTACATTAATCCAACCATAGTAATGGCCAGAAGGCATTCATGCCTCTTATCACGGAGTACTTCGTACAATTGAAGGGACAGATCGTGTCCGAAATATCGTGGTGGGGCTCAGCTTGGACACGCCAAGTGCAGGTCTTTGAGCCCCGCGTTTGGTTGGCGTCTCGACGCGTCTCGAACGCCTAAAACGCCCACCAGCGAGCTTCCCCCTCGCGTAAAGTGCCCTCCAACCGCCTCCTCCAACTCTGCCCTCCAACTTCTGCACACCACTCTCTCTACTCTACCACCTCTCCCAACGCCCTCTCCCACCCTCTTGCGACTCGACCTGCTCTCGGCTTGACTTTGGTCAGACCCCACGACCTACCGTTATTACATTAATCTTCTTCCACACCACATAATCCCGTTTCCAGAAATCTAGCGGTCAGTGGACCCAATGGCTCACGGAGCCACCGTCGCTTGGACGTCAAGGCTGACTGGGAGCAGAAAATGTTGGAGGCACGTCTCGAGCAGGCCAACCTCCTGAAGAAGGTACCCATCGTCTCTCCCCTGCTACATGCAGGCCGACCCCCTGACCGCTGACACCCGAACCCCAGGTGGTGGACGCCATCAAGGACCTGGTGCAGGACTGCAACTTCGACTGCAACGACTCGGGGATCGCGCTGCAGGCCATGGACAACTCGCACGTGGCGCTCGTGTCCATGATGCTCAAGGCCGAGGCCTTCCAGCCCTTCCGCTGCGACCGCAACATCGCGCTGGGCGTCAACCTGACGTCGCTGACCAAGGTGCTGCGGGCGGCGCAGAACGAGGACATGCTGACCCTCAAGGCCGAGGACGCCCCGGACGTGCTCAACCTCGTCTTCGAGAGCTCCGAGCACGACCGCATCAGCGAGTACGACCTCAAGCTCATGGACATTGACCAGGAGCACCTGGGCATCCCCGAGACCGAGTACGCCGCCACCGTGTCCATGCCCGCCGCCGAGTTCCGCCGCATCTGCACAGACCTGATGGCCATGTCCGAGTCGGGTACGAAATCACCTCTCCCTCCCCTCCCCCCCTCCCTCCCAGGCCACTCTGCGCATTGCCGTGCATGCTAACGCGGGGGACAACAGTCGCCATCGACGCGTCCAAGGACGGCATCAAGTTCTCGGCCAACGGCGACATTGGCAACGGGTCGGTGACGCTGCGCAGCCACACCAACGTCGAGAAGCCCGAGCTCAACGTCGACGTCAACCTGTCGGAGCCCGTGTCGCTGACCTTCTCGCTCAAGTACCTGGTCAACTTCTGCAAGGCGGCGGCGCTGTCGACGCAGGTCAAGATCTGCCTGTCCAACGAGGTGCCGCTGCTGGTCGAGTACACGCTGTCGGGGAGCAGCTACCTGCGCTTCTACCTGGCGCCCAAGGTAATTTTTTTTTCTCACCCTGTCCCCTCCATCAACCCGTGGTAGTAGGCATCGGCTGACGCAGGAGGTGCAGATTGGTGACGAGGAGTAAGGAGGCAAGGAGGAGGGTTTTTTTTTCAAGGGATATACATGTGTGACGACTTTTTATCTACGCTGCGGACTGGCGTTGCGAGGAATGGCAGAGCCGCCCAGATGATGACCAAGGCAGTAAGTACATCAGGGACGGGTCTGGAAAATAGTAATGAGCTTTGGGGGGTGCTGTGTTGGGCTGTTCGTGTATGGATAGTCTACCTGGCTGTGCTGGGAGTGCTGGGAGCACAGCAACAATGACGAACTCTAGATTCCACACTGTTGTGTTCTGATAACGGGACGGTCGAGGACGATGATCTCTAGTACTGCGTATTGGCTGATGACGAATACGAGTACTACCTTGGTAGTATTGGCACCACATTGGCACCATACTGGCACCAGACCGGATCGTCGACCGATGGCGGGGCAAAAATCGGAGAGTCGGAGGGTCGGAGTGATGCGGGGCGCCAGTGTGACCAAAACTGACTCAAATGAGCAACCGACTGTCACCTTGATGCATACGTACATCGATACAGAGACGCAGATTTTCATCTACATACTTGGTTATTAGACGGGCCCTGCTTCCCGGGTCTCACGCTCTCTCGCTTCGTGTATAACTCGCCGTCTATCCATCGCCAACCCTCGTTTTTTTGTGCTTCCCATTTGGAGATCTTCCGACTTGGAGGATATAGGAATTCGGACCGCTTCGAATCCACGCCACTCACTCGGGATTTACGCGCAGGAGCACATAGGAAATGGCTGCGACCCTCCCTGTGCCCGAAACGAGGGTGCTGGCCGTGGCCAGTCACGTACGTTGATGCTGCTGCATGACGTTGCAGGGCTCTGCCGTCCTCGCGGCTCTGCCCTCATACTCATTCTCATGGTTCTCATGGCTGACATTCGCAGGTCGTCTCTGGGTAAGGCCGCGCCTCATCATCCCCGATAAGCGCCTTGGGGAATCCCCAGAACTGACACTTCTTCCCCCCTCTCGCAGCTACGTCGGGAACAAGATTGCCGTCTTTGCCCTGCAATCGCTGGGCTGCGATGTGGCGGCGCTCAACACGGTCCAGTTCAGCAACCACACGGGGTACAAGCAGTGGAAGGGGTCCAGGGTGACGGCCCAGGAGATCACCGACCTGTACGACGGCCTGAAGCAGTCGTACCTCGACGACTTTGACATGATGCTGTCGGGCTACATCCCCGGCGCCGAGGCCGTGGCCGCCGTGGGCGACATCGCCAAGCAGCTCAAGGAGAAGACCAAGGAGGCCCCAGGTCGCTTCTTCTGGGTCCTGGACCCCGTCATGGGCGACAATGGCAGGATATACGTCGCCGAGGATGTCGTCCCGGCCTACAAGGCCCTGGTTCCCTACGCGGATCTGATCCTCCCCAACCAGTTTGAGGCCGAGTGCGTTTTCCTCCTGCCCCTCCCTCCCAGCCAGCCAGCATGGCACAGGCAGCAGCCCACCTAACAGACCACCGGTCCTCTAGGCTCCTATCAGGCGTCAAGATTGTCGACATGGACTCGCTCGCGCAGGCCATCCAGGCCCTGCACGACACCTACCGCATCCCCCACGTCGTCATCACCTCGGTCAACCTCTCGGCGCCCGACCACCCAGACTCGCACCTCTCCGTCGTCGGCTCCACCATGACCTCGACCGGCAAGGCGCGCCTGTTCAAGATCGTCTTCCCCGCCATCGACTGCTACTTCAGCGGCACGGGCGACATGTTCGCCGCCCTCATGGTGATCCGCATGCGCGAGGCCGTCAGCGCCATCCCCGGTCTCGGCGACGTGCCCAGCTGGCGCAGCCCGGACGACGTGCCCGTCCTGGGCCTGCCCCTCGCGCGCGCCGCCGAGACGGTCCTCGCCAGCATGCACGAGCTGCTCGAGCGCACCAGCCAGGGCATGACGGCCGTCGTCGAGCGCACCCGCGCCGAGCTGTCCGACGCCGACAGGGCCGACGACCGCAAGCGCCAGCTCGTCCGCAGCAAGGCCGCCGAGCTGCAGCTGGTGCGCAACCTCGACTGCCTGCGGGCGCCGGCCGTCGAGTTCCGCGCGAGGGAGATGTAGAGATGGGGAGCAGCAGCGGTGGTGGTGGCGGTGGCGGTAGAATCGGTCAGACGCGTTCTTCTTGTTTTCTTTCTTGCATTTCGGTGGGAAAAGGGGGGGTTGTGCTGCTGGTGCCATCGTGTAGATCTTGTGTATAGACTTTGCCCCCCTTGTCCATCCATCCATTTCGCGTTGCGTTTCATCCCATTTCACCCAGTCTATCAAATCATGTTCTCATGCCGATCCCACATGGCCCTGTATATACCACCCCAGAAGCCAATGGCCATCATAGCTTTTGTATTTCTTTCATTCCGCGCGTCAAATCGATCAATCAATGAAACCAAACCAAACCAAACCAGACCAGACCAAAAGACCAGATTCCTTCAGCCGGTGCTGCCAAAGCCGCCCGCGCCGCGCACGCTCTCCTCCAGCTCGGCCACCTCGACCACCTCGGGCGTGTAGATGCGCTCGAGGACGAGCTGCGCGATGCGGTCGCCCTCCTTGATCTCGTAGTCGGCCTCGGCGTGGTTGAACAGCAGCACCTTGACCTGGCCGCGGTAGTCGGCGTCGATGACGCCCGCGCCCGTGTCGATGAAGTTCTTGGACGCGAGGCCCGAGCGGGGCGCGATGCGGCCGTCTATTGCACACGGCAAGAGTCAGTCACCTGAAGTAGCATTTTATTTTATTTTTTTTCGTTTTGGGAGGTTGGAAGAGAGAGAGAGAGCGAGAGAGGGCAGTTGGGAGGTAACACGCACAGGTGCCTGGGGGGCAGGCGATGCTAATGTCGGTGTCGACCAGCACCTTGCCGCGGGCGGGCACGGTGGTGTCCTTGGCGGCGTAGAGGTCGTAGCCAGCGGCGAAGGCGCTGCCGCGCGTGGGCAGGCGGGCCTTGTCGGAGAGCTTCTTGACGAGGAGCTGGGGCTCCTGCTGCTGGGCGGTGGTGGCCATGGTGCCGTTCTGGTCCGTCTTGACGCGCTTGGCCGGGGGCGAGGTGGTGGTGGTGGCTTCGGGGGCGGTGGACATGTCTCTTCTGCTGGGGGCCCTGGGTCTGCGGAGGAGGTGGAGGAGGAGGAGGGGAGTTTCTGCAGAGAGGCGGGAGGATGTTCTCGTCGTGGTCAAGAGGGAGAGGGAGAAGCAGACTGGGCGGTGGGGTGGTGGAGGCGAGGGCCCATGCTGGACATTGGCGGTGACGCGCCTGCAGAGGGCGAGGACGCGTCGCGGCATTGGCCAATCGCAGTCCTTTACTATGGTTTGTTTTAAGTGCTTGCTTCTGCGAGAGAAAAAGAGGGTAATTAATTATGTACATGTGGGCCGTTGGTCGCGACTCTCTTCATGGCGCCAGCGCATTGAGGTCTGAGGAGTAGGATCACTGGCATACGAGTGAAGTGGGTTGGAAATTCCAGCCGCTGGGGTTTACAGTCAATCGCGAGTCGAGTCTATCAGCCCAAGGCCATAGAGTTTGCTTGTTTGTCAATTGAGTCGGGGAATCTAGACCTCGGAGCCCCTCAAGCCTCGAGCTCCCGCCCAAAGTCAATCAGCCGCAGCCGCGAAGCGTCCTTGGGGTGGAACTGCGCAACCTTGCACCGCACCAGGAACCTCGCCGCCGCCGACTCGCGCGAGAGCGTTACGTACGACGCCGAGTTGTCGCCTCGGGCCTCCTGCAGCTGCTCCACGAGCGCCTGCGTCAGCTGCTTCATCTCCCTGCCCGCCGCCGACACCTCGTCGGCCCCCCCTGGCCCTGTGCCCGTACCTGTGCCCGTACCTGTGCCTGTGCCCCCCCAGATCTCGTCGATGCGCCGCTGCCGCTTGTCCTCGTTGACCCCGTCCTTGGGCTTCTTCAGCTTCCCCTGCGCGTTGAATCCAGACGCGAGGTCGCTGCCGTCGATGTCCATCAGCTCCCCCACCACCGGCCCCCCAAGCTCCTCCGCGGCCAGCATGGCTGCCAGGTGCTGGTCTATAAAGTCATTCAGCGCCCTGAAGAGACTCTTGCTCTCCCTGTCGTAGTCCTTCCTCTTCTTCTGGAGCTCCTCCTGGCGCCGCCGTGCCCCGTCGTCGGGGTTCACGTCGGCGTTGGACGCGAGCTCCTCCTTGAGCTTGGCCACGCGCGCGCCGAGGGCCTCGGTGAGGAGCTTCTGATCGCGCAGACTGGCCTGGTCCGCGTCGAGCTGGCGCTTCTCACGGTCCACGACAGGCGCCTGGGATGCGAGGTACGCCTTGGACTCGCGGATGGTCTGGTGTGTCCTCCGCAGAGCCACCAGCGCGGGCAGGATGGAGCTGGGGAAGGGCAGAAACGGCTCCTCGTTGGTGGCGTCTTCGAGGGCGGCCTTGACGACCTTGGCCTGGGCCGCCGGCGACTGGGCGACGGGGGATCCCTTTGACCTCAGCTGCCATTGAGTTAGTCATGTCTGTTTGCCTCTTGTGTGGAGCTATGGGATGGCGCGTCTCACTCGTTCCAGCTCATCGTCGTGCTCCTTAACCTTCCTCTGCAGCTCCTTCAGCGTGTAATCCAGATTGGCGCCATATGCCTGCTGCTCTGCACCACGTGATGCATCATCCATTTTTACTTTTTGGCTGAGTTGGATCTGGTTGGAACCATGGCTGGGCGGGAGGGCGTTGGCCGTGGCCCCATTATGCGCTGATGGGACATCGTGGCACGTGACAGCCATGGCAGGTGGACTGGGGCCATCCAGTCCAGTTTCAGCAAGCCTCCCTCGCATCAACTTCAACTCTTCATCTCGCGACGCGCCCCGTCACTTCATCACCCCATCGGCCCCATCGACGCTTCCCTGTGCGCGTGCCGCATCCTTCTTTAATCGTTGTCTACAGGTTGCAAGGCACCGTTTCGACGCCTTTCCCGCCCCTGGCCGCTCAATCCCTCTCGTCGAGTCGGTCCTCGAGCTTGTGCTCCCTGCGCAGCACCAAACACCGGTCGACCCAACGAAACGGATTCGCCCCCTTCGCCCCCGCCGACGAACACGGACGAGACTTGTCGCCAGCCCAAGCAAACAATCGACATCCAGGAGCTTGTGGTCACAAGGTTTGAGCTGAGCGATTGCCTCTCCCTTTCTGCTTTTGAGACCCGTCCCTCAGTACCGATCGCTTCACGTTCCTCTCTCACCACCACCACTACCACCACAACAACCCAGCCACATCCTCGCTCCTCCTCCCTCTTCACCGCCCGAGAGACACACTGGGTTTTGGCAATTGCGACGCCCTTTGCGGTAGTTCTGGAGCGCCCACCTGAGCGGGACACTGAAGGAAAAAATCACCCTTTGAGAGCCACATCTTTCCTCCCGACCCTGTCACACTAGCGCCCTCGCGACACCAACCCCATCACGAAGCTATACCGAAGCGCCCTTTTACCGGCCCAGTCACTACACCAGCACGTTTTCCTTCGAAAACCCCTGAGTGTAGATTAGACGAGCCTTAAGCAAAAAGAAAACAAGTCAGAGAAAAAGAAAAGATCCTTACAACCGACCTCAAAACGCAACTTATCGTAATCAGCCGACCACCGTCATAATGTCTGCATCACCGACACAGCCCACCCACTCGGCTAAGCGGCCTCTCGAAGAGGCCTCGTCCCCTTCGCGGGCAACCGACCAGCCGGAGGCCAAGAGGCCAGCCCTCGACAAGGTCATGAGGAACGACGACGAGACTGAAGTCCCAGAGGCACCGGCCGCCCCCGAGGCCCCGGCCGAGGCCGCCCCCGAGCAGAACGGCCAAGAGGAGGCCAATGGAGCCAAGGCCGAGCCGTCAGACGAGGCCCTGCCAGACGCCGCCGACCCCAAGGCTGCCGCCGCCACCGTCGCAGCCACGTCCGAGAATGCCATCAACTCCACCTCGGCCCACGATGAAACATCCTGGATCCATATCCGCGCAGTCATCTCCAGCCCGGAAGCTGCCACCATCATCGGCAAGGGCGGCGAGAATGTCTCCAACATCCGCAAGCTGTCCAACGCCAAGTGCACCGTGAGCGACTACCAGAAGGGAGCCGTCGAGCGCATTCTCACAGTTAGCGGTATCGTAGATGCTGTGGCCAAGGTTGGTTTCCTTTCCGCGCGTGGCGCTAGCGACAGTTGTTGGAAAAGACGATGTGCTAACTAGTATCAGGCGTTTGGTCTGATCATCCGCACCCTGAACAATGAGCCGCTCAACGAGGCCTCGACGGCATCTTCCAAGACCTACCCCCTACGTCTGCTCATCCCGCATATCCTCATCGGCTCCATCATTGGAAAGGGAGGTGCGCGCATCCGCGAAATCCAGGAGGCCTCTGGCGCAAGGCTGAACGCCTCTGACTCTTGCCTCCCCATGTCAAGCGAGAGATCATTGGTCGTCATGGGTGTGGCCGATGCCGTCCACATCGCTACGTACTATGTCGGCAGCACTCTTCTGGAGCAGCTCAACGACCGTTTTGGTGGGCCGGCTGCCTCGGCGTACGCCACGAGAAGCGGCCAGGCCGCCGGATCGATCCCAGGTGGTATGCAGGTCGTCCCCTACTGCCCCCAGCCAGCCTCCGGCCACTATGGTCGGGGCGAGAACTACTACCGCCAGCATGACCGACGCGCGCCCCAGATGCCCCCTGCACCGTACCCCCAGCAGTATCCCCATGCGGGCGCCCATGCTAACCCTGCCATGCCTGTGCCGTACGGCGGCCAGCCCAGTGGTTACGGAGCCGCCCCTCACGTCCAGCCTCACGTGGGCGGCCACGGCGCGCCTCCGCCGCACGCGGGAGGCCCCCAGGGCCAGCCCATGCAGAGCGGCATGCCCGGCGGCCCCATCACTCAGCAGATCTACATCCCCAACGACATGGTTGGCGCTATCATCGGCAAGGGGGGACAGAAGATCAATGAGATTCGCCAGATGAGCGGCAGCGTGATCAAGATTAATGAACCGCAGGACAACAGCAACGAGCGACTCGTGACGATTACCGGCACCGAGGAGTGCAACCGTATGGCTCTGTACATGCTCTACTCCCGACTTGGTGAGCTACGCAAGAATCCCAGCCTACGCGATTAAGATTCTAACGCCGTTTAACCCCATTCAGAATCGGAAAAGCACCGGATCTAATACTAGTTGCGATGCTTGCAAGGTCCGACGGACCGACGACGACTGACGGACAATTTCCGGATGTGGGGGAAACTGGTGTCATATCAATTCGATTGTTTTCGAAGCTGGCAAGAGGAGTCACTGTTAGTGGAGGAGCAAGCCGTTTCATGGTTCGCCAGGGAGCCGTGTTTCTAACCAACCCAGCTCCGGGTGCCGCGGGAGTCAGCTGTGCTATGGCGAAGTTTGAATGGAGCAAAGGTTCTTTTTTTAATTCACTTGATCACCTCGGGACAGAAGGAAATGGACTAAAATACGGTGTTGATTTGAACCAAAGGGCGGGGTTGACGAGTATTGTCAAGATTGACGCTGAGCTCCGAGCGAGGTGGGATAACATATCATGTCCCCTGATAGTTGCAAACTTATCCGTTCTAATAGCGCATTGATCTCAATCCATCGCCCTCGTGCTCATTCTTCGACCCCATTGCCAGGTGGGAAGTTCAGGAGCAATGAGATCGTCGTATTCGGGTACATTGTTCCCTGCTCGCTCGAGGCCCGATGAAATTATAACTTGGTCAGATTCGCATGAAACTGCCGCTGATTAGCAAAACCCGACAGCCAACACCGCTGCTGCTACTGAGACGACCTCACCAAGTCGACGCCCTTCCTCCCTGTCCTCACATGGTGGATGTGCTCGTTAATCACTACGAACCAAGTTCCGTCAGCGTACCAGTCCTGCGTGTACAGGGTAGGTGAACCTTGTCTCCAACGAACCTCGGCCCTCATTCCTCTCCACCAAGTGTGCCTCCTTGCTGTCCCAGCCCAGCAGTATCGTCACCGCGGTGCCGGAGGGCTGGTACCCGCCGCCGGGCTGCTCGAACTGCGCGTACGCCAGGCCGTGGAAGCCCGGGGGCCGGCCGCGCTCGACGCCCTCGGCGAAGGGCCGCATGCTGGCGTCGAGGAAGCCGTCGTCGACGTCGTAGCAGGTGAAGACCTCGGTGCAGGGGGCGTCGAGGGCGGCGTACGGGTCGCCGCGCGGGGTGGGTGCTGTGACGCGGGATCTGGACTCGACGAAGGCGTCGAGGGCGGCGGCCCAGGCGGGGGCGGGGCCCGGCGAGGAGGGGGCCCGGGTGAGGATGAGGGACCAGCTGGTTGGGTGCTCGATCTGCTGGCCGACGTGGATGGAGTGGATGGATGTGTCGGACTTGAGCTTGGTTAGATGGTCGTGGAGGGCCGAGGGGAGGGTGGTCTCGGTGTATGGAAGGGTGAGGGTGTAGAAGTCGATGGACGGTTGGGAGGCCATTGTGAGATGCTAACGGCCGGGAACTGAGATGAAACGAGATATTTATGAAGGGAACACATGGTTAGAAGGCACCGAGGAGTCTTATATATCTAAAGTGGTAATGGTGATTTATTCAACACGTCTGATGACGACAATCAAATGTCGAGCGAGTGCGAAGCGCTAACCCACTTCTCTTGTCAACCAGCATACCAAGCCAAGCCAATGACTACAATCCTGAAAAGCAGCAAAGTCAATCATAGTGAAAGCAAGGTTATGGATATAAACACCAAAAAAAAAAAAAGAAAACTATACGTATCCCAAGCTACTGTGGATGAGTACACAGGATTACAGCATCAGGCCTTTGCGGGTCCACTTGGTGGCATCACCAAAACCCCAAAAAAACGCAAAAAGATTTGGGGCGACTGTGGATCGAACACAGGACCTTCAGATAAACCGATGGTTTAGGATTGAAGTTTGACTTCAGTCTGACGCTCTCCCAGCTGAGCTAACGCCCCTGGTGATTTTGGATGCTGGATGGAGACGTTATGGTGCCTTTAGGGTAGGACCCGTAGCACGGCCCATGGGAAGTGCGGGAGAGAGGCTGTCTAAAGATTCGTCCAACCTGGTCCCAGACGTCTATTGGCTCGGGACGGGAACCCAGTTGCTATTTTCTACTTCAGCATTAATGTTTGAAATTGAAGTATCCTGATGGTATTTCAATATCTGGGCCTGGGTTGCTGCAGACTCCCGAGCGCTTGGGAGTTGGGACCCAGCATCTAAGAGGGAGCCAGCCAATGAGTGGATACCCCTGACCGTCAATCTCATTCCATCTATCTCATCTCTCGTCCCTCATCTCTCACCTCCGCCATCTCATCCTGCCGACATATCGTGCTTCCAACGGCACTGGAGCATGTCTTGATAAGGGTTGCCAGCCGACTGTCGTTGCGTTCGTGACAGGAGCATTGGAGGGGCATCAAAGGGCTCCAGATTGGGAAAGCACACGCGCACCCTCGACGCACGTCGCCCATCTCTGAAGACGTCCACTACGTCCACCGCCTCCAGCTGTCACATCGTCGTCGTCCTTTAACGCCATCTGCTATCAGGTCTATCCATCACCAATAGCCTCAGCCATGGCTGGCAACGACCACCAACCCTCCGCCCCCGCGGCCTCCGCCTCCACCTCCGCCCCATCCCCCTCAGAAATCAACCTCCTCACCCTCAATTGCTGGGGCCTCCTCCACATCTCTGCTTTGCGCTCCCCGCGCATCTCCCACATCGGCCGCTCGCTCGCCTCCATGTCCCCGGCCCCGGACATTGTCTGCCTCCAGGAGCTCTTCACCCAGCAAGACTACCGCCTCATCCGCCTCGAGACGCGCCAGGTCCTCCCCTATGGCAAATTCTATCACTCGGGCGCCTTTGGCGGCGGCCTCGCCATCCTCAGCCGCTGGCCCATCCAGGAGAGCTCCATGTTCCCCTACCCTCTCAACGGCCGTCCTACCGCCTTCTGGCGCGGCGACTGGTACGTCGGGAAGGGCATCGCCTGCGCGCGTATCAGGTTCGGTCCCGGGCCCCGCGATGTCATCGAGGTCTTCAACACCCACACCCACGCCCCCTATGAGCATGGGCCCAACGACTCGTACGTCTGCCATCGCACCGCCCAGGCCTGGGAGATGTCCAAGCTCCTCCGCGGCGCCGCCGAGCGTGGGCACCTCGTCGCCGCCCTCGGCGACTTCAACATGCTCCCCCTTTCCCTCGCCCACCGCCTCATCACGTCCCACGCCCCCGTCCGCGATGTCTGGCGCATCCTCCACCCTGATAGCTCCCTCGGCGCCAGCCACCACCCCGCCGAGGCCTCCCGCTCGCTCCCCGTGCCCACGGTCGACTTCAACCTGCGCGAAAACGGCGCCACGAGCAACAATGTCTCCAATACCTGGCGCTGGAATAAGAACCAGCGCAACAAGCTGCGCTCTGGAGATCCCTGCCCCTTCGACATCCACGCCCCTGACCCCCACGGCCAGCGCCTCGACTACATCTTTGTCTCGACCGGCCACCCCCCGGCTCACACGGGGGACGACTCCTCCCCCGGGTGGGTCGTCAGCTCCGCCTCCGTCGCCATGACCCACCGCCACCCCGACCTCCACGTCTCGCTGTCCGATCACTACGCCGTCCAGGCAACCCTCCAGCTCCATACCCCTTCCCCGAGCAGGAAAGGGGCAGGCGGAGGCTCCCAGCGAAGCCCCTCCCGCCCCGCCACCTCCTCCACCGAGGCCCTCCGCTCCGGAGCCTATCTCGCTCCCCCGGATAGCCCGACGTCCAGCAGCAGCGGGGGGCAGGTCCCGGACTCCGACTACGACGCCCAGCTGCGCCACCCCAGCTCTCAGGACACAGCGCGCTCTCTCCCCGTCTACGACGAGATCCTCGCCATGGTCCGCTGGTACACGGCCCGCGAGCAACACCAACGCAGCTGGCGCGCCATGCACTTCTACGTCTCCGTTGTCGTGTGGCTGGCCTGTCTTGTCGCCGTGTGGTTCAGTCCTGGCAACTTTGTGGCCTTTATTCTCATGCTTGTAGCCAGTTTGGGCCTCACCGCCGGCGTCGTTAATGGCCTGCTGGCCTTGCTCTTCTTCTCTTCCGAGCTGCGCTCTCTCAAGGAGTTTGAATGGGAGATTCGCAATGCAAAGGCCGTTGCATCGGGTAATCTCGTTGCCCTCGCAGACGACGAGCTTGATCACAAGAAAGGATGAAGAGTGCATGCCCCATGAAGAGGGGCTATGGCCGTAATTTCAAGTACAAGCCGGCTCGGGGCCTCTGTTGTAGAATTACTGTCTACCATACATACTCAATAATGATAATGATTAATGGCTATCAACTCGTCTTCTCAGCCGCCGCCTTTTGAGGGCCCGTAGGAAATTTGCTCCCACCCAAGGCTGGCCCTCCCGAGGAGCTTAGTCCCTCCTCTTCCCTACGGGAATTGAGGCCCCTTATACCACACCCAAATAGCTCTCTGGCCTCATTCTTCTCCAGGTGTAACCTATGAACGCCGTCTTCCTCCTCACATCCATGGCTATTTCCTTAGCCGCCCCATCCCGCAGTATCCGGTCCCTGGGTCTCTTGCGCTCCCTGTGCCCGTACATTCTTACAAAATGTTTGAGGATATTCTTTTCCTTCGGCGTTATTGTTGTCGTAACGTCAATCTTGTGATCAAGGCCACGGAGCTTGATGGTGTCATAGGGCTCCTTGACGAGATCTATGGCGAGGTCCTGGAAATTTGGCCCAAAGTCTTGAAGGATATTCCTGACTTTTTCAGGGGATAGTCCAACCTTATCCTCCGAGTCCGTCGTGTTCTCTAGCGAACTAGACTCGTCAAAGTATCGTGTGTCTTCGGGCCCGTGAATGCGCGGGACAAAGGGAGGAGTGAGAGCATGGAGCCGGTCCCATGGAACATTTTTGAACCACCGATGAGCCTTGATGTCTTCACCATCGCCCGCAAAGACGTAACCTCCAAAGGAATCTGGCGATATTCCGGGACCTGATAGGCTGCGATCTTTCATCTTGTACTGATGGCAGCAGAGACGGCTCTCCTCCTCGCGAATCAGTCGGTGTATAAGATCCTGGCATTTTGCGGTGACGAAAGGTCGGAGTGGCATTTTGAACGTGTCTTTGTAATTCTATAACTTTGTAAATACCGGCCAGTCTTTAGAATCAGGCTGTGAACTCACCAGGATATTTTGTTTGGTCTCGCGACGACCCTTTTCGGAGAGAAAAGGTGTATAGCCGTAGAGACATTCGTACAGAATGATGCCGATACTCTACTAGTCACATCTTCCGTCGTAATTTTCCCCCTGGATGACTTCAGGCGCCATGTACTGACTGGTTCCCACAATTGAATGAGCCGATGTGCGGTTACTGCACTTGTTCCGCCATCCGAGAAGATCTTCGAGGCTTTCGTCCGGGGTGCTGCCCTGTACCTGGTGGCGCTCAAATCCTGCTACCAGGGACTGGGTTGCCTCTATTTTCTTCTTTATATGACGACTTTCTTTTAGATCTACACCATCTCCTGCAACTTCGACACCCAGTTTGACGACAAGAGAGTTACGTTGGTAGTTGTAGTATGAGCCGTCATGTGACCAATGTCCATCGAAGGCGAGTCCAAAGTCCGATATTTTCAAATGTCCAGAGGCGGAGATGAGGAAATTGTCTGGCTTGATGTCCCGGTGGATAAACTTAAGCCGATGGACCTCCTCGACTGCCAGGATCATCTCTGCGATGTAGAAACGAGCCACGTCCTCATGGAGTATGTTCTCCCGAATCAGGAGACCCAGAAAGTCCCCGCCTGGCATGTAATCCATAACAAGGTAGAGATTGTTGGCATCCTGGAAGCTGCAGACCAAGCTCATGATCCTGATTGGAGGTTAGTATTGCTTTGCCAAAGCACATTGATGACTTGACAAACAAACGTACCAATCTGCGCCTTCAGATGCCACTAAGAAGTCTCTTTCAGCCCGGAGATGGCCTTCCTGGTTGCTGCGAAGCATAGCTGACTTTCGAATGACTTTCATAGCGAATATCTGCTTCGGACGGACCTGGACGCTGTCTGACTTCTCCTGGACTAGTCTGACGACCCCAAAGCTCCCCTGTCCCAGCACTTTGAGCGGCTTGTAGTTGTCGATAAGGGGACTTGTGCCTATCCCCTGGCCTGCAGCCAGACTTTTGGATCGGAGGACTCGAGTTTCTCTCAAATGACATGTTTCCTGACTCTAGAAGGATCCCCTGACCGCCGCTTTCTGATACTCAGTAAGATGAGGACTGTAGTAAAGTTGAGTTTCCAGGTACTGGCGACGCGTCCCTTTGGAATCATGTAGGTGAAGCTTCTCATTGAAATGGGTCTCTAGATATATCTTGGCTGCGGCTGCCTTCTCCACGGTCAGGATGGTAGGCCGGAATTGATCGAGACTAGACTCCTTGATGGTACCCAGAGGGAATGTTGGGTTTGGGCTCACACACGAGTGGTTCCATCGATCATTTGACCTCAGTGAAGTCCCGTTTGCGGCGGAGAAGTGCGGTTCGACGAGAACTCCCCCCGTGGCACCGTCCTCGATAGTGATCTTGCTAGATGAAGGGGCACTTTCTGCCGCACTCGAAGGAGCGGAGCGGACGCGGACAAGGTCGTGGATTGAGCCTCTACGTCTGCCTTGACGATTATTACGAACAACTGTATCATTGGCGGCCAGGGCGAGGTGTTTTAATTTGCGGACCAAGTCGCGGGTTGAGACACCTTTGGGGATCTTGCCGAGGTCAGGTCCATTGGATTTGGAGCGACTTGATGCCTTGCTTGAGAGAGATTGTATCTCGTCCGCGGGGTAGTCAATCGCAATGGGTGTCTTGGAATCTTGAAACTTATCAGGTTGGGGTCGGGAGACTTGACACGGTAGTCCACTTACCATTTTGGCTCGGTTTCCGTATGGCATTTATGGCCTCCCGGATGTCAGCCCAGACATTGGAGCCAGCATGGGGAAGCTTGAATGCATCAGGCCCGACAACGAAGTTTTCCTGCTGGTCTGGTGACGGTGGTGCCAGAGCAATAACTCCTCTGGAGGACGTGGCTGGGTTGTCAGTGACTGGACCAAGCACATTCTGGTTGCGTTTGCCGCGAGAACTTGGCCGCATTGTGCTGAATGGAGATTCAGGCGGTTAGGAAGAATGCAGCATGAGTGTTGTGTGGTATTTAAGCGATTGTGATAAATGCTGGAGCGGCAAGTGGTAATGAAAGACTTGGAGGCCAGGATCTTCCCAGGCCGGATAGTAGTAGTTGGTGCCTTGGGTAACGACGGTGGATAAGGTAGAAAAGAGGCGAAGGCTAAGCAGAGAAACAAACGCGTAGACGATGACGATCACCTCCGAAGTACCTTCCTTGGGAGATGCCTCGCGTCTGGCTTCCTTCTGGCTCTCCATCTACTTAGGTAGGCACTTGGCTACCAGTAGTACCGAATCATTAATACATGGGCGCTGCCTTCCAGTTTCCAAACGAATCGTCTGAGTGACTCGAACAGTCCACTGGCTGGCGGTACCTGCCTATTTCACACATTTCGTGCCTCCTTACTATACCATGTCCACTTGGAGGTGTGACGTGAAAATACTTAGGTGCTGTGTAATAATGCGTCATTTCAGGAGCCTCAGGGCCAGGGGGCGGCATTAAGTGGTTGAGGAATCTTTATTTTGACGTCTCTAGCAAGCTACTAGTAGGTATGAACCAACCCCAAAACGACCATCCGATGAAATTGATCCAGTATCGCATCGTACAAGGAAAGGAAATCAGACCACAACTTTTCTTCCCGACGCCAGCCTGCCATGCAATGGACGTCCTCGTCTCGTCCTCCCTGCATTGGTCGAGCCATGTATGCCAAGGGCAGGACACAGATCCATATTATCAACAGCAGGTCTAAGACTCTTCATTGCTTCGTGACATCGAGAGGAGAGGGAATAGTAACGCCAGGGAGAGGGAATGAGGCCAACCATCCAGCTGCAAAATATGCTCGGTCGTGCCTCAAATAAAACAAAACAAAAATGGAGGCGAGAGCAGGTATTAGTTATACACAGGACCTGGCTGGAAGCGGCCAACCCGGGGTGTTAGAACCCGCTAGGCGCTCACTTAATCTCCAGCAGCTTGACGTCGAACGTCAGTTGGCTGTTGGCGGGGATGCCAGGCATGCCCCTTGAGCCGTAGGCCAGATGGGCGGGAATGGTCAGGCGGCGCTCGCCGCCGATGGCCATGCCGACGACACCGACGTCCCAGCCCTTGATGACCTCGCCCTTGCCCACCTTGAAAGAGAAAGGCTTGCCCTTCTTGTTGGCTGCGAGATTGTCAGAAAATCGGTCATTTGCTACCTGCAAGGTATCATATCGGACTCACCATCGAACTGCTGGCCGTTCTGGAGCTTGCCAATGTAGCGGACACCGACAGTGTCGCCGTTCTTGACCACGCGGCCCTTGCCAGCGGTACGGTCATCAACGGTCACGCCGTGGACAACCTTGACGGAGCCCTTGCCGGCCTGCTTGGCCTTCTCGGCGGAGCCGGTGGGGCCCTGCTCGAGGTTCTTGGCGAACTGGACCTTCTTGTCGGCCTTGCCCTCCTTCTTGGCCTCCTCGGCGGCGATGGGCTCGCCCTTGTTGTTCTTGAGCTTCTTCTGCTGCTTCTTGGAAAGCTTAGAGTCGGCAGCGCTGGCGATCAGGTCATCGAGAGACTCGACAGCCTCCTCAGCGGGGCGCTTGTTCTTGCCCTTCTTGGTCTGAGTGGCGGCCACGAGCTTGGGGGCCTCCTCCTCGGAATCAACCTCGGTGACGCGGGGGTTGTCAATGTCATCAAGATCATCACTCTCATCCTCGCTCATATCATCGCCCATGGCGTACTCGAGCTCATCGGGAGAAAGATCGTACTCGTCCTCGTCGTCGCTCATGTCATCCTCATCATCATCCATGATGTAGTTGCCCGTGAGGTAGATAGTGTGGGTGCCGGTGACAACGAAGAAGACCTTCTCGCCATGGCCGACGGTGATGTCGAGGGGCTGCTGGTAGTTCTGGGAGAGCTGTTAGTTGGATGCCAGAAGAGAGAAAGAGTGCTTGCGGAGGGATGGGCCTACCTTCTCGGTGTCGAGGGTGCAGATGACAAAGTTCTCGAGGTCGGCGCCCTCATCACTGTCACAGCTGTCACAGTCGGAGTGGTCATCGTCGTCCTCGTCATCATCGCTGGCGGGGGCCTTGCCCTTGGCCTTGCTGGACTTCTTGGCACCGTTGGGCTTGGCATCCTCCATATCCTCGTCCTCGTCATCGTCGCTACCGGTGGCAGCGAGAAGCTTCTTAATAGCCTCGGCCTGCCTCTGCTTCTTGGACTTGGAAGGGTCGCTGGGGCCGCCATTGGCCTCCTCGTCGCTGTCCTCCTCATCGTCGTCGTCCTCACCGCCGAGCATGGCCATCAGCTCCTCCTCGTTCAGCTCATCGTCCTCATCCTCATCGAGGCCGGGGTAAGCACGCTTGACGATGCGCAGAGTGGATCGAGGGACGGCAGGGACGTTGCCCTCCTCGTCAGCCTCGGGCTCCTCGGTCGGGTCGACGGCAGCCATGGTGATGCGGAACTGAAAAGAGCCATTGTTAGTCGCGGGGTGGCTTGCAAGAGGGCGCGCAAAAGCCAAGCTGCATAAGATCGGGCAAAGAGCAGGAAGCCACAGCTTGTCAAGGATGGGTGAACTCACAGAAGCAGGGAAGTCCATGGAGGCCGGGATGAGGACCTCACCAGGAGGGACCTCAAGCCCGTAAACGGGACCAGGAACAACAGACATTGTGTTGGATGTGTGTGAAAGAAAGGTAAGATGGATAAGTCAAGTCGAAAGATGGGATATCGTGGTGTTGGAAATTGTCTTTTGCGAGAGAAGGGGTGAAAATTGAAGAGACTCTCGTGCAATGGAAGGGAAGAAAACAAGAAGACTACGAAACGGAGCAGACGCTCTAGCGAGGCTCTCGAAATTTTTTTGGTTGGGACCTTCGCAATCGGCCTATCGCCCCACAACTGACACGACGGGCCAATCGTAAACCGCGATAAGGGGACCCATCTGGTCTTGGCGGCTGGTGTCTCAGCAACCACCCCGCCTGCCCACTTTCTGCCCCGTTCTGTGCTCGAGACAACTTCACTCTGACTGAATCATGGCTGCCTGCATGACTTTGCGGGCCTTGTTCGCGGCATGTTATTGAGGAGCGCGAGGCATGTCGCCCGCAACTATCGAGTCTACCATTGACACAAGGCACTGACGAGAAGAGCCGATACCTAATCCTAGGCTGCCTTCTGCTCCAGACCCAAGTCCAGCGTCCATGCCATACATCGTAAGTACCTAAACTCTAACTACGCCGCCTCAGCATCAGGGTAGAACTGGCCACGGTCGTCAACCTCAGTAAAGGCGAGTCCCATCTGGACCACCGCCTGCTCCCACCGTCCCGACAGCCGCGCATACGCCGCCATGAGGTCGTTGCCGTTGGTGATGCCACCTAGGTATCTCTGTTAGCCTCATCCACCAAGCCCCAGCCCCAAAGGGAAATCACGTACCGCTGGACCAGAAGTTGCCGTCCTGCACCCAGCGCTGGTTGGCGCCGACGAGCTTGACCTTGGGGAACTTCTTCCTCAGGTCGTCCTGGACGCCCCGGGGCCCGCAGGCCAGCTTCCCGTCGGCGATGCCCGCTGCGCCGCAGACGTACAGGCCCGTGCACACGCACAGGATGTCGACGCCCTTGGTCGCGTTCTGGCGGCGCAGCCACTCGAGGCCGCCCTCGTCGTTCTGGCACGCCGGGTCCGGGCCGGGCACCAGGACGATGTCGAGCTTGCCGGGGGCCACCGCCTCGTCCTCGTACGTGTGCGTGGCCTTGAGGATGGCGCCCGACGTGAGGGGGATCTCGCCGCCCATGGACGGCGTGGCGATGTAGTAGACGGTGACTTCGGGGGCCATTGCGAAGACATGGGGGGGCACGATGTCGGACGCCGTGGCAAAGTACTCCTTGGACATGACGCCCAGGACGTCCACGGCGGCCACGTCGAGCGTCTGTGCGCCACAGGGGATGAAGACGCCGATGGTGATGGGGGCCGACATGGTGATGGCGGTGGTGATGGTGATGGTGGTGCTTGGTGATGGGTTGACGGTATGAATTGTGTGTGTTGGTGAGGCGAGTCGACGCTGGATGCACTGGATGATGGCCCTGGAGAATTCCAGGCTGCGAGCCTCGTCTTATATATCTTTCGATCTCTCTCTCAACTTATCTATGAAAGTATCTGCTTTGATCCAAGATGTACCCATCGCCTCCATGTTCTCCCCGAAACTCCAACCGAAACCCCAAGGAGCGAATGTCTTCGGCACCGGGTTGACCGGCCCCTGCGGCCCCGATTGTCGTACGGAATGGGCCCTGTCGAGTCGCTCCGATTGGATCCAGGGCGTCTTACATCCGGCCCCCTTCGGACTTGGGGCCCATTTTCCTCCACCAGCACCGTTACAATCACCGACGGAGCCCGGCTGTAATTGGTACGACTCTGTGGGCTTGTGCTATTACTCCGGGTCTGGTGAGCCTGTGGGAGGAGGACGAGGACGACCACGCACCTCACCACTCTGGCATCTGTCGCGTCTCTTTCAATTGCCAGGGAACTCAATCGCATCTTAAGCTACTGACCATTAATCTTAGCACTACCTAGCTCATGTTCTATCATTATTACGTATTATGGAGTTCACATTAAGTTGTCCCGCCAGGCTTCTTGCTGGCCAAACTCTTCCGTTACGCCCGTATCATGGGCCCCTTCTCTCTCTGGGGCAAACCGCCCTCATGCGTTTTATCCGTCGTTTCGATCCTGTAAGCGAATGTGGTAGACCAGCCGTTTGACACCCAATGCCTGATGTGTCCCCTAAACTCCGGTCTGTGTCGCTCCTAAAACAAACCCCCCCTCAAAAACCCCTCGCCAAAAAATAATTATGATGCCAGTGCCGATGCAACACCGAGCATGTGAACAAGACCAAACGATAGTAACCGACCTCTTTGTATACATGCGTTTCGAAACCCATCAGAGACCTAGAAACGCCCTCTTCCAGATCAAAGTCCAAATGCACAGAGAACTAAACAGTTGGGAGGCCAGACGGGGGACGGAGAAGAACTCAAACCATCCATCGCCCTGACCTGGGCTGCTGGAGACACCCGACCGCAGCGGGGCCCATTACGCCATGGAAGCAGCCGCATCGTGAACAGATCGCGCGCGCTGTCGCGTGACCTTCTTGCTGACTGTGTACACCAAGTTTATCGTCCAGAGGTGCGTTATCTCTGCTTGCAGGCAGGGGATCGAACCGTACAGAGGAGCCACCACGGGAATCATGGCGTAGTCGGTCCAGTTCTTCTTGATAGATCGGTAGGAGAAGCACATGCCCTCGTGCAGGCCAGCCTCCCTCATCTCCTTCTCACGGGTAGAGACGCAAATGTGGTGGTATCGCTCGTAGAGGCAGATGTAGCAAGCCACGGCCATAAAACCGATAGCCCGCAAGACACCGCACCAGCCGATGAGCCATCGCAGGTTGTCGACGTCCTCCTTGCCGTCCGTGACCCACAGGAAGAGAGTCGAGGCGATGACGAGAATCGTCATGTGAATGGGCATGATATGGGCCTCGAAGAGCCTATGGCCTATGTAGAAGATCCTCTCTAGGTGAGGCTCCATGATCGTCTCCTGAGTAACGTCGGAAAAGACACCACTCTCGCGGGGGTGCTCGGGGGTCCCCTCGATGCCCACCTGGCTGTCGGGGAAGTACAAGTCCGAGTTTTCACCGTGAGACTTGTGTAGCGGGCGGAAAGCCCTGGTCGTCTGCTTCCTGTTATACCACATCTCGAAAGCCTTGCGCATGGCGAAGCCGCTGTCGAGGGCGCCCCACATGTGCCGGAGAGCCTGCTTATAGCGGGCCTTCATGTCGACAGCGACGCCACGGATCCCACCCTTGCCATCACCAGCGACGTTGCTCTGGCTGACGGGGCTCAGGATAGTGCGGCAGGTGAGGTTGCCATTGAGAGCGAAGAAGCACTTGACGTACATGTGGAGATCCTCGCCAATCGCCTCAGCATCGCAGTCCCAACCGCCAACTCGGTCGACCAGTTGCAGAGACAGGGAGTAGACCGAGGTGGGGGGTGCAATGGACGATCCACGGTAGAGGCCGGACATGCCTCCGGCACTCCAGAGGATGTCGGCCACACGGACAATTGCGGGGACATTGTGGGCGTTGCGGTCAAAGATGATGGGGGCAGCGTAGAGAGTCGTAAGGGCCGTCTCGGGGTGAGACAGGTGCATGTCGGTAAGCAGGGCGAAGTAGCTGGAGGCGAGGTGGCTGTCGGCTGTGGAATTTAGGTTAGCGTACCTGAAACAGAGTCAAAGGCAAACTGCTGACGCCCAGATCAACCGATCAACCGATCAACCGGTACTCCCACACACACTTACCATCAATCCCGGTGACGATGACGTTCTTCCGGACCTCGGCGGGGTATTTTGCACTGAGCTTGCGAGCAGCCCAGCCCATGTTGCTGCCCTTACCCGCAGCCTCACCCTCGATATCCGAAGGATGGACTGTGTAATCGATGGAGCGGAACTTTTTGGCGAACCCCTGGACAAGACCCATGGCCTTTGATTCGCCATTTTCCTCGCGCTGTTCCATTCCAAGGTAAACCTAGTAGTAGCCGATGTTAGTTCGTTCGATCTGGACCTAAACTGGCAACGTGTTGCTGCCCAGCGACTTGGAGTCGCGTCGAAACTCTAAATCGAGTGATGGCAACGGCCACGCAATCGCACTGAACGGTCGACCAGTCGTGGGGTTGGATGCTGGACCAACTACGACGCATTTCTTGCGATAAAAGGGGGTCTTACATCATAGGAGCTGTAGGCTTGGGGGTGCGACGCCAGAACCTCGAGCGTCTCCTTGAGGGTGTCCACCTCTTCCTTGTAATTGGGAATGACAATTGCGTGGATGACGAGGTCGGCCTTGGGGTACTCCTCGGCGTCCGTGTACATCTCGATGTCGTTGTCGCCGGCGTCACTGCTCGTCGCAGTAGCGAAGCCAATATGCTCCGAGGTGAGCGTTTCCGAGCTTGAGACTGAGGCGCAAGAGCCGCGGCGGCGGAGGGCCCTAGACGAGATGTTCTTGAGAGAGCTGCGAGTGGTGCGGCTCAGAGTCTGGGTCAGATCCCAAACTGCCCAGGAGGCACGGATGGGGAAGATGGCGATGGTGAGATGGACAATGATGCAGTAGTAGACGAAGATGTAGGTCCAGATGCCGGCGCCCGAGGTCGAAGTGGACGAGTACACAGTCCCCTTCGTCGTCCCCTCCGTGATGCCCTCCGTGATGTCCTCCGTGATGTCCTCCGTGATGCCCTCCGCCGTGCCCTCCGTCGTGCTCTCCACCATGCCCTCCATCGTGCCCTCCATCATGCCCCCCACCATACCCTTCACCCTGCCCTCTGCCGTCGCATTCTGCTCCAACTTGTAGCCATGGCGCTGGAGTGTTGATTCTTCCGAGATGACATAGTAGCAGAAGGCGATGAGCAAAATCATGCTCAGGCCACCAACCCGTCTCGAACACCACGCGAGGAGGCCCATTGTCCCGGTCGCAAAGTCGTCCTTGGGGTGGGGGGATAAGACGATGGCGCGTTGGTGGGGTGGCCAGCCGCGGCAAGAACAACGGCGACACGACAGCGACGACGAGGACGACGACGACAGCACGAGAAGACACGACAACTGGGACCTTGAAGGAGAGACAAGTCGAGTCCGGTCGAGGTCAATGGCGAGGGAGAGGAAAGGGGTTTGGCGTGAACAAAAAAGAACAGAAGGAACAAGACGGAAAAGGAGACGAAAAGACGGGACAGGGCGCTACCAGGGGGGGAGATGGTTGTTGAGTGCGAGAAGGCCAGACCAAGCAGCACATTGGCACAGCTCAGGGGGGTGGAGTTGGGTACAGCCAGAGACAGAGATTGAGGTCCCCAGGCAAAGCTGGGGACCGGTGGAAGCTCCTGAGAGCCTTGGAGGCTCTAGGTCCTGTTTCGTGAAAGCCAGCTGCCAGGCTTGCCAGGGCTATTGGAGGTCATGGAGCCGATGTATTCCAGGTCTCGACGGTGTACCAGCCATTGGCGTTACTGGCACCGTGTGCTTGCCCTAGAGGAGACTAGCGTAATCTGGACAGGGGGGAAAGTGGGAACCAAGCCGACTTGCCGGCCAGTCCACGCTACATGTGGCCCACCTGTGGCCTGGATGTGGATGACGATTGCTTGCTGGGCGTCATGGGCTGATGGCTTCTCGATTGGCTGCCTCCCGCTCCTCGACACACCTTGATTCCACAGGAGCAGCGAGTAGGTTGTCAACGCGACAGAGAGTACCAGTACGGATACTCTTGTAGCATCCAGGGAAGCCCCGCACCCAGTAGCTGTCCTTACGCTAACTGGGTGACGGGGGACAAAATGTCCATCTACTCGCACTTCGTACTCTGGCTGGCTTGGGTTGGCAACGGTCCCGCGTCAGGCCAGGTACCCGACATACAGGATCCAAAACCAACCCCCCTGGCTGGAGGTGTTACATAAATTCGCACCAGGGGACGCACGGCTGGCGGGCCACTAATGCATTTGGTTCGCCTGAGCTTGGTCAGTCTCTGGTGGAGCTGTGGGGCTTGTGCCTGGCACGCACTGTCGTCAAAAGGCTTGTTCAGCTTAGCCTCTAAGCAGGCCATACAATTGGTGGCATTCATGTTTCGACACAGGCTGCCTCTCGCCAGTACCCGAGACCGACACACCGACCAAAACCCGCTCGCAGTCCGCACTGGTGACTTTTTGCTCAGGAGATGGCACACGCGAGGCCCGCCAGATCGCCTTAATGTGCTCATCACATTATCTAAATCTCAGCACGCCAATCTGACTCCTTACCCATGAGCTAAATACATGCATTATAAAAAGTCGGATACTAATTACTAGTACCTCTATCCGTACTACGGAGTACAATAAAACAAAAGCAGACAGCTCTTCAGTGAAATAGTAATAGTACTAGTACGGATAGTAGGTACTTGGCACGGGTGGCTTCCTCGCGCGCATTTAAACCGTCTCCAACGATAGTCTCACGTGGGGTGGTTGGTTGGAGCACAGAACCCACGAGTGACGTCGGTTCCCCAGCCATGACCTAATGAGTCCAGGATTTCTGACTCTGGGGGTAAAGGGGCCCAGGGGAAGGCTAATAAGGAGGTGAGGGAAGACTCCGAAACATTGCCCTGTGGCACCGAAGAGGCAGCCGGGTACAAATTCGCCCTCACCTGCGAATATGTAATAATTGCCGAAAAGAGCATACTCGTAGCTTGAGCTACGAGTAGTACGTATTGGCATACGTACTCGTGCGTACTATTGGTTTTCTCGACCAATAAGCCGCAACCATCTGTGGCTTCTGATGCCGAAGCCGCACAGGACGATATCACGATTTATTACAATTTGTTACGCGACCAACAGATAGTTTCAGGCACAGCTTTCAGGTTCTGTCTGCATTTGTTGGGTAAGAGGCTCCTGAGATTTCCTCGCCTATTCCCCGTCTCGCCCAGATTGGCATCTGGTGCACCCCTCTCTGAGCTACACCTGTTACTGCACGAATAGTATTAGAACTAGCAATGGGAGCCGTCATCATACCTCTCTTTAGCATGCATAAAGACGAGCTGTAACTGCAGAACTCAATCCAGTTTGGTTTGGGGCACTGCCGCGTACTCGGAGTACGACTACATCACCGAGGCTGAGGGCACGGATATATAGATAGCCGTTGAATTTTCAGCGCGCGAAAAGCGAGTGCAAATTGTCCCCCCCGGCGTGACGAATGGGTTGAGAGAGTCGAGACCCTCGGCACTACATAGTACTTTATGTGGCTATGTCGTGGTCGTAGTTTCGACTGTCTTTATAAGTCCTTGACACAGAGACGGCCACGTATTAAACTATTGTTGGCGGCCGACAAGACTGTGAAGAGCCCCAGGAGCAGTGCGCCTCGCGCGCGACGACTTCAACAAGCCCCTCCACAAGGTCTGTCCATAATTCGCACCTGGTACCGAGCTCAGGCCTGAGGTTTGTACCGGCACTTGGATTCTACAAGGTATCCTCGTCCACACGGCGGTAGATTTGACACAGGGATTGGCTGGAACGGCTGGGCCTGAATGTCGTGCAGCTGGGGTTTGCACACCTGCCACCGCATTCGGCTACACAACTACGAGTACTACATGGTCTTCACCATCCACTTTGACTCCTCCCCTGTTTATTGCTCAGTCGATGACTTCTTAGCAGAGCTAGGTCAATAAAAAGCTGCGAAGCAGTTTTTGCGTGACAACCCGCCGACTTTATGCTCTGCATAAAAAGGCGGCGGCTGAAAGTAAACAACGGGCAACCCCCACCCCACAGCAACTACCAGCGCACTAACATCTGCCAACCCAGATAAGCTGGCAAGCTGATACGTATGTGGATGGCTGGGGAACAAACAGGGGTTAGATGCATGTCTGCACAAGAAAAGCAGGCGTATATCTTGGTGGCTCCGGAGACGATCATGAGTTCACGTTGTCACAGCGCTTTATTATGACCTCCTTCAGAGCCTCTACGTCCTATCTTACCAAGCACTCGTAAAACGAAGAGCTTGAGTGGTTTTCGTGCCCCCACCCCCCCTCTTTTCTCGGATCCAACCTAACCGTGCCGTTTCCCGTCGTTCTCCCTCCTCCCGTCGGCCGGAATTCTTGCCGCACCTGATTTACTGTCGCGCCCTCGCGCCTCATTTGTCCATGTGACCCACCTGGGAAATGAAGGCCTTCAAGGGTTTCTGGACTTGGAGGCTCACATATAGAGTGCTGACCATGTTGTATCGCTACCATGTACTTCGTACATGCCGGTCAACTCGTTCCAAATCCCACATCCCGGTCAAAAGAGCTTCTGTGCTTTCCAGCCCACTCAGGTGCACTTTACGCGAAGTCGCGAACTAGCCACGACTTTTTGAGACTCATCGTGATTTGCTCACGGCCCATGAGCACCTGTCCGTATCCCTAGGCCCAGGCTAATAATCGCACCAACCTGAGACGTTAGAAATGTTTCGACTCTGATGTCTGCCACCGAGTGAATGCCGTCAAAGCCCAGGTCTTCAGAGATGCCCAATTTGGCAAACAGCACGTGAAACGAGCGAGGTAATACATTTTGGTGTCTTCTTTGGGTATCGTGAATTCGTCATGTATCCGTTCCAAACGTCCCACTCAACGCCCGTCCATCCTAACGCCAGCCGTTTAAGTGTTGTACAGATGTCCATGGTACCTATCGAACCAGCCGGGCTGCGCTGGCACTTCGTCCGATCCGCTTCACGCAGTGATGGGCCTCAGCCCTCCGAGCAATAGCCACATCGTCCAAGGGGGAATAGTCGCCAACGGGGAGCTAACGGGGAGCTGTGCCCTTGAAGTCTCCTGCGTGTGTTCTGTGATCCTCAAGCTTCCTTCTCGAAGAGCTTTTGAATCGGTTTCGCGGCCTGTTTGACATGTTAGCGACCCGATCAAGATGCGACCGATGTCGGTGACGCGGTAGTCAAGAAGGGGGAAGTACGGACATCAATAAACTTCTCCAGGTCATTGTCGAGATTGGCCAGGTCCTCCTTCCGGCGTTTGTTATCCGCAATGAGCTTCTGCTTGCGCTTCAGTAGCTCCTGACGCTGTTGCTCAAGGCCCTCGCGCTCTGCGCGCTCGTGATCGATCCGCGCAAACATGAGCTCGTTCTCGTCATCGTTGGCATGCTCGGGGAACTGCGCGAGGAACTCGTCCACCGAGATGAGAGGCAGTTGTTGGTATTTGTGGCTGCGGCACCATAGGGGTCAGTCTTGTCTGCGTCGGTGGCTTTTGGTAGCTGTGGTGTTGGGGAAGAGTTGGCAAGCCAGGCACATACTCGTAGCTCTCACAGGCTGTAATCTCATTCTGGAGGTGGCGCTGCTCGTAGTAGAGGTTTTGGAGTTGGAGATGTAGTCGGTCGACCTCTTGCCTGGCCTCGGCGGTCTGGGCCTTGGTCTCGCGCGCGGCGAGGGTAGCGTGGCGATGCAGCCCGCGCAGCTGTGCTATGCTGGCTAGAAAGAGGGTCTGCTGCTTCGCAATCTCGGCCTTCTGCGCTGGCGACAGAGGGGCGTTGCCGTTGTTCTCCTCGGCAAGGCTGATGAGCGTGCTGGCCTGTTCGCGCCCTTGGCTCGAGATTTGCAGGGCCGAAGCCAGGGTCGGATCGGTGACGAGTTTATCGACGGCCATGGTGCCGGTCCCTTGGCGGATGCTGGCCGCGGAGAGGAGAGCGGGAAAGACCTTTTTTGACGGGAGGTTGGTTGATAGCTGATGCTGACTTCGACCACCGACGAAGCCGAGCAAAGGTTTGTTGCAGGGGTGTTTGGGTGCGACGAGTACAAATGCCAAAGGTGGTCTGGTGGCTGACAGAAAAAAGACAGGACTGGGACACGGCGAAGGGAGACACAGAAGTGCACACACCATACCTTACAGCAATTCCATCTTGATAAAGTAAAGAAAATTAAAGCTGGTGTCTTGTTAAATTTGATCTTCTGCTTTATTTGGCTTTATTAAGTATGAGAAGTAGACGGTGATAGTGGGTATGTACACCAACCGACATGAGCTAACTGTGGACCAGAATTGTGGCAGCCATCTCACCACCTGCGTCACTTTCCTAACTTCTTCTCCCCTACGAAAGCAGCAAGCCGCCTGCCTTGTCCATACATGAAATATGACCATCTCAAGATCGCAGCTTCGTCCAGATGTTTGACGTCAACATCCATCAGATGGACCCGGGACAACTCGATGACTTCATTAATGCTTTCGCTCGACTCAAGTTTGGGGATTTGGAAGACGCCTTTGTCGATCCACCGTACCAGTTGGACCTACCACTGCCACCTTGACTGGATGTCTCTCCCTGGCGAGGTTAATTCTAGATCTATACTGTATACTACGGCCTGATCTACTACTATAGCATCAAGATCCCTGAAACCGCTGGTATCTCTCTTCCCTCCATTTTGGACCCCATTTCCTGACGACCAGAATAATCGGAGTCGCGGCCAAAAGGAGGAGCCCCAAGAACAGATAGGTGAATCCGTACCCCCAGGCGTCGATGATGTACTGCACAACCGCTGTCCCGGTAGCGCTGAATGCTGCTCTTGTCAGGTTGAACGATGAGGCCACCCTGCCTGGGCTCATGGGATACAGGTCGACCAGGAGCGTCGACAGGATGGACACCGGCCCCGCCACCCCCATGCCGGAAATAAACAACACAATCAGGGGCACCGCAAGGTTTGTCTCCGCCGTGACGACCCATCCCCATACCATAGTCGTGGCGACGGCCAGGAACGTCGACGGCCACATGAGATCCAGCCTAGCCCTCTCGATGGGGAACTTGCGCAGGTCCTCGCCCTTCTTCTTGTCGGGCGTCACGCCGATGCTTCGGGCGACCCGCGCGTAGTTCCAATTCATCAGCCTCCCGGAAAGGATGGATCCGATGACGGACCCCATCGCGTAGGGGATATAGCACAGGCCGACCTGGAGGTCGTTGAAGCTGTACTGCCGACGGATGACGTCCTGGAGGGTCACGAGCAGGGCGTAGTTGGCCATGACCAAGAGGGATATGAAGAGCAAGAGGGGCCCCACGTCCTTCTCAAAGATGATCCGCACGGCTGCCCATATGTTGGGGATGGGAATCTTGAACGGCCTCTTGTTCTCCTGGGTCGAATGAGGCGCATGTGTGGCGGCTTCGGTATCCGTGGCCCTATTCTTCAAGTGGCGCCATTGCCATGATGATGACAGTGACCAATTTCCTTTCGGGGGAGGGATTGATCCATTCCCAACTACGTTCCTTGCCGTCTAGAATCCAACAAGTCAGTTAGTATTTGTTTCCCCAGGCCCATCCAAACTCGAAAGTTCACATACCTCTGGCACAAACGGGAGATAGATGGCCAGATAGACACCGGACGAGATGACGAGAAACCAAAACAGAGACCGCCATCCTAGATACTGGGCCAGGACCCCGCCCAGGACCGGGGCCACGGCCGGCGCAAACATGATGCTCGCCTGGACGGCCGATATGTACCCGCCCCTCTCGGCGCTCGTTACCAGGTCACCGACGACGGCGTTGCCTATAGCTATGGTCGCGCTGCTGCCCGTGCTTTGCATGGCGCGAAGCACCATGAGCGCAGGGTAGCTGCTCTGCAGAGCGAGTCCGATGTTGGCGCCGAGGTAGATGGCAAATGTGAGCATGTAGACAGGGCGGCGGCCGATCTGGTCACTCAGGTCGCCAAAGAACAGGGGCGCGACGGCCTGCATGACCTGGTACATGGTGACGGTCAGGTTAATGTCGGCGACGGAGCGGTGGTAGGCCTCGGCGATGGGGGTGATGGCCGGGAGGTATATGAAGGCGGAAAGCGGCGAGAAGATGGAGCTGAGGACGGTCATGCATATGATGAAGACCTTCATCTTTGGTGCGAAGACGGAGTGCACGGGGTGGTCTCCTGCGCCGCCATCTGGGCCGCTGCCATCTGATTTGGCCTCGGGAGGTTTATCCTGATCAGAGCACCGTCCATTTTCGGCATCGTTCTTATTCAAGTCCTGTTGTGGGTTTGGCTCGGCTGGTGTAGTGGTTGCCATGGCTCTAGTGAGATGACACAAGGCGCAAGATCATTCTCGACCTGTGGAGGTGCGGTTTTGGTGCCGGGATAGCGATATACTTTCTATGTCAATACAGCTAGAAATAAACCACGATCCGCTTGACAAAGTCCGACGATGGTGACACTGGGGTCGATAAATGACCCTACGGTCCATTGCCCAAGGTGCCTGCTTAATGTAGGTCAATGTGCGCCGATTCGGCACCGACGCACCCCAGGTACTGTTACCATTAGTCTGCAGCTTTATACTCCTGATCGCAATGCCCCATATTGAATGCAGGTTGAGGTATGTTCCATGTAAAATTACTAATGTGGCCCTTGGAGCATATTTTATTTTGAAAGCACGGATTATGTTGTGAAGTCGGGATTGAATAGCTACGGGCACCTACTTATGGTAGAGCTACTTCTGGTACGGAGCAGTAACGCCCACTTTAGCAAGTGGCAAGATGACTGCTCCTGGCGTGATTACAAGAAAAGCAAAAAAAAAAAAAAAAAAAAAAAAAGAGGAAGAAGGAGAGGGGTGTTTGTGGGTTTAAGGGAGGGGATAATACAATCATACAGTGGTCATATATCCAGAGGACTGATATATCATAGGATCATTACGACTATAATAGACGGGTGATGACCACAAAGACGCAGAGGTACGAAGAAATGGCTATTGGGTCCAGATGAAACATGGTCAGGACACAAGTAAACGCTGTCCAAGAGATAAATTGATGTTAAATGTTTATTCCTCCTTAATATACATGCCGTGGCCCCCCTGATTGAGGAAATCCAGGCTCCTGCCCCTGCGGGCGATGATGATATTGCATATTCCCATGAACCCGGGGATCAGGTGAGTCAGGCGAAAGTAGGTTCCCTGGCATGTTTCCACCTTGAGATGGCGGATATACTGACCCAAAAGATGACTCTTGACGAGGCCGAGAGGGAGTACTAGGCCCATAGGCCATGGCATCCGAATGCTGGTTATAGTAATCGGCCTCCCGCGGTCTTTCTGGTGCCATCATGGGGCTGGAATGCCCAATTGGCTGAAACGGTTGTTGAGGGAATCCATATGGCGATCGAGATCTCGGCACCTCCTGTTGGCCCTCATACCGACGCGGCGGGTGGCGACTCGATGGCCCTCGAGTCGGTATTCCTATCCTCTCTGCTCGCTCATGTGCAATCTCTTCCTCGTTCTTACGGTGCACGCCAAGCCGATAGTTGGCGTAGTCGTTGATAGCCCGGAGGATCTGCTCGAAATGCGCCTTGCCAAGATACTTCTGCGACCCCTCTGGCTCATCGGTTGTCCTTTGATATGCGAGCGATGTCGCAATTTGGAAGGCGTTGCGGATTTGGCGACCATTCCACCACGGCGCTGAGGAATTGTTTGGATTGTTCCGAATATGGTCCTCGTACTTCTCCATGGCAAACTCACAAATCTCCTTTTCTTTGATTACCAAGACGGGCTCGCCTGTAACTGATGCTCTTTGGTTCGCGATTAGTCTGCAGCGACGAATGTTCATCTCGAACAGCGCCCGAGTCTGAGATAGGTCGAGGTGATTGAAGAACAGACTGATGTGTACTCTCGAATTGAGAGCTTCGTCCAGAACGCCGACACGATTCGTGGTTAGGAACAAAACTCCTGGGTAATATTCTAGAGTCCTAAGAAAGACTGCTGTAGTGTCAGCTAGGAGTGTCTGGTAGTTGGCTGCGCTCAGATGACTCACTCGACACCAAGGCATTTCGCTGGAGACTGTCATCCATCTTCTCTCTTCGAGATAGGAAAATCTCAGCCTCGTCCAGGAGCAGTACGCAGTCCCAAAGGTTAGCTAGGCGGAAGATGTCCGAGAGAGTTCGCTCGACGGTATGTGGATCAATTCCCAGATCACCACACGTAATTGGGAAAAGCGGCTTCTTGTGCGCGTATGCCACAGCTTCCGCGGTAGCAGTCTTTCCCACTCCTGGGGCACCATGCAGAAGAATGACTAAACCTTTCCCTTTTCCAGGGATGAAGTCTTGCTCATAAGACTCGGTCCCTTGGATCTGAAGCTGCCTTTGTATCTGCTTCTTCTGAAAGTGATCTTGCACCATGGAACGAATCAGCGTCTTGTCTTCCTCTGGAATCCTCAATTCGCTGAACGGGTCCACAATGTCCGCCGGTAGTTTGAGAGAGCGGATGTCCGCATTGACAAATTTGCGATCCCGCAAAGAATATACGAATAGTCGACCCGGCAGCAGCGCGAGATCTTCGTCTGTGAACTCCTGCTTTGTATCCTCGCCTTCGTATTTTCTAGGAACCCCACCCGCTTCCAACTTGGCTTCAGGGTCAACGATGAAGTTGTCCGTCTTGGCAAATGTGTACCATTCCAGTTCGTTGACGTCGTCGTCCTCCACCACGACCTCGGTGACCCTTGATAATTCGTGCGACCGGCTGGTGCTCGACCACTGAATAAGCGGGAAGAGGTCGTGCTTCACAGATGGAGACCAAGGATCGCTGACGTACTGAGATGTGATCGGCTTCCACATGGGATGTCGTTGGTACGCCTCCTCAAAATCAATGATGACATCGCTAGCAATGTATTCAGAAACAACTTTTATCGTGGGGTCGGGACCTAGCAAACGATATCCGTTAGGGTCGTGCAGAAGAGTCCAACCCTGGTGTTCAATCGCGCGGTGCTGATACTCCATGAGCTGCTGGAACCTCTTTCCTCGGTCTCGGAGACCATTGATGATGTTGTCCGAGTCCCTCTGGAATCGAATTGGATAGACGTTCAATTTGGCAATGTCCTTCTCGCCGTCGAACGGAGAGATGCTGAACTCGCGCTGCACGGCGGCATATTCGTTGCCGTCGTAATCAATGCGGTAGGCTCTTACTTTGAAGTCTTCCACAATGCCAGCATCCTCGCGATTGCGACGTAGGGTCCCGCCGACAACATCGAGGCTGTCCACGACCCAGCTTGTATCCTCATTCAGCACTAGGTACACCCTCCATAGCCTACGGCCTGATGGGTGGGACGCTATAACACGCCCGTGGGCTGTGCTCGAATTTGTTTGGTTGACCTTACTGTCCTCGCTTTCGAGGATCAAATCGTTGTGGCGGAATAATGACCACAGCTCTGCAAAGCGGACTTTGGTGCGCGTGCCGTCTGTTGATTGATCGAATATGTGATAGATAGGCAGGAGTTTGTTCCTCACGAACTCCACGTAGCACTTGATTTCCAGATAAGCCTGTTTGGCCGTGCTTGACTCATTATTTTTAGACTGGGGTGCCGCGTTCGGGGGATTTTCTTCTGGCCCTGCTTCTTCCTGGTTCACTTCTGAGACTGCTTCAGTGTCTGGGAAGTTACTCGCCAGCTTCTCGAGTTCGTTCTCCATCTGGTCGTGGAAGTGTATAAAGACCTTGAAAGGCCTCAGAAAGGTATGGGGCCTATCCCCTTCCCAACTCATCTGCCCCGTCACCTTTGCAAGAAGCGAGAGCACAGCAGGCGAATTAATGCGAACTCGCTCAATTCTTTCGATGTCTGTCTTGCTGCCAACATGCGTCCTTTTTGCAACCTTCTTGCTGTCAGTAACGATAAAGTCTCGGCGTTTCTCAGGCTCTAGGCGGTTGAGCTGCTCCTCTTCCATCTCACGGTCCAGGTCGTGCCCTGCCAGGAGAGTGTCGATAGCCGGGATACCTTCTTCCGGGGAGTAGCGATTCTTGAAGTTCTCCCAGTTGCAGTTGCGCACTTCGGGTAGCCTTCTCATGGTTTGAGGATTGCTGGCAAGATTCTTTGCTGCCGCATCACGGTTCTCGTTCTGCTTGACCTTGTCCTCGACAGTGACCATGCGGCGGGTCAGGTCTTGAAACCAGTCAAAGGCAACCCCCTTGACAAGTCCATCTCGTATGATCCGCTCGTTCCATGGCGCGTCTGACACGTGGTCTGCAAGGTAAAAAAGTCAATACCTCGGATTCTCACTTGATGTTGGCATGCCTCACCTGCAAGCGTCTCTGGCGAGATCGGAGACGGAGCCTTGGACGTGGAATCCTCATCGCCACCTCGTGTTTGTTCTTGTGCAGGCCCACTAGTGACGGGAATTCCTACTGTGCTTGGCGGAGGTGGTGCCATGGTCTCGTTGTCTGGTTGAGCTTCGAGGGTATCTTGGCCTGCATCCAGCGACATTGTGACGCGGCCCCTGGAAGTGGTGTGCAAGGTGTGATTTAGTGGCCCTTCACTTGTAGGTAGTGTACCACTTGATTAAGGGGTATTCAAAGAAAGCTTTGGACGTTTGAAGTTGGCGAGAGGGCTGCTCTAGTTATCTAGTACATGGTAATTCGATGGTTGGTAGTTGCAAGGCCGAGATTGGGGCGGGGGGCTGCGGGGATGAAGTGGCACAAATCGAGCTCTTTGTCGCCTCATATTATCGAGGCTGGCGGGCCTTTCACCAAGGATCAGGTCAGCTTACCATGCAATGCAATAGTTGATCCATTTGGGCGGTAGGCGCAGCATGCGAACCAGAGAGAGCTGCATGGGTCTGGCACCTCTGCCGCTGTCACGGCCACTGGTGGATGAGTCCTGTTACCTGCATGAATCCATATGTGCCTAGGCGCTGCGCCCCTTGATGTAGAGCGCCTGAGAGTTCAGGTGGGAAGCCCTGAAAGAGTACAAGGAGATGATCAGTGAGCTCAGGTAGTAGGTAGAAAATGGATTCAAGAGGACGCCTTATCTTTGACAAAATACGTATAGCTTGTGGCTGGCCAGAGAAAGCCCAAGGCGAAATTGGATTTGTAAGAGGCAAGCTGCAACCAGGCTGTTGCTGTTTTAAGCGCTGGCTATTACCTGGGTAGGTAGTACTTATCTGTATAGGTAGGCAGCTAGTCATCAGAGCTTCTAACTGGCTAACTCTGCATCCATCCCAAGATGGCTGCCACCAATTGAACACATCCTATATTTGGAGAAGGAGGCACCGACATGTGGCTGACCGGTGAGCCTCCGCTCCTCAGTGTCAGCCGCCCCAGGACATAAGCCATCTTCAGTGCTGCATCTTGTTCGTCTCTCAGGTCTCTGTGGATTGATGAAATGCCCATCGCCCTCAGATGGTCAAATCCTTCCCCAGTTACGTTCCGATACACTGTGTCCCGCTTCTGCTCCTTGGGACTGGCCATCCTCGACTCGGAGAACCGGGGTGATGAGGCCAATCTGGGGTCATGTTCAGCGCCAACGAGCGCAACTTTCCGTACTCTTTGCGACAGCAGATGAGCCTCAAGCACGAGGTTTCAGTATATGAGTCTTGGTGGGAATCAAGTCGGTTTTCCAATATGACGACAACAACAGCTCCGCTGGCACCACCAGTTCACGATCTGGGCGTGGTACCCATGATCCAGGAAGCCGAACGAGCGTGAGCGCCACAAACACTACAGAGAGGATCGCCCGCTAATGTTTTCTTAAAAGAACGTTGAGAGATGCAATACAGAAGTATCTGGAAGAGGACTTGGCTGAGGGAACCTTCTTGGCCAATGTCGACGACCACGAGTTCTCGTGGTCGGATGTCCTCGAGGAGCTGAACCATGCAAAGTCCGCTTACGAGAACAAAGCCACCAAAAACCCTATCCGAAGATGTTTTCGTCACGGTTCGAGTATGCATCGAAATCTAAAGCCTCTGACAGAAGCTATCCCCCAAGACAATGGACTGGGTCTCATAAAGGGGGGGCTCCAAATTGTCCTCAACGTGAGTATAGCTACATGTGATATCATGTCTCTCATGATTCAACCGCTGATATGTAGCTATTGAAAGGCCGTTCAACGACGAACACAAACCTGCCAAGCCATATTCGACACCTTTGAGTCGATACCGCGGCGGATCCTGCACGCAGAATTTCTGCAAAGAGCACACCCAGCCAATAAATTCTTGCGCAGCGCTATTGAGACGTTCTACTATGAGCTTATCAAATGTCTCCCATATTTAATCAAGATATTGCTGAGAGAAGACCAATCTCGTAAGTATTACTGCCTACCATGCCTGCCTGTAGCCCGATGAGGGCCGTTGCCTGGCGAATACTAAACTGGAAAATAGGCTGGAAGAAGTACCCTAGGTCTATATATGGGGATTCAAAGAATGATGTCGACCATATTTTGAAACCCATGATAGCGGCCGAGGGACGTCTGCAGGAATGTCAGCAAGAACTCATCTCACACGGCGTAGCAGGTACTTTTGAGCTATCCCAGCTTTCCATGCTCGAGCACCAAGCAACACACGATCAGCTCCAGCTCATGCGGCAAGAGGTTATGCTGGCTCAAACAGAAATCCACAGCGATGTACAGAAATTGCGGTTCGAAATTCCTAATCTGATCGAGAATGGCGTTAGTCAGCTCAGCCGAGATATACGGAGGGAGATCGACCAGACCATGAAGAACTCGCTATATATATTGTTCCAAGAGAATGAGCGAATCACGGCCATGTTACAAGGTATACCGCCCAGTATCCCAGAGTACCTGTCCTCTAATCTCACTATTCCATAGCCACCACAGCTCTGGAATTGGCGTGGACCAGTCCGCCTGCAAGTGCAAGATGGGGATCTGTCGAAGGGTTGTGCGATCCGAATGAAAGAGAGGCGCCTTCCCACGACCGAGCTTCTGTCCTTAGAAAATACCACGATTTCAGCGCCAGAGCACTTGCGCGAGCCAACCAGCTTTTCACCCACCAAAGGTTTCGGCAATGGGTCGCCACGCTGCACTCGGACATACTCCTCGTCAACGGCCAGTGTGGCGGCGACATAATGGGTACTACATCAGCTGTATCGGTCTTTTGTGCAGGTCTTGTCGAGACCTTCACCGAGTTCGACCAGGACCACGGGAGAATCTCCCTGTCGCTGCCCCAGTCGCCTCAGATCATGCTGGAGTATTTTAGTGGGCAGCACAATGCTGATAGCAGTGGCTTAACGGGGCCACAGGGCATGATGCGAAGTCTGCTGGATCAGCTGCTCCAACAATGGCCTGACGAGGTGCCCCTGAGCTTGCATGGCCTCCGGCGCCCAGGATATTCACGGGACTTGCCAACACTACACTTGTGTGACCTGTTTGAGGGAGTCGTGAGACAGCTTCCCCGTGAATTTCCTGTGTGGTGCGTCATCGACAACGTTTCTCACTTTGAGACCAGCCTGGAGGGGTGGACTGACGAGCTGGCCGATATTGTCGAGTGTTTCTGGCGTTGCGTACACGGGCAATGGGCGAGGGGCGCATCGGCGCCTGTCAAGTTCCTGCTGACCACTGCGAATAGGAGCACGTACATCTGGGAGCAGATTCCACAGGATCACCAGATTGACTTGGTAGATGGCCATCTGCATGTACATTCGCAGGGGACCAATATATTCCGTGCTGTGCTTCAAGATGACTAGACGAATCGAGCGGGAAAGAGTCGAGGATCGAGAAACAACCCAGTACCACCGACAGTGGCTAGAGGCTTTCGGGGTCGAGGGACAAGGAAGCGCAACCCGATTCCGGCCAGCGATTTATGTAATGAAACTTATTGTTCACCTCATATATTCCGCCCAATGCGGCATTCTCTGTCACTTGTTACAGCGGCGACCATTGATCTTAAGTGCCAGCGTATCTATTCCCGGGGAATTTACATTATACATTTTTTTTTTAATTTCTACTCTCGCGCCTCCCGGCACCCTCACCTTACTTATTACTATTAGAGCCATTGTTTGAATTTTCGTCCTCGTCCTCGTTAATTACGATGCCGCTGCTCGGCTCACCGGCATTGTTGCCAGGATTCATGCCATACCAACCCACGACGGCGACACCGAGGACACCAGAGAGGCAGCTGAAGACGAGTGCTACAATTCCACGAGAGGTGAAACTTGGAAATGAAAACAGTCAGTTCAGATATCACAAATCGCACTTGGAGAAACCCGGAGGGGGCGGGGGGGAACGTACCCTGCAGGCAAGGGGGGAGGGGCCTTGTTCTGGCCGGACAAGTCCAGGAAGTCTTTGTCGTTCGCGGCCGCGTTGCCGGTGGTGGGGATGGAGCCCTGGGAGCAGGCCTCGAGATGGTCCTTGGGGAGCGCAATGGTCTTTTGCAGGTCGAGGGGCGCCTCGATGAAGGTTGCCATCAGGCCGGACACAACGTGCCACTCGATGTGGCAGTGGAACAGCCAGACTCCTGGGAACGAGGCCACGAGTTAGGACTTTTTTTTATCTCCCTCGTGTGCTTGGTACTGTTACTAGAAAAGACAAAATGGACGGAAGCCTCTTACCAGGGTTGTCTGCTCGGAAGCGAAGGACGAGGTTGCCGTTGGGCCAGACAACAAGGGTATCGCGGCGCATGGGGACGAGGGGGAAATCACGCTCGACGACGCCAGAGTCCGCAAAGGTGCCGCCCTCCTCGGGGGCGCGGTAGAGGGCCTGGAAGTGGTGGCCGTGCAGGTGGAAGGGGTGCCTCCCCGGGTCGAGGTTGTTGAGCACGATCTGGACGACGTCGCCCCTGTCCAGGACGAGGGGGTGGGTGTACTCGCCGTAGACGCGCGGGTCGGTGGCGTCGTCGCCGGCGCTGAGGGCGGTCATGAGGGTGGGGACCTTGGGGTGGGTGTAGGTGATGTTGTTGAAGAAGGCGTAGTTTGCGCCGTCGCCGAGGTTGTCCATGACGACGTCGAGCTCGATGATGCGGTCGGGCTCGGGCAGACGCTCCTGCTCGTCGTAGGGGACGAGGTCCATGTCGTCGACGGGGTCAAAGCTGTCGATGACCTCGGGTTTGGGGAGGGGCTTGGCGTTGTCGTACACCAGCCACCCGGTGACGTTGTAGTTCAGCTCCGGGGGCAGCACGTCGAAGAGAGTCTGCGTGGGACGGCCAAATTGTCAGCATTCCCGCGGAGGAGGGAAACCCGAAACCCCCCCTTTTTCCCAAGCACGGGGCCTTTTATCACAGCTCAAAAGGGGGGGAGGGGGGAGGTGGGAGGGGGAAGAGTGATGGTTGCTGACCGTATCCATGCTCCCGACAATGGGAAAGTTGGCGTCCGTGTCGTTCCTGGTGGTGAGGAGCACGCTGCAGCGCTGGGCGACGGCGAGGTATATCATGTCGGTCTCCAGGGGCTTGGTGTAGACGCCGTCGACCTCGACGACGGACATGTTGTGGCCCTCGAACCAGATGTACTGGCCAGCAAAGGCACCTATGTTGATGAAGCGGAAGAGGTAGGTCTTGCCCGGCTTCACGGGGACGGACAGGTCCTGGGTCTCGTTCATGAGGGCGGCCTGGGGCACGGGCTCGGCGCCGGTGGGGTTCCCCTTGGACATGAACTTGGGGATGAGGTTCTGCATCTGGTCATGGTACCAGTCGGAGACGGTCATGACGAGCTCCTCGTCGTAGTCATGCCTGTAGGGGAAGTCTGGGTCGTGGATGACCAGGGGCCCTCTGAGGCCGTCCGGGTACTGGCTTATGGTGTGGGAGTGGTACCAGTAAGTGCCGGGCTGGTCGATCTAGGTTGGCCACCGGGCCGATGCGTGTCAGTGGACCACATAATAAGCCATGCTAGGTAAGCATGATGGGGTCAAGGGTGGTGTTGTATGCTTGGCTCACGGTGAAGTTGTAGGTGAAGGAGGACCCTGGCAGGATGGGGCACTGCGACACGTGGGAGGGCCCGTCCATGTGGGTAGTGCCGTTCATGAAGAGGCCATGGAAGTGCAGGGAGGTGGACTGGTTGCCCAGGTGGTTGTTGACGTTGATGACGATCCTGTCGCCGACGTTGGCGTCTATGCGAGGGATGGGCCACTTGCCGTTGACGCCGATGGTGGGACGGTCAAAGGCGCCGTCCGGGTTTGCGGTGACCCAGGTGATGTTGAAGTCGTGGGAGATGGTGGCAGCAGCAGTCAAAGGGGTGAGGCAGGCGAGGCAGGCGAGGCAGGCGAGGGTCAGCAGAAGCCGGGAGAGGGCATCCTGCGGGAGGGCCATGGTGGGAGGGGAGAGCGCAATGCTGCTGCTGCTGCTGCTGCTGCTCTGAGGTGCCGCGTATGGCGATGCTGGGCGAGAGATGGCGGTCGATGATTGATATGATTGATGCGATCAATATGAGCCCAGGTGCCTGGAGGCTACGAGGTGCCTCGGTGACGGCGACGGCGACAGGGATGATACATGTATCCGTACTCGTACCATTGCCTATAGCATTCCCCACGGGAAGATGAGGGCGAGGGCGAAAGCCCTTCTTCCTGGGGTCCCCGCCATGGTCAACCGCATGTCCATGGTAGGTATCCGTATCCGTAGTAACATGGACCATGGTATTAGTGTGAGGCAGAGCAAAAGGCCTCATCTCACGGGGCCGCTGGCGCAGAAGCGGCAACAATCGGCGGCGGCAGCGAATCACACGAACCATTTCTTTATCGATCTGATCTGATAATGCCAGCCATGCGCATTGTGGTACGAGCCATGCTCCGGGTCTGCGGCCAGGCGGTCGCGTCTGGTGGCATGGCGCGCGCCATCAGACACCATCAGACACCATCAGACACCATCCAGGCGCCATTCGTCGCCGCCTGTGCCGTATTATCCGTCGTGCCAATGGCAGCCCCAGCCAGCGAGGGACCTGGCGGGATACGGATCGCAGCGGCCGGTCTGGACCCGGGAGGTTTTGCGCTCGAGTTCTCTTTCGAGCAACTGCGAGTTCCGAGATGCGTTCCGCGGGACGAGACTGATTAGATTGATAGTGCTGCTGGGCTGGTGTGGTGTGGTGGCTGTGTGTCCCCTGGTTCCCAGCATCGTCACGCTCTGCACGGCTGGTCATAATATTTTTTATTCTGCTTTGCTTTCGCTTTCATTCTCATTTTCAGTTTCATTTCAGTCGAGCACATCTCAACACCACTCGCTGTCTGTCTTGCGGGTTGGATCCCCCCCCCCCCTCCTCCTCCTCCTCCTCCTCCTCCCTCCTCGCCGCCAGCCTTCACAATGGCCCCCAACGTCTTCTCCGTTCCCGTCTTCCTCGTCGTCTTCCGCGAGACCCTGGAGACGGCCATCATCGTCTCCGTGTTGCTGGCCTTCCTCAAGCAGACCCTGGACGGGCCCAACCGAGATGTCAAGGTGTACAGGAAGCTGTGCAAGCAGGTACTCATCCATCCACGATGAACCCATCCCCATCAACCGGCCCTCAATATCTGACACACCCGACCCTCCCCCCAGGTCTGGCTGGGCACCGGCCTCGGCTTCTTCATCTGCCTCGTCATCGCCGGCGCCATCATCGGCGTCTTCTACACCGTCGGCCGCGACGCCTGGGCCGCCCACGAGTACTACTACGAGGGCTCCTTCTGCATCCTCGCCGCCGTCATCATCACCCTCATGGGCTTCGCCCTGCTGCGCATCGGCCGCCTGCAGGAGAAGTGGCGCGTCAAGCTGGCCAGGGCCCTCGAGGGCGCCCCCGCCGCCCACGGCGCCTCCGCGGGGAGCCGCCTGAAGCGCTGGTTCGAGAAGTACGCCATGTTCTTCCTGCCCTTCATCACCATCCTGCGCGAGGGCGTCGAGGCCGTCGTCTTCATCGCCGGCGTCTCCTTCACCGCCAGCCCCACCGCCATCCCCCTGCCCGTCGTCATCGGCCTGATTGTGGGCGCCCTCGTCGGATACGTCATCTACAAGTAAGACACACCTCCCTCTCTCCCCGGGGGTACAATTGGTGCAAAGTGCCCTGCTGATGCGACACCAATCCCAGGTGTGGCTCGCTCGCCAGCATCCAGGTCTTCCTCGTCGTCTCCACCTGCTTCCTCTACCTCGTCGCAGCCGGGCTCTTCTCCCGGGGCGTGTGGTTCTTCGAGGCCCAGGAGTGGAACAACCTCGTCGGGGGCGATGCCGCCGAGGTGGGCAGCGGGCCCGGCTCCTACGACATCGACCGCAGTGTGTGGCACGTCAATGTGAGTGTGACCCTGTGCACTGACCGGGACTCGGTCTGTGAACCGGATGAGAAGAGCGCAAGAGATGGCTGACCAAGCGTTTCGATGCTATACAGTGCTGCAACCCGCAGCTCAACGGCGGCGGCGGCTGGGGCGTCTTCAACGCCATTCTCGGCTGGAACAACTCGGCCACGTACGGCTCCGTCATCTCGTACAATGTCTACTGGATCGCCGTCGCATCTGGTTTCTTCCTCCTCAAGTTCCACGAGAGCCACGGCCGGCTCCCCTTCGCCAAGAGCAAGGCGACCAAGGCCGAGACACCTAATGTCCAGTCGAGGCGGGCGCTTCTAGAAGAGGACCAGGCCACCCGGCCTTGATAGGTATCAGATCTAGGTAGTCAACGTTGGGAAATCAATGCGTGCGTGATTGATTGCTCTTCCTCTACCATCATCCTCCTTTATACCCTTGCGAGTTCGATCCTCGCAGGAACAGGCAGGCCTCGTAGGGAAACTCTGCACCGATCAAGAATAGGACGGGATCCCTGAATATCCTGGACAGAGACATATTGGTTTCCGACATCGGATACTGGCAGCTGAGTCTTCTCATGCCTTGAGGGGATCCCTTGATTTCGTCAATCATAAGCTGCAATGAGTTGTGCGCCGACCTCAGGCCACCAGCTGGGGCTCAACATCCAAACATCTCCGACTCATCCCAGCCTTCTGGCAAGTGACAGATCGCTCCCTCACTCGGCTGACGACACGTACTATCATTCTTTTATTTACTTTGCCTCGTCCATGGGCATGTGACATCTGCTGGTGTCGGATATACGGATGCGAGGTCCATTACACATCCGAAAGCGGTATAGCGTGTCACCCAGAAAGGGATTCTGACCAATGCCAGTCGAGCTGAGCCGTCTACCTATACTGCGGTAGTTTTTCTCCCATTGGAGAAGCAACAAATCTGGAGGCAACGCTTTGCCGTCCGGCCGAGATCTTCACTTGATGATATTAAAAAAATGATGAAAAAGATAAAAAAAAACATACAACAGCCGGTATTCGCTGGTCGTCACCGACCCAACTACTAATCAGCCCCTTAGCGGCTTGACTCTGGGAGAGCGGACGGGATCCCGTATTTTCCACTAGGTATGGTCGTATGTGGTGGGTATTAGACTAGGAAGGTTTATATCAGTTTCCTCCATACAAACAAAAGATCAAAAAACATACAACAGCCGGTATTCGCTGGTCGTCACCGACCCAACTACTAATCAGCCCCTCAGCGGCTTGACTCTGGGAGAGCGGACGGGATCCCGTATTTTCCACTGGGTATGGTCGTATGTGGTGGGTATCAGGCCAGGAAGCTTTATATGGGTACGTTCCACCAAACTTACCACGGTGAAAAATTAGGAGAGCTAGCGAGGCTTCTTAACTACAAATGATAATTGTCATGTGCGCATTGTTATCAAATAAGCCGCCAGTTAATCTAGCAGCATAAAACTCGCTATTTGAAAGGGGACAGGCCAGTGTTCCGTTACCAACCCTCCTCCTCCACCGTCCACAGACCACCCATCACAGGGCCTTCTTAGATCTTACAAGAAGTCACCTTCACATCATCAAATTTGTGAACCTTGTCCTTGATATCGCCCAGGGCGTCAATGTCCTTGACCGACATTTGGCGCTTCGCCTTGGCCGCCCTACCCCAGCCGCCACGGCCCAGGCCAGCACCGGCCAGGGCCGAGAAGATGGTGGCAAAGGCGTTTTCGGGGTCCTCGACGATGCCGTACGTCAGAAGGCCAGCCTCTCCCGCTGTGCCGAGCATGCCCAGGATGCTGCGGACGGTGGACAGGCCCACGGAGCCGGCGGCCGAGCCGACAAAGGGGATGAAAAAGAGGAGGCCCGTGACGAAGGCGAGGATCATCTCCCGGCGCTCGGCCTTCTCAATCTCCTCAGCCTTTTCCACAACTTTGCTCATGCTGTCGACGGCCGACTCCATGCTCAGCGCAGGAAGCATCGCCGCGTCAGCCAGATCACTCGGGTCCTCGAGCTCGTCGTAGTCGGCCATCGTAATCAGGGCATTGAGCCGGGACAGCAGATCTCTTGACTCGCCGTACGAATCTCCGATAATGTCCTTGGGGTTGGAAACCTCAATTTTGTCGCCGGCCTTGGGGTAGTTCCAGTAAAAGTGATCGACCTTCTTTTGACACTCATTAACATCGTCGGAGTACTGGCAGCCGTTGTTCAAGAAGACGTGGGTATTGCCAAACTTGATCCAATCCTTTTCAATGCCGTAGTCGTTGAAGATGGCCTTGTAGAATTCATCTTCCTTCTCGAGCGTGAACGTCGTGTTCGGAGCCGGGTCGGGGGTAAGCCAATTTCCAACCTCGCCGTTCTTGAACTCTGTCGGACACGTAATCTCGTGCGGACCGCTGGCGGTCTTGCAGTCTGGAGACTTGTCGCAGTCTTTAATGTCATCTTCATCGCAGAAGTAGTGACAGGTACCACAGCAGTTGCGGGGGGCCGTCGACATGCACTTGAAGAAGTCGCCGGCTTTACCATTACCCATGAAGGCATTGATCTGGTCGGGCACTTGCTCCCTGACGTATCTCTCAAAGGTTTTGAACTTGCCGTCGTAACCGTCTTTCATGAGGTCGTCGTACTTGTTCAGAGCATCGCCCATGATCTTGGCTTCCACCTTGGCCATGTAGATGTACATGCAGTGAGCAGGGATCTTGTCCTTGCGGCTCACAAGGGCGTCCAGAGAGTTGTAGCTGGCGTCGCACTCGTTAAAGAAACCAGTGTCAATCTTGTACTCGTAGTCGAGCGGAAAGTCTCCAGCAGCTCCACCGTCGAGGCCACTACCACTGCAGATCGGTCAGTACATGTATTGAGCATCAGTGAAAAGAGAAAGAATGGAACGGGGAACATACTCCTGGAACTCGAGCAAGTCAACAGCCCAGTCAGTCGTTCCCGCCATATTGTACGACGCATAGAGCCCCTCACGATCCGACTTGATCGAGTCATTCATGTAGGCCACCCACTCGGTGTCATTGAAGACTAGAATATTTGATCCAGCAGCGATCCACTGCCTGTTGATGTTGCCAGAAGCAATGATTTCTCCGATCTCAGCGTTGGAAATGTATCCTGCAGTGTTTGTGCAGCGGCCCGCATAGGCATCGGACACTCTTGGAGTACCTGTAAACTTGCACATGGGTCCATCACAGCCAGCTTCGGCCATTTTGAAAGAGCGACCGTAGCTGGCGACGCCGACAACAACCTTGTTGGAGGGCACGCCCGCCTTCGTGATCATGGCCAAGGCGTCCATTGTTTCCGTCTCGTTGACGTGGGAGCGGAGGCAGTTTCCCGTAGGGCAGCCGGGGGACGTCCACTCGTTGTCATAGTCCCACTGGCCGTGAAGATCGTATGTCATGTAGATAATGTAATCCAGCCCCTTGCCCATCTTTGCGACGGGAAAGGCCTTGAGGTACCAGTAGGAAGCTGGAGCTGCGAATGAAACAGAGTAGGTATCGCCAACAGAGTTTTTGATGCCCGTCAGCAGCTGATAATAGTCTTCTCCAGCATCAGCGTCGCCGGCAGGGATATCAGGGATATCGGGAGCCTAATTTGCGTTTAGTGTCAGCCATTTCGGGTTCAAAACAAAAAATAAAATGTGTGATATCACAAGGATAGCACAGCGCAGCAGTACTTACGCCTGGATACTCCCAGTCGAGATCAACGCCGTCGAGGCTATGCTCCTCGAGGAAGTTGATGATGTTCTGGCTGAAGGTACCGCGATTCGCCGGCTTGGCAGCCTCTCGCAGAATGTTGTATGTGCCTGGTTTGGTGCTAAAGTCCCAGCCACCAAACGAGATAATTCTTTTAACCCCAGACATGTCTTTGAACGAGTCAAATTGTTCTTGTGCGCCACTGATGTCAATTTGGAAGTCACTAGTGACGTTGGCAAACGACCAGTGGACATGCGTGTACTTGTTGGTATCAATATCATCGACATTCATGGTCAAGCATTCGCGGTTGATGTTCCAGGACTCAAAGTACGCGACCCGAATTGTCTTCGCGGGTGGGTCGCCTTTGACAATCTCTCTGCCGCAGCTAGCGATACCTTTGTGACATTAGCTTCCATGTTTATGCCTGGATGGTTGACGTAGAAGCGGGCGAGAGGGATAGATATGTGAGATAGGCCAGATACATGTACTTACATCCATTCTCGCCCGGCTTGGAGGTACCAGGTGCGCCAGTTTCGGACTCGGAGGGAACACAGAAGTCATCCGTGAAACCACACATGCCCCAGATGTTGCAGCAGACGTTGAGAGGGCACGGGTTGAGCTCAGCCCAGTCATCACTGGTGCTTCCCTCTGGCTTCTTGGTACCGGGAACGGTCGGTCCACACTGAGCGTTCTCGACAGAAGCTGGGAAAGGGGACGTCCCCGTGCTGAGGCAGATGACGCTATCTACCCAGAGCGGGCTGCCGCACCCATTCCAGCCCCAGGTCTTCTTGTTGAAATCCTCAATGTCGTCCAGGGTGAGGCCGTGGGAGACAGCAATGGTAGAGCAGCCATCGTCCTTTTTGACGGTGTACGTCGCACACGACCCATCGGCACCGGGCTTGGGTCTCAGATCGGGCAGCTTGCCACGAGTGCAGCACACGGCCTGGCCGACGGCCAGAGTCGAGCAGAAGTCCTTGTCGCCCGAGTGGAGCTCGGTGAAGTCTGCCGGTTTCAAGCCGCACTTTGACGCCAGGGATGCGCAGCCGTCGCCGCTCTCGACCTTCTTGGTGACGCAGGTGCCGTCAGGGTTGGCCGGAGGAATGGGATCGGGCAGCTCGCCTGCAGAGCAGCAGATCGTTTGGTCAACGACGAGCGTGGAGCAGAAGTCGGACTTGGGGTTGTACTTTTCCAGGTCGGCCTGGCTGATGCCGCATCGGTCAGCCAGCGCCCAGCAGCCGTCACCCGCCTTGACCGTTTCCGTCCTGCAGGTATCGGCACGCACGGCAATACGTGACTTTGCCCAGCTATGGGCAGTGTCTCCAGAATCAGAGACCTTCTGGGACGACGCAGTGCTGGTGCTGTTGCCAGAGCCCCCAGTGGTGCCTGGGACGCGGATGGTGACGGTCATCCAGTCTGGGTTGGCGTTGGTGTCAGCCGAGACGCAACGCCCGTCTGCCCACGTCTTGACTGCATCTTGGGCCAGGGGAAGGTCCTGAGCACTGGCTGCGATGATACCGACGGCATAGTCGGCGCCGCGCCCCCCTTGGTTGCAGAGTTGAACAAGGGTGGGCTTGGAGATGGGCCTCTCCTGGGCATGCCCCAGGAGCTTGTTCAGGACCTCGGCAGGTACACCATGCTGGTGAAGCTCAAGGCCTGCAAAGAGGCCAATGACGGAGGACTGTGAGTATGCGAAACTCAGAAGGTTCTCGGTGCAAGAGGGCTTCTTTGCGCCGAGCGAGTTGAGAAGCTGCCTGCCCGCTGCCAGGAGGTGCCCGGTGGCGAACTTCTTGTTGCTGTTGGGAGAGCTAAGCTCCCCCATGGAGACGGAGGTCTCGACGATTTCATGGTTAGGCGTCGAGCAAATGGCAGCAACATCCTTGTCCTGCACGAAGGCGTCGTACTTGGAGGTGAACTTGGCCCTGCATGCTCTGATGGCAACCGGCATGGGAGTGCCGTCTTTGGCCGCGTTCTGAACGGCCAGGTCCAGGATCATGGTCTCATTGCAGGCGGCCAGATCAACGGCATCAGCGAAGAGGAAAGATGCCTTGCTCGACTCAGAAGACGATCCTCCCTGGCACGGGGGAGGACACGACTCCATGGCATCCCCTGATGTGCGGGAATGTGCTGCTCGCCATCCGTCGACGCTGTCCTGTCTGGCGACATGGTCATGAGCAGCGACTGTCCCTGACAACAAGAGAGCCGCGGCCAGCCCGTGGCGTAATGAGGCTATCATTGTCGCCCTTCCCCTATGGGGGAATGATGAGGAGGTGAATGGAAGAGCGGGGAAAGTGAGAGCGTGGGAGGGTAAGAGAAAGGGAGAGTGAATGGAAGGAGCGAAGGAAAGGAGGTGGGATATAATGGGCGTGGGCAGAGACCCTGAAAAAGAACCACCTGGAAGAGTCAGGTTCTTCCGGGTAGTATCTTATACAGAGCTTCTAAAGGAGCGGGATGGACGAGTGAAGAGGATGAGCCGGGAACTAATACTATACATGTAAGTACTGTAACCACCATGCAGACAGTATCAACCCCAAGTTCCACAGCACAGGAAGAGGGCCATGGCGGACTCCAATGCCACAAGGCCAGGCTACATCCGGTCATGCGAGACACAGTCACACATGAAGAAAAACACTCAAAGGATCCGACCTCTTTCAGTACTCGTAAATGGTATTCGCAAGTCCTCGGCAGGCCAGAGGCGGTGCTCGCACAAGGATGCCTACTTACTCGATGATACAGACCAGGTCCATCGGCGCTGCTCGGGAGCCTGGGACCTTTTGGGTCCTTGGCATTGCTTCACCGCAGACACTAGTGCTGGATGTTATACACAGTACATTGGAAGCAGGTAGCTCGTCGCCATGGGACCATCAGGAGGCAAGCGATTGAATTTTTGCTTTCTGAGGCACAATCGCACGATTCGCATGTACTTGGAGGTTAGAGGTGCGCCCAGCCTCCAGGGTAATACACAGGCCCAGGGGTAAGGGTCACATCGCGCTTACTGTTATAATACGCGCGGAGTCATGCATGAGACCGCTGCGGTGACCGACCAGTCCGGAATACCTCCGCCAGGGGATCCTGGACAGACCAGACAGTCTGGACTCCCTGGTCCCCTGGGGCAACTACTACATGTATGTCAGGTATGTAAAGAAAACGCCCCACACACCTATAAACAGCATACCAAGTACAAGCTGCTTGGCGGCGATACCTAGTCTCTTGGTCAACTCGAGCATTGCATCTGTTGTCCTAGAGGCTGATACACATGTACGGTAAGAAAAGTCCTCTTTACGAATTCGTGGACCGTGGTAGTGTGGTTGATCGATGACTAGAACGGCATCAACCTGCATTTCACTCCGTCGTCCCTTTACCCATATCATCGCCGCCGCCCTTGTCTGCTTGCTTGTTCCCCTTCCCAGGGCTCGTTGCCATTACTCTTGACTTCTCCCTTCATTGTCCTTCACTGTCACTGCTCATCCCTTGGCCCCCTTCGCCAGCCGCCGCCGCCGCCATGAGAGCCACAGTGCTGCTGGAGCTCGTCCTGCTCGTCACCACCGCCTGGGCTGGTGGCTACCAGGGCGTGCTGGAGCGCGTCATGCTCTACTACGCCTATGAGATCGACGGCCTCAACACCGAGGCGGACCGCACCATTGGCTTCGCCTGCAAGGGGGCGTTCGACACGGCAACGGGCAAATGCCCCGGCGGCTGGGTCGAGCCCAAGTCCAAGGGCGACAGGGCCAACATCAACGAGCTCATCGCCCCCCTCAGCAAGCTGCGCCCCGACCCCAAGAAGCCGTTCGGCAGAGACAGCGGCGGGAACGTCATCCCCCTCGCCGACGGCGCCACTGGCATCGACCCCCAGCAGACAGCCAAGTACCTGTACCCCGAGATCCTCAAGGCGACCAAGAGCAAGGGCTATCCCGATGGCAAGATCCCCAACCCGCCCCCTTACAAGATGATGAAGGGCGCCACGGAAAACTACGTCAAGTTCCTGAGCGACGTTGGGACCCTGGTGCAGGAGACGTCTAAGAAGGGCGACAACTACCTCAAGCACAGGGCGCTGTTTGAGGATTTCCAAAAGGTCAACGCCCAGGTCCTCGAGGCACGGATGGGCGACCATGGCTCTTTCCAGATCGCAGGCATCAAGAGCAGGCTGGAGGGCAGCGGCATCACGGTCAAGACCAAGACTGTGGGCGGCGGCACCAACCCGGCCACGGGCGAGGCGTGGGAGACGGTGGACTGGAAGAAGACCATCAGCGATGGAGCGGCCGCCACGGGCAAGACTTACGAGCAGGTGTCCAAGATTGTCGAGGCCGCCGCCGAGGACTTTTACACAAACGACAAGTCGGCCAAGGAGCACAAGCCGGTCATAGACTCTACGCGACGGACAGATCAGAGGATGAATAACTGTGGCTGAGAGGCCCCCGCCCCCCCTCTCCTTTTATTTCTCCTTCTCATATACTATATACTACATGTGTATCTTTTCAAATCCAAACTCGTCTTCTCAATCTACGTCGTGCATTTGCGCCAAGGTCAGATGCCAGGCATCGTCGAGGGCATGCTCAATCTCCTCCGAGAGCCTGTCTGGCTCGGGCGGGTTCCCCTCGCTGTCGAACGAGAACACCGTCCTCCAGTCACCCACCAGCTTCAGCTGGGGCCCAGTGAGCACGAGGCCGGACCCCTCGTCGAGGAACGTGATGCTTTCCCTGGGGCAGGCCCCAAAGCTGTGTTCGGCAAAGACATCCCCCCACATCAGGTCGCCAGGCTCCAGCACGACCTGGATCTCCCTCAGGTTCGCAAACTCGCGCAGGATGCCCAGCGCGCCGTAGTTAGTGGCCGACTCGTACCAATCCTCGTCGTCGTCGGTGCGGATCCGCAGCCGGCGGATATCGGACCGATGCGAGGCGAGGTCCGCGAGGGAGCAGAGGCCCGAGACGCAGAAGGTGTCGAGGTCAAAGTTGACCCATGTCCAGCGCGGGTCGGTTCCCGCCGTGAACGCCCGCCGGTACGGCGCATGGTGACGAGACTCGCGACAGGCGTGCATGAGGGCCGGGGCCGGCGTTGGCGTGGTCTCGTAGAGGACATCCTCGCCTCGCTGGCGCTGCTTCCTGGTCAAGGTCCCACCACCGGTCGTCGTCTTCTCGACGCGCACCTTGGCGATGCGCCGAGGCTCTGCCGCCAAGCTCCAGATGTGGGAGCGCAGCTCGTAGGGGAGGCTGGAGAAGGACATGTCGGAGATAGGGGGGCATGCGAGATGCAGCGCCCAATAGTGTCGGTCGGTCAGTCGGGGTTTGAGGATCCTTCGTGCCCAGACGTAGGACGATGAGAGGTGCACCGCACGCAGGACAGGCAATTAGGCGACAAAGGAGACGAATGCGAGGGGGGGAAATCCAAAATTTCCACAGAGTTCAAGATGACGGGCAACTTCAAGGCCGCCGATGCGGGGAACCGGGGATGCACGTCTCGTCACACACGCATGCACGGATATGTATGAGTACTATTAGGGAGCTAGGGAGTTACTATGAACGCATGGCCAAGGATGGCCGGGGCTCCACCAAGATAACCGGCCTCCAAGGGTCCATGCTCAGCCCGGGCCCGTTTGGTCCATGAGCCAAGGCGTCCCGGGCCGTATATGCTTGGCTTGGCTTGGCTTGGCTCCGTACCGTCCGGGTCAATGCGGTCAATGCGGTCAATGCTAGCCTCGGCTCCGTAGATTTCCGTGGATTTCCGTACATGTACGAGTAGACTGCTCGCCAAGGACCGAATGTGGGCGTGGAGGCGTGGAGGCGTGGAGGCGTGGAGGCGTGGAGGCGTGGAGGCGTGGAGGGAGGAGGGCCTGGGGATGCCAAATCTACCCACCGGGGTTGAGAAGGGCACGGACAAGCGAAGGGCCCATCGCCAAGAATACGGGTACTCGTACGGATACATGGGCATGGGATGATGAGACAATACCGTGAGACAGACTCTCGCGCTGCTCAGGCACGCCCCACTGAAGTAATACTCGTAGTAGGAGTACTGCTCGTCCATGTATGTATGTATGGGGCACAGATCTCCCGCTTCAGGAGCTCGGGGCCCCTGTCTCCTCGCCCTTGGCAAATCGGGATTATCATGGGCATTGTTCCCGCTGTTTTCCATGCATGATGCATCGATGCGTCAGGGTATTCTTCAAGGGTCGTTGTGACCCCTGCAGTGGGCTCCACTCCATGTCGTTTCCCACACATTAGCCGCGTTCCCAATTGGGCCAAGATTACGGACCACAAGCACCTTTTGTTTCTCCAATAAACACCATGAATAAAAGGCTAAACCTAGCGGCTCTCGGGGTGGCAGGGCCGGGCTCAGTAGCCGCTTATACTAATACAGAGTAGTACTAGTAGTAGTGATGACTTACATAGTCATAAGTACCTGCCAAGAGTACCTGGGTACTCATACATGTGCATGGCTCTACACACTAGGCCGCTAGGCGGGATTCCTCCTAGATACACCAGTCCCTAGGAGTGTGCGAAAACGACCACTACGGGTGCATACCACCTACCTAGTACTACCTAGTACCGGTAGTATTTGCCCAGGTAAGCACCGAGGTTAACAAAGTCAGATTCTACCTTATGCAGTCCTACATAGTAATTTCATACTCTCTACTCCATGTAATGTGGGACGATGTATCACATCGCGCGACGAACCGGAGCACATGTACCTACACCGCACCGATTCGGGACCCAGGAGTCGCCCTGCCCTGCCCCCTGTTGACTCGCCTGACTGCCACTCCAGAGGTAATAACTGGTCTTTCCCTTTGCCCTCTTCCACATACAAGTTTGACCTCGCACGATTTTCCACATCTCTCACATTTCCCATTACCTTGATCCCCTCTCTCCTCCCCTCCCCTTCCCTCTCCTTCCCTCCCCCCTCCTCCCTCCTCTTACTTCTCACCTCTCATCTCCTCCAAGATAGGAAGAGAGAAGAGGAGACCAGCCAACATGAAGACAATCTCTGCCACCGCCTGCCGCTCGGGCTTCCTGGCAGCACTGGTCCTGGCCCCTCATCTTTGCGCTGCCACCTCGAAGCCCGTCTTCTCCTCGGATCCCGAAACCATCGAGACCTGCATCGACTGGTGGAACAATGGCGACGACAGCACACCCTGCGAATACGTCAGGCACTTGTTTGGCATCACCCCGGAGGAGTTCCACAAGTGGAACCCGTCCATCAGTGTCGACTGCGAGCCATGGTACTCCCCCGTATCCTACTGCGTGTCCACCAGCGACCGCGACCCGCCCCCAGGCGCCACCACCACGACAACCCCCGCCCCTAGCACCACCACCACCACCAGCAGCAGCTCACACGTGCCCTCCCCCACGTCCTGGGCCCCCAGGGGATGCTACCCCGACGACGACCCCGAGTACCCCGTCCTGGAGCACATGGTGAGCGACGAGGGGGGCGACTCGTCCCTGGACATTGCCAGCTGCGAGAACTCGTGCTGGGAGGCGTCCGTCAACGGCACCGTCCTCTTCGCCGGCGTCAAGGCCGGCAACCAGTGCTGGTGCAGCAGCTTCATCGGCGGCGAGTCGGCCAGCGACCAGGACAAGTGCAACACCCCGTGCAGCGGCGACGCGGACGAGATCTGCGGCGGCGAGGACCACATCAACGTCTTCGAGCCTGTCACCACCAAAGGCTCCGACCCCGATCCCACCAGCACTCAGACTTCTGCGGCCGCCATTGAGACTGAGGCTGACTCTGGGGCCAACCGCCACCGTGCCTTCCTTTAAATTCGACTACTCATTGTTTATCTACCCGTCTTGTCGCGCACCCATCATATCTGCTCAGCAACGCAGACATGGCAATCATAGATACACCAATATATATTTAAATCAATTTGCATCTTCCTGCACCTCGTCTATCTTTTTTTTCCCCGCAACCAATGTACATTGACGCGATTCCCATTGCGGCTGGCAACAAGAAGTAACTTGCGTTGCCAAGAAGGTCAAAACGGTGAAGGGTGATTGGACATGAATGGCCCCTAGTCTTAGCGTGCCGCCCCATCGGGACGGACCGCATAAAGTGGATTGACACTAATCCCAAGAGAGATATTCATGCATACCTTTCCCAAACTGAGGTAGGATGTACTTTTCTGCTAAGCGATGCGTGGACTATGCTATGGTGCGAATTTCTAAATCAACACCATGTCCCGAATATTATTCTTATAGTGCAGCCAGTGCCAGCGCTCACGATCGAAAGCAACACTCGGAGGTGGTATCAGAGGCAACTCCTCGAGCGTGTCGTGAATAACGAGTGTGAGGCTACGGCTGCCCCCTTAGAGGGGTGCGTCTTCCCCTAAAACTCTGCAAAGTATCACGGCAGGAGCGACCGACAACCCCGTAAGGCACATAGCGGCAGACTGTGTGTCGGTCCAATTACGAAAGGTGTTACTAATATATAGGTTAAAGCAGCCTTTTGCCCCATCTCCAAAGCCTTGATTATAAGCATGTCGGACGATACTGCGTATTAAGGAGATATAAGCGAATAGACCTTAAAAAAAGACTGGCTTCATGTTTGGAATACCTATGATAGAATCGGTATCCATAATCTCCAGATTCAAGACTCTTATATAACAGGGTAATACTTAATAGGGTGGAGAAGGTTCAGTATTCAATAAAAGTAAAGGTAGTTAAAGATGACTCCTGAGTACCAATTTTGAAAGGGGTTATAGAGATTCACATTTATCGAATTACCGAAGTCACAAGAGGCCCATTTGCCTACAGTATGAAGGAATCGAAGCGCCGACTCAAATAGACCTGTAGCGGGCTTTTGAGAATTCGCCTCTGTTGAAATAAAGCTTCCGAAAGATAGTGAGCTTGTCGTGCCAGGGGGTTAGGTCGAATGCTTATTCTACTAGACTGTTTTGATACAGGCCTATATGAACTATCAACAGTCTCATACATGATTCGTGACCCCTATGGGCTATTCGGGAATAGCTCCAAGTCAGTGAAAGAAGTATGTATTATTAAGAGGAACCATGATGAGTACAGCCAGTGTTAGGGGAGACACGTAGCAGGCTTGCTATTGTCCTGGGTTTGGATGGAATTTTATTCGAAGAAGTGGCATGTACCGTGTTTCCTAGAGGCCGACCTGGGGCAACCTGGTGGACGCGAACAACAAATAAGGGAAGCTCCCGGTCCTGGGGATGGAAGATTGGAGGGTTATAAACCAATTCGAAGTGTTTGAGCATACTCATCTTCACCAAGATCAAATTTGATCCGATCCATAGAGGTAATTGACAAGAAAAATGAAAAGAATCAAGGAAGACCTTCCCCTTTATACGTGACTGCTGCAACAGGAGGCCCCAGACCGACGAAAACGGCTGAGCCTTTCACAGCTGTGACCAAGCCAGCTTCCCTACCCACGTAAGTCACCAGACAGCGGCTTGCGGAGGGATTGGTCAAATGGGACAAACAGTCTGCCGCCAACCAGTGTTTTCACATCCAACCCACCAATCATGGAATACTCCCTTGGAAACCCCTGCTCGAATGACCCGTCATGCAGCCTGAACTGCCTCTTGAACTACAGCGGCGTGATTCCTGCCCTAAACAAAAACAATTCGATATCGCAGAGTCAAATTTCCTGGCACGGGGCCAATTACCACAGTTACGCGACGCACAGACTCACGCCTGGCCCCGAGAGCCTCCCACTGAGGTCCCTCGTCCAGGTATTTATAATCTTCTAGCAGAGCTCCTCCTTGCCTCTCTGTTCCCCTACGAAGAATTTGACAAAATGCCTTTGTGGACGTGTGGTTTCGAGAACTGCCGCAGACCTGCTGTCCGCACTCTTGGCGATTGCGTGCTCTGCGACCGCCATTTATGCTCCAGTCATCTTGAATCCAATTTTCACAGATGCCCCCGATGGGAGGTTAGTTTGTTTTCCCACTTTGCTCGTGTACTCACTAACTCGTGAACTGACAGGACGCGGATACATACGATCCTGCGACTGGGGAGGCTGAAGAACGAGAGCTCAAAAAGCTGACCGAGAAGATTAATACTCAAGCCCTTGAGGCTCGATGCAGTCATTTACGCCAAGGCGTGCCCTGCTCTATCCCCCCTCTTCAGTACGACAGATCGACACGAAGTTCTATGATGGGGGGAATGAACTATCATATTGAAGTTCTGTTTGAAGATGGAATTACGTGGATTGCCCGCGTCCGCAGGTTTAACGCTACGTCGCCTCCAGCAGCACTACGAGATTATATTATCCACAGTGAGGTTGCGACCCTCATGTTTCTGGAGCAGACCAGCGTCCCAGCTCCAAAAGTTTACGACTTCGCACTTGAACACCCAGCCAATGCTGTGGGAGTCGGCTTTATTCTGATGGAGAAGTTGCCGGGCAAGTCTTTAAGATGGTCTGTTGCAACCCGGCAGCAAAAGAAGAAGGTTATGGACCAGGTTGCGGATACGTTTATTGAGCTTCACAAATACCCCTTTCAACTTCTCGGCTCTCTCGATACCCCGGGCGAATCTCAGGTCGGTGCATTTGCTCGAGAATCGCTCACTAACTTCGTTCAATCTGAAATGCGCACCACTGGGCCCTTCTCTTCTTCAGAAGAGTATCACTTGTCTTCGCTCCGACTCATCCTGGACTTGATTATTCGAGAGGAGATCTACTCGCAGCAGGCAGTGGATGCCTACCTAATTCATCGATTTCTCATCGACTTGGTACCGCATGTGGTGCCTTCGGCGCAGGACGATAAATTCTATCTGACCCACGCTGACGACAAAGGAGATCATATACTGGTCGATGAGCATTTCAATGTCACTGGTATTATCGACTGGGAGTGGGCTCACACTGCGCCACCTTCAGATGCCTTTAACTCTCCCATTGGCTTCTTACCAGTTGCAGACTTCTACAACAGTAAGAACAACCTAGGTGACGATGAGGTCGTTTTTGCACACCTCCTTGAGAAAAAAGGCCGCAAGGACCTTGCCCAATTTGTTTGGAACGGCCGGTCACAGCATAGGTTTGGTTTCTGCTGTGGATACAATCTTAGAGACTGGGACGGATTCCTAGGTCTCTTTCGAGGTCTCCGAGACGCTGTAGGGGTGGACGAGGGTTTGGAGTGGAATGAGTGGAAGGCTGCTGCACTGCAACGCTATAAGGACGATTCTGGGCTGCAGTTGCTGTTGACTAGGCATATGGACTAATCAATTGACGATATGAGGACTACATATGGCTTGTCCAGAGAGAAGTTTCACTACTCGTTGTTCAAATCAGAGAGGAGTGTTAAACTGAGAGTTGATACACCAAGACAGTTCGGTTCTAGTCGTTGCGGAGCCGTCGGGACGGCTATCCACGACGGTGAGGCGCTCGACAGCGGCAATAGACACAAGATCTGGTACCACCCGATGGCTTTGATCGTATAAGGTAAGCAGTCAGATGAATTGGAGGGGCTAATAGGAGACGTAAGGTCCTATGCGTCTACACGCCAGTTAGAAAGCGCTTCGTACCAGGTCTGTATGCCTCACCTCGAGGTTATCCGATGAGCCCAAGCTAGCGCCCTCACAAATCGATTTAAACGAGACTTCTTGCCCATGCTACCAGTTTGGCTTGAAATATCGGGACGCCTTTGTTTCCCACACGTCTCAGCAAGCGCCAGATTTGACGCGAGTGTTCCAGAACTTTGAATGTGGCGGTTGTGCTCACAGGCTGTGAAGGTTTCAACGTTCCACGGGTGAATTGGCTGAATGCCACGTGCGAAACTTACGCGGCGTATCAGGGGCAAGGAGGCGAGGTCACGCCGAGATACCCTCGAGGCTATAGGACTTACGTAGGGAGGACTTATAAGGACGATTCCCTATATCGGGATTTAATATTCTTTATAGATGAATATAACTACTATATACCCTATAACTATAATATCACGGCGTAGTTATCTTACCTCCTGTCAGGACTGGATATACGGAGGAGAGTGAAGAGGTATAACGAGGCAGGATGACTGTGATATCACGGCGATATTACAGTTATAGGGCAGATAGTGACTGTATTGATCTCTGAAGAATATCAAGTCCCGACGTAGGGAATCGCCCTTATAAGTTCTTCCCACGTGACTCCCGTAGCCTCGAGGGCATCTCGACGCAACCTCGCCTTCTTGCCCCTGACAAGCTATTAGTATAATAGACTTTAATAATAAGGATTATAAGATTATAATTATACTTATTAGATTAGAGAGATAATTAAGTTATACTTTAACTCTTAGTTATATTATAGTAATTACTTTGAGAGTCGTCTATAAGTACCTAGGTAAGTGAAGCGTCGGGAGTGGTTGATAAAGGTGGTGCCCACGTGAGTACGGGCTGGTGGCTAAAGGCACAACTTCACGACGGCCGTCGCTTAGAATCTTAGGAAATCAAGGTTGTCCCTCTCCTTGAAGTGCTTGAATCTATCTACTAGCGAGTCCGGTCTTCTTAAGATGCAATCACGATCCGGGCGCACCTCTTCACTCTGTTTATCTTCTACTCTGAATTCTAACAAGAATAGCTCCTAGTAAATCTCAAAGTCCCTCCAAGTCGGATTCGTCTTCAGAAACTCTCCATACATAATACCATCGACGTACGCGTCGCCCGCAAACGTGAATCCTCCCCCCTTGTCCTCGCTACGCGGCCTTAGAATGATGGGAGACGGAAGACCCTCCATCAAAGTAACGATATCACCCGCTCGAATCGCCACATGACCCATCCCCAACATGGTCTTTGCTGTCTTGAAAAGGGTCCTTTCGCGGCTGACAGCCCCCAGTGATTCTGGGACTGACTTTCTCAGAATCACGAGGTGATCATTGAGATCATCCTCAGGGTTTCTGATCGCAATCTGGTACAAGCCATTTCTTATGTACTCTTCTTGGTCTTCCGATAATTGTTCCGTGTCAATGGGCTCTCCTCGCATAATCTTGCGAAGCAACGATGCTCTCTGCTCATCGAGGAATTTGTTGCGCCTGTTTGGGTCGTGCCCGTCATGGATTTTGCCAATCATGATGGTGCGCCAGACGTGGTCTTCCGGTGGTCCCGCTTCGGGTCCTAATTCGGTGAACCTAATGATGGAGGACAACCATGTCTGTGCATCAGCAATACACGACGCTGTCCACTCAGTCGACTGAATCCAGCAAGGCGGGTCCATGACCGCGGTGATGGTATCAACAACACAACCGCGACACCGGAGGAGCCTTAGGTCATCGTCTTGAAAATGATGTTCCGACATCACCGAGTTTCCTGTCCAGGCGGTGGTAGCGGCGTGGAAAAGTGCGTTGTAATTGATAGGATACACCCTAAGGCCATATCTTCCCATTTTTACCCAATCTGGTACCCAGGAGGGGGTGTGGTCATCCGCCTCTTGGTGTTCTCTTGGTATGCAGCTGTCCAAACGAAAATGGTCGAGCTTCTGGCGAAATAGGGCTTTGGTTAGTTTACAGAAGACTTGATCGACAGTCAGTCCGTAATCTACCACCAGGCCCAGCTTTTGGTCTTCTTCTGAAACAAGACCCAGAATTCCAAAAAGAATGTCCCTAGGATCGGTAGCAGAGTAATGTGGACGGCTTAGAGCACTCGGCTGCACCAGAATGTCACCCAGGTGGATTTCTTGTCCGTCTAAACCTCGCTGATGAAAACGCCTCGTAAGCATTGCTGTGCTCTCGTAAAAATTTCCCGACAGTGCTTTCGCAAAGGTATGGGAATCTACACCCAAAGACTGAGGGTTTGAGCGCATGCAATATTCAATCGCGGTCAAGACTGCGTCAAATTCGTCGAGTCCCGTGCTTTTGACTCCGCAAATAACGGTAGCTTCTCGGCCAAGAGCAACCTCTTGGATGATCCAGATCCTGTGCCAATAGTCATTCAGCATGATTTCGTCAATACCTTCAAGTAGGTCCTCATCACTTTCCGAGTATTCATAAGCTTCGCTATGTAGCCCCTTCTCTTCGTGGAGGTCAACGATAAAACGCACTAGTTCAGAGTCTTCTTGGTTCTCTCTCTGACCTTCACCTCCCTCGTCTTTGGAAGAATCATACTTTGCTCTGACAGATTCAAGAAATGGACCATGGCCTGTAGGGCATGTCTTGAGATCGAGCGCTCCGGCAGATAGCGCTCGGGGACCAACGCGGGATATAAAGTCCATGGCCTTGTCCGTTGCCACACAGCCAGGGCCGAGCCACATATACACCATCTTAGCTAGGCTGAAGACCGGGCGCATCAGGCTGACCTGCCACGTCTTCTCCTCGATGTCGGACTGCTGGATGCATATGGAGTCGATCCACAGCCAGGACGAGACACCCATCAGTCGTAGCTGGGAAAGTGCATCGTGTAGGTTCCGACCAATGCGGAAGATACTGTCGCTGACATATATCTCGCGATAATCAGTGGCATCGCCCCAGACATAGGAGAGCGCTGCGTAGCGCGTGTCGCTGTCGTCCAAGGATGCATGGCGGAGTTCGAGTCGGATTGCCGTTCTTTCCGAGTCGTGGGCGTCTGGCTCAGAAGCATATTCAAAGCGAACAAGCCTGATCTCAGACTGCTCCTGTTCCAGAGGGCGGTATGATAACATCGTTGGCAGCGACTGAGCTCTCCCCGCCGCACAGAGGTGGCTAGCGAGAAGTATCCTGTTGACGAGGGAGCTCTTTACCTCCTCGCTCTTACATACTTATATGTTGTACATATATTACCTCGTAGTTGTTAGTCGCTCCATGGTGGCGCAGACTTGCAGCAATGCATAGTCACCAACGTGCGGGGATAGGCAGATGGCCCTGGAAACTGCCTCGCCTTTCTGCCCTGTGTAGAACTGTATCTATTGTCCTATCAGAAAAAAAAACGCATATTCAAGAAGTAGCAATTAGAGAGGGAAATGGTGATAGCTTCGCTGGTTTAAATGGCAAAGCGGCGCGTGCCTCTTGGAGTGTAAACATTGTACTCTATTCAATTGAGGCCAGTGTTTTGTAGGAGAAGACTAGCAGACACCAGCGGACCTACTTGGGTAGTCACAGACATTTTACGAGATGCTTCTTTAGTAGTGGACAAAGAGCCGTCATTTCCACGACAATGCCAATGACCTGGTAGAGACTGCACTGGTGTTGATGAATTGTGGTAATGCCAGGTCTCGTTATAGGGTAGGTGAGGTATCAAGGAAAGCATTACGAGTAGCTTCCATCTGTGGGAGAGATATTACCTATGTGGGGCCTCGTGACACACCGAGGGGATGACGCTCGGTGCACCTACCTACCTGTAGGTACCTAGGTACCCAGATACTCGCGTGTTCGTGCCAAGCTCAACAAGGCTTCCAGGTGATGCAATTTTCAAATCTCGATACAACCTTCGAGAAATACTATGGCCGATTCTACCGTTTATCATCGTTGTTTCATCAGGTGACGGTGAACTTCCCAATGTTGAGTTAAACCCCTCGGGCCCTAGCAGGGCTAGTCGCCCCCCACGGGCCAAAGACGGTGCGTGATTGGCACAGATTGGCCTCTCCTTAGCCCCAACTGCGAGGAGACTCAGACCCTGCAAGTTCAGGCTTGCGAGCCTGGGAGTTTGGCAACCAATGCTTGGCTGCCAAGCCACCCATCGCGGCTCTTGGCACCCCATCGTCTCCAGCGCTACGCGGCGGCTACTCAGCAGCCCAGAGACCTCCCTCCCGTCGACGTCGAACACTCCTGCGCCTTCCATTTCTAGGTGGCCAAGTCTGTCATCTTCAAATCATCTGGCTGTGCCTTCTTTTCCATCATCCCCCCTCACAAACCCCCATTGCTAACATCACCGCGCGGGGTAACGGAAACGCTGCCTGACCAAACGAGAAACCACCAGAGGTGACAGCAGAGACTGAGAGGAAAACTCGGTAAACTATCCCCCGTCGATCCGATTTGCGACGTGCCCAAAATTGCCCGCCCAACCCGTGGAGCGCAAATCACCGACCTCAGCCAATTGGTCCACCCCGACGTCCCCGTCCCCGCCCGTGCTGCTTATGGAACCGACATCTGGCCCGCCAGCCCAACAAGATCTCTTTGCCACGAGACTCACGACTCAGTCCCCGACTCCCCCGAACTCCCGTCCGTAACCAGCTGTCGACTGAGGCCTCCATGAACCCTCGCGACCCTCGCGACCCTCACACATCATGAGCGACGTAACCACGGCGCTCACCTCGGCCTGCGCCTGCAGTGTCCAGGACGACGACGCTCTAGCCTCCTCGTCCGGCTCGGACCTGCGACCCGGCGCCGAACCCGCCCGGAGACGACGCCACTCCTTCTTCATCCCCAGGCGGAAGTCCATCGTCGGTCACATCATGGAGGGCGAGGAGGGCCTTCTCTTGAAGGTTGACCTGTTCCTCACCGAGCTGGAGCGCCGCCTCGAATTCCTCGAGAACTACAGCGACTTCAGCAAGGACTCCAGCTTCTCCCGAGCCTTCTCCACCCTGCAAGCCGTGCGCACGCGGTGCTCTCAGGCTTCCGAAGAAGTCCTCGGCGAGGGCCGCCGCCGCCTGCACGTCATGGTCGAGACGCTGGAGGCCCGTTACCAGGAGACCCTCGAGGCAGCCGAGTCCCTCAACGAGAAGGCACACGTCGGTATCGACCTGCTCGAGACCATGCTCTCCGACTTCGAGAACCGCGCCTATAAGCTGCGGGAGCGCAGCCTGGCCAACGCGGCCAACGCTGCCGAGGCGTTCATGGACGAGAGCCGACGTGTGGCCAACGAGAGTATCGAGCGAGCCCGAGAAGTAGTCGACGAAGGACTTGAGCGTGCTCGTTCGGCTGTCTACTCGCTCGAGGAGCACATTCAGATGGCCATCCTACAGGCAAAGGACACCGGCCTCCTGGTCTACGAGGATCTCCCCAGCCCATGGAGAAACAACCCGCACATCAAGAAGGGATACCGCTTCACAGAATCCAAGCTCGAGGCGGTCCGGTCGGCTTTCAACCTCTCGAACGAGTTGGTCAACATCTGGTCCCACGTTATTGGGCTTGTCCTAGTGCTTTCCGTCGCCTTGTACTTCTACCCCAGCAGCGCCAACTTCTCTCTGAGTTCCAAGAGTGACGTCTTCGTTGCCGGTGTTTTCTTCGTCATGGCTTGCTTCACCCTTGTCTGCTCGACTGTGTGGCACACGATGAATGCCGTGGCTGATGTGGATGCCATGTCCATGTATGCCTGCGTTGACTACACGGGAATCTCACTGCTCATCGCCGCCTCCATCATGACGACCGAGTATACTGCCTTTTACTGCGATCCCTACAGCCGATACACCTACATGGGCGCGTCGGCCTTTCTGGGAATTGGCGGAGTTGTCCTGCCGTGGCACCCGCGTTTCAACGGCGCAGATATGGCCTGGGCCCGCGTCGCCTTCTACGTCGGCCTCGCCCTGACGGGCTTCATGCCAATCTTGCAGCTCCACTACACCCATGGATCTGAGTTTGTCTACGACTTCTACTCTCCCATCTTCAAGTCGGTAATGGTGTACTTTGGAGGCGCCATCGTATATGCGAGCAAGATCCCCGAGAGGTGGTGCCCTGGCTGGTTCGACTACATTGGTGGCAGCCACAACCTCTGGCATGCGGCTGTGCTTGGCGGCATCCTCTTCCACTACACAGCCATGCAGGAGTTCTTCTCCAACGCCTTCCACCGCGCACAGGGTGGGTGCCCCGCATACTGAGCAGTGACGCCTTTTCGCCATCGGCCTGAGACAGCGCCTTCCACCGTGCAGCGGGATGGGTACCCCGTGTACTGAGCAGACACCTGTTCTGGTCATCGACCCGAGAACTTGGCTCTCTGCCGTGCGGGGCCCCCGGTCATATGGACAGTCTTTTGGTAGCATCGGACCCAGTCCCGTGGCGAACACAAGGTCGGAGCAGGCTTTGCCTATGCGAAGCATTTGCTCGACTGAGGCTGTCCTGGAAGGTGATTACTGATGCGCAGTTTCGTCTCAAAGCCTTGCGCGGAGACTCCTGCCAGGTCGAATTGTTGGGATACATGTTGCTCTCAGTCTAAACCTTAGACGCAGCAGATCCTAATCACGGGGTTGCAATCTCCCGCTCGCCAATGGTGGAGCATACCTAGGGTCATGGGCTGGACTCGCAGTGCTTGAGATGAACTCTCTGAGCTGGACGCCATGTGTGTGGCGATAACAGCTCATGACGCCCGCGCCCGGGGAGATGGAACACATGGACGAGTGCCGTGAGAATGAAACTGAATGCTTGATGTTTTTTCTTTCTTTTCTTTTCTTTTTTTGTGTGGATTTGATGAGCCAAGAAGACGCATGAGACGCAATAGATGAGCATGGATGAGCTGGGACTCCCAATGACCCATGAGGGAGGCTTGGAGTTCCCAGAGAGATGGGCAAAGAGACAGGAGAGGAAGCAGCGGCGCGGCCGGTCTGGCATAGATTAGAGCAGTGCATGGCGAGGCACACCTACAGCATTCTATATTGGCGTTGGGATTTGGCTCTGCCGACAGTTACCGGCGGAGCAAGAGCATCAGATACCTAGCATACCTGCTCCTTCAGTTCTACACTTCATTGAACGCCCCCCACAGGATGGCGGGCGGTTGGTTTCTTTTCAAAGCTCATTATAGTCTCCTTAATTGTCATAACAGGTGATTCATTGCTCTCATAATCTGCGTATTTCGTTATTGTACATGTTTCCGTCTCATGGTATCCTATGCCCTGGGCATTAATAGGCCTGGAGGCTCATTTTGCGTCCTCGATCTCTAGCCAACAGACCTGGTATCCCGTATCGTTATTCTTGCCGCCATGGGCCTGGCCCTTCGCCAGAGGGCGAGGCCCCGTCATCATCAGACGTCACTTAGCCCTCTAGATTAGCGTGGCCTTTGGTAGAGTATCGTCCCGTTGTTGACTTCGCCTGGCCAATACAAGGCCATATTTGGGCAGGCTTGCTGTTGGTGAAGACGTAAGTACTCATCTTTTTCATTCCCTTTTCAGTTCCTTAGCTCTTGATGTCATAATGTCGTCTATCCGGCTCCTTGATGATAGGTTCCGTCGTAGAAATACCAATGTATCGGAATACCCTGGCACGAGGGAAGGGTTATCCAAGGTGGTCGTATCCTGGTCCCTCGAGGTAGTCGGTAATATCTACACCATATCCCAAGATCATAGTGCGTGTTTCACAATCTCGGCATACACGTCGTCGGGTATCTTCTTGATAATGCTGATAGTGACACTCTTGACCAGGTCGGCATTGAGTTGCGGAAAGGACCGCAAGACCTTGTTGGGGCTGCAAGAATGAATCAGCTTCTGAGCGTGGAGGGGGCCGGCCTCTCTCTCCACTGGACATACCTTGGCGACTCGAGAATTTGTGACCGCATGATGGTCAGCTGAGCCACGATGCAGACAATATTCAGGTGCGGCCCGTAGGCAAAGAGGAAATCCCAGAGACGGAGCACCTCAGGCAACGGAGGTGTGCATGCGCAGAGGGTCAGCACCGAGGGGAAGGCGTAGATCTCGGCAGAGAGACCCTTGGCGGTAAGGTGCATGGCGAGTTTCGGATCTACAATGGCCAGGACCTTGTCGACGAGGGCGAGCCCACGATGGACGCCGTCCATGGCGCCGCGGATGTACCCCGGGCACTCGCGGGTGAGGAGGGAGTGGAACGCGACAAAGGCTTCGGCCTCGCTGCGGGCGGCGTAGAGGAAGGGGGCAGCGAGCACGTTCATACCCTGGACGTAGACGCCTGGTTCTGGACCGGTGGCAGATTCTGGACATCGCCAGCGTAAGTAAGCATGGCTATTGTGAGGAGAAAACGGGGCCTCGACGTACTGTTCTGCGAGCTCTCGGAGGCGACACTAGCTAGGCTCATGCGAGCCATGGATGACCTCCCTCCAAAGCTCAGTGGGAGGAACTGGCGCTCCTCCTCCTTGGCGTCATGGAGCTTCCAGGCTATAGCGTTGAGGAGTCGGATTAGGCTGGCCTCGCTGACGCGGCGTCGGAAGAGAGGGTCGGTAGTGAGGGTTCGGAAGGTGTCGTTGCGGATCTTGGAGTAGGCGGGTGATGCGCCGCGGTGGATGAGAGCGAGGTAGTCGTCTGTGGAAAGGATGGGGGCGTCGAGGAGGACCAACCACACGTATATCCTGACGGTCGACTGTCCAATGTCAGATGGCTGCGCACGCATAGTAATAGCATGCTGTTGTAATGTATCACTGACCATTCCATCTTCGGCACTCTTGACTCCCTCGTCAATGACCTTCCACCTCGCACTCTCAAGGGCGCCTACGTAGTCTCCATCGGCGGGGCCGTCGCGTATTATCTGACCCAGAGACAGGTGGCCGTGCGAAAAGACAGGCTTCCTGTTCCCTGAGCGCTTTGTAGCAGTGAGGACATTCATCTGGTGCACAAGGGGCGGCGTGGTGTCACTATTCGCCCGCGCCCGCTGTGCGCCACGGCCTCTCGGGGGGGAGCCATTGGGCTGCGGCGGCTGGTGCTGCTGTTGCTGGTGCTGATGCTGGTGCTGCTGCTCTCGCTGGCGCTGCTGCGAGATGAGCGAGGGCTGGTTGTAGGCGGCGGCAGCGCTGTTCTTGTTGCTGGCGCCGAGGGAGTGTGCAGATTGCAGTCGTCGTAGGGCTCGGTGGGTGCGCGGTGAGGGCGGAGGCTGGAGGTCGGTGTGGTAGAAGGAGGCCAGCGACGGGAAGGGGTCTCGTGCAGGGCTGGGCATGGCTCAGGCTGCTAGTAGATGGCGGCGGAGAGAGGAGGTTTGTAGGTAGGATCGAGCGACGGCCCAGGTGGGAAGTGAGTTGTTCAGGTTTTCGTAAGTAGTTGTTGTTTGGTCGAAGGGTGAGCCCTGGCAGAGAGACGCTGGAGGCTGGAGGCTGGAGGCTGGAGCCAGAACGGGTAGCTGCGTATTACATACTCTGTGCACCGCAGCAATACCTGTAGAGCAGAGCGCGCATCGCGCTTCTACGCGTCGCCAAACTCAATTGCTCGATTGACTCGCGCACCCCAACTTTTCGAACCGAGCCTGGAGCTGGGTAACCATACGGGCCAAAGCTCCGTTTGCGCCTCTGGGCTACCCCCTGGACACGCTCACCGAGGGTCCGAGGCCGTCCCACCTTGGCCCTGACCGACTTCACCTTGGTGGATTGAGCACACGAGCACGTCATCCTGGAGCCATGTCACGACCTGTGATGGTGGCACTGGTGGCACTGGTGGGGGGATCCCGACTCCCCACCAGTCGCTCATTTCGAGATTCGGCCCATCGCTCTAGTACTGTGCAGGGTGACAGATGACAGACACCAGGATGGGCTCGATGCCTTCATCAAACAGCCGCCTGAAGTCACCGACAGCCCGATGGCCGATCATTCCCTGTCCTCGACTGGATCAGCACCGCTCCTCGACCCCACCTAGCGCCCGTTGACCATCCAAGACATCGCCTCACGCCGTGGCAAGGGGCCTCGCCTCGTCCACATCAATCATCGTCCTAGCCAGACATGACTCGTGCGGCGACAGCGGTCGGCCACGGGCTTGCCCGGTTCCTGGGCATCAGCTTGGACAAGACAGATCGTGAGATCAACCAGGACGGTCCCGCCTACACCAGCCATGCTTTCATCGAGGGCCCTCCTACATCCGCTGAGTGGCTCCGCGAGCAGGTGCCCTCCGCCGACGAGGCTGGTAAATATGCCAGGTCGCTGCTCCCCTGCCTCTCCTGGGCTCATCACTACAATCTCCAGTGGCTGGCATCGGACATGGTAGCCGGTATCACCATCGGTGCCGTCGTCGTCCCCCAGGGCATGGCCTATGCCATGCTGGCCAAGCTAGACCCGCAGTACGGCCTCTACTCGTCCTTCATGGGCGTCATGCTGTACTGGATCTTCGGCACCTCCAAGGACATCTCCATTGGTCCCGTCGCCGTCCTGTCCACCCTCGTGGGAAACGTCGTCCACGCAGTTCAAGAGTCGGGCGCCAACATTTCCTCCCACGCTGCTGCCTCTGCCCTATCCGTCGTCTCGGGGTGCATTGTCCTCGCCATCGGCCTGCTCCGCTGGGGGTGGATCGTCGACCTCATCTCCATCACCTGCCTGTCCGCATTCATGACTGGCTCTGCCATCGCCATAGCAGCGAGCCAGCTCCCTGCCCTCTTGGGAGTTTCCGGGTTTTCCAATCGGGATTCCCCATACAGGGTCATCATTAACACCGTAAAGCATCTCCCAGAAGCCAAGATTGATGCTGCCCTGGGGTTATCAGCCCTGTTCATCCTGTACTTTATCCGGCACACCTTGACCAAGGCCGCCGCACGTTTCCCTAAGAGGCGGCGCCTGATATTCTTCATCAACACCATGAGGACCGTGGCGGTGATTCTATTATATACCCTAGCCAGCTACTTGGTTAACACGAACCGAAGAGACGACCCAGCGTTTGATATCCTCGGCCATGTTCCGCAAGGTAAGGATGCAACCATCGTGGCGTCAAGTTGAGCCGAGTAACTGATTGCATGTCAGGCTTTCGGCACATCGGCGTTCCCAAGGTGGACGTCGATCTTCTCCACCGATTTTCGTCTCACCTCCCGGCCACCGTTATTGTCATGCTCGTTGAGCACATTGCCATTGCCAAATCATTCGGCAGGGTCAACAATTATACCATCGACCCGTCCCAGGAAATGGTCGCCATCGGCGTCACCAACATTCTGGGCCCGTTCCTGGGCGGTTACCCTTCGACCGGGTCCTTCAGCCGCACGGCCATCAACTCTAAAGCAGGCGTGAGAACGCCAGCGGCCGGCATCTTCACTGGTGTGATCGTGCTACTCGCTACGTACTTCTTGACTGGCGTCTTCTTCTTCATCCCGAGCGCCTGCCTGGCAGCAGTCATCACACATGCTGTCGGGGACCTTATAACACCGCCAGATACGGCGTATCAATTCTGGAGGGTGTCCCCAGTCGAGTTTCTCATATTCGTCGTCGGCGTTGTGGTTAGCGTCTTCACGCACATCGAGGACGGCCTATACACGACCGTGGGCCTGTCAGCAGCCATACTCCTCTACCGTATCTTAAAAGCCCGCGGCCAATTCCTGGGCAAGGTCAAGGTCCACTCCGTCTTGGGCGATCATGTCATCAAGGATAATCACAGAGAGGTCCTGGGACAGTACGGCACCTTTCAGGAACAGTCCACAAGCGCTGCTCGCAATGTCTTCCTCCCCCTAGATCACGGGGATGGCTCCAACCCAGATGTGGCCGTTGGAAACCCATATCCCGGCATCTTCATCTACCGATTCTCCGAGGGCTTCAACTACCCCAACGCCAACTCGTCCCTTGACTACCTCGTTGACTTCATCTACGAGCGCACTCGGCGGACGAGTCCCGAGTTCTTTGAGCGCCCAGGTGACCGGCCCTGGAACAACCCGGGCCCGCGGAGATCGGCCAAGTCGCCGCAGGAGCGCGACCCGGACGACGAGCCTCCAACTCTCAAAGCCATAATTCTTGACTTTAGCTCTGTGAACAATGTCGACATCACCTCGGTTCAGCGGCTGATTGACGTGCGGAACCAGCTCGACATGTATGCGTCTCCCGATGTGGTGGACTGGCACATAGCGTGCATCAGCAACAGGTGGACGAAGCGCGCCCTCGTGGCCGGCGGATTCGGCGTGCCGACTAAACCTAGCGACGGGCTTCACCACCGGTGGAAATCCATCTTCAGCGTGGCCGAGATTGGGGGCCAGAGCTCGGCCGCGGCCGTGGCAGAGGAGGATGCAAACGAGCGGGAGATGCTGCTGAACCCAACCCTCTCCAAGGATGAGGAGTTTGGTGTGGCCATCGCCGTGGCAGAGGAGGAACCTGAGGAGCCCACGCTGGCGGAGGAGCTCGCCAATCCCCCCGCGGGCCACGGCGCGGAGAAGCCAGGCGAGGGCTCATCGATGCCCAAGCGCAAGGGAGTCGTGATCAGCAGCCTCAATAGGCCGCTGTTCCACGTTGACCTGACGAGTGCTGTTCAGGGGGCCATAGCAAACGCTGAGGCGAGGCAGGAGCTCCGGGCGTCGCTGCAGGGGCAGGAGTCGATATAATGAGATATGATATACCCATTGTGCAAAGACCCAGGAGCATATAGTAAGAAGAACATGGGAATTTTTGCAAGTCTACCTTGACAGCAGCCTGACAGTAGAACCGTAACCTCTGGTCGCCGCTTGAGATAGCGGTGTTTGGCCATCATTATCTCTGGAATGGGTTTCACATTTACAACTTCCACCTGCATATTAACGTCTATCAGGTGCGGGGTACGGAGCATTATCTGGGCAGTCAAACGTATCCGTACGTACTACTATGTAATTATCCGAATCCTTGTGGCCCAACTCATCTCATTGACTGTTGGCACTTGTGTTACTCATTGTCACAGGCTATGCCATGGTGTTTTCGGCTCGAAGTGCAAAGACGCTAGATTAGAGTCCCCCTAAATAGCTGCCATCGTATTATCTATATTGAGCCAAGAGGGAAGGGAAAGGAATAAAAGGGAAACAGGGACTCGAATTCCAAACTTAAGCCACTATGGATGCTAGGTAGTAGTTGAGTTGTTGCTAAGGCACAGGTAGGTACTAGTTAGTATTTGCTGATGCTAGTGAGTAGTACTAAGACAGCTCAGAAGTGCTAGCAAGGGTTCGCCACCAGCGCCACTTTTTTCCCATCCTGTTCTTGGCATCCACGTCCAACCTCAAACAACACACTTGGTATTACAACTTGCATCGTGCACGCCTGCAGGCCGCCCATCATGCCCTGGGGCGTTCAGAGGCTCAACACCAAAAAGTCCCAGCCAAATGCCAATATTATCTTCATCAAGCCCCTGAGTGGGCCTGATGAGAAGATTGCCCAGGACTTCCTCGAGAGGATAGCAGCACAATGCCGTGAGCCCCCTCCACCCAGATTCACCAGCCACAGGCTGCTGATGACTGACATTGCGTCTCCAAAAGTCCCCGTCATGCGAGAGCACCACCTCTACGTCATGTCGCTCGAGGAGTTCCCCGCCAACCGCGAGTTCGTCGGCCGCAACTTCAACGCCGGCGAGGTGATCCAGCTGGTGCTCAAGTCGCCCTCCTCGGGCCGCTGGCTGCCCTTTGAGTACGTCCAGATGGTCATGATGCACGAGCTCGCCCACTGCAGGCAGATGAACCACTCGCGGGCCTTCTGGGCCGTGCGCAACGCCTACGCCGCCCAGATGCGCACCCTCTGGGGCAGGGGCTACACGGGAGACGGCATCTGGGGCCGCGGCGCGACCCTGGCGACGGGGCAGTGGGAGAGGAACACCGTCAGGGAGGGAGAGATCCTGCCCGAGCACCTGTGCGGCGGGACGTTCCGATCTCGCGGCCGGAAGCGCAAGGCCCGGCCGACGCTGAGCTACCAAGAGAGAAAGGAACGACGCATCCAGAAGAAATTTGGCAAGAACGGCGTCGCGCTGGGCGCCGATGAAGAGGCCAAGGTGAAGCTGGAGAAGGGGAAGCGCGTGCAGGCGAAGCCGCGGGTTGCTGGGAGCGCGAGGGGCAGAGAGCTAAGGGCGGCCGCTGCACTGGCGCGCTTCGAGCAGCAGAAGGAGGACAAGGCGCCGGTCAAGGACGAAGATGAGACGGACTCTGGCAGCGAGAGCGACTACGATGACAGCGGCTGGCCCGACCTGGACCCGAACGACGCAATCGATGTCGACGGCGCACGGCTCGTTGATGGCAAGGGGAGGGGCATGGTCAAGGTCTGCGAGGACGAGGCCCCGGACGATCCTGGGGCTAAGAACGAGCTTGAGGAACTCCAGAACGTCTTCAGGGGCAAGGGGATCAAGCGCGAATCACCAGAACCCTCCCTGGAGAGCATGCCTGCGAATATCCCTACAGGCTCTGTTAAGAAGGAGCCCACAAGCTCTTCTAGAGGTCTTGATAGCATTCCAACGGCACCCGCTTTGATCCCCGAAAAGGTATCACACGGGACATCCGAGAGAACTACGCGCCGGGTCAAGAACGAAACCGAAGACTCGCCACCAGCAACAACGCACATACCAGAGAACACTAACAAAGTAGGGGCTGCTTGCTCCATGTGCTCGTTTATCAATCTGCCGGCAGCCGTCACGTGCAGTTTATGTGCCAATGTCTTAGACCCTAAAGGCACCCCTAACTCCTGGCGTTGTCTCGGTGCGACATGCAAACACAGCGCGTATCGGAACTCGGGAGACTGTGGCATTTGCGGCCTGTGCGGGAAGAAGAAACCGAGTCAAACCTGAGAGCACGGTGTCTAGAGAATTCATGCATGGTTCATTGTGTACAGTGATAGATGACGTTTTTGCTGTTCGGGGGTTTCTCCTCCAAGTATACCCCCGCGGAATGTCTGACCCGCCTCTTCCTTGGCTGTCGTCCACCGCATAGTACCAGCACTACCCACTGTCGGACCCCTCAGATAGGTTGTTGTGGATTCCTATCAACCAGAAGCTTCGCGGCCAAAAAGGTCCTGGAGACTCATTGGATCGCGTGACAAGGGTGGAAGCTTCCGAGAGTCGAGGCCTAGGTGGGCCAGGGAGATCGCACGCCGCCAAGCAGCTGCCAGTGTCCCAGCTGCACCGACTCGCGTCAGGTCACGGTGCGGCCGTGCTGCTGGGAAGCTTTAGGTCTGGATGGCTCTGAAGGCACGGCTTGTGGGGTAGGGTGCATTGGATGAGTTCCGGGTGGAGCAGCTACTAGCACTTATCTACTTTTACTACTACCAGTACGAGTAGTGGTATCTAGGCTCTCGCGATTGAATTGTTATCACTTCATGGCGGCACGGATCTGGGCGGGGAAAGAGGGGCGGGCAGAGAGGAAACCCATTGCCGTCCCTCTTGTGTTTCCCCTCGCCCTTGGTGGCTTGTCCCAAGGCACCATCAACCTTACATGAGGTGTGTGTGGCCAACTATTCGTTGACTGAATGGGCTCAGCGTGGGAGAGCCATCGCCCAAGAGCGATGCAAGAGCTGGACAGCCAAGGTTATCTGTCCTAAGTTGGGGGCAGAACGTGTACTAGGCAAAAAGAAAGAGGGGGGGGGGGGAGGTGCCATGGCCAGATGGCATCTGGCTTCGGGTTCTTGCAACAAGAGATCGACACGGAGATATGACGACGTGGATGGTGCGTATTTTGTACGTACGCGTGAAGCATGCGATGAGCGAGCCAGAGCATGTGCTAATGCACGAGCGGCGGCGCCGGGAGCCGTTTGTTCTGGTGGCGTGCTGGAAGAAGACAGAAGCAGGGTGGGATACAGGCCAGTCAGGTGCAAGATGGGGCATATCGACGATGTCAAGGTTCGTTGAAAGGGCATATTAGCATTGGGATTACCCCGCAAAGGATATATTACATGTACGTACCTACCAACTATGTCGCCAGCCGCGGAAGCGTCTTGCCGTGGTGGGTTGGTGGAGAACCCCAGACTGCACACTGCCCGCAATGCAACGGCAACTGCAACCCCCGGACTGGTTGCCCGTGGTGCATTGCTGCTGCCACATGGGTGTGCTCTCGCTGGTAAGAAGAAGGAACAACGGCGAGTTTCAGAAGGCCGGTGAAAGAAGCAAAAAGAACCTTGGGGGTCAAGTTCCCCCCCTTCCTGCCAGTCCTTCATTGTACCACAAGCGCTGGGCAAGGTAACCATGATCGATCTCTACACCAGAGGCCTGATCTCGCTGATGCCTCGCTGATGCCTCGCTGATGCCAGCCCCAATACCTGGCGCTGTCACCCTGCAAGATTTGGAAATTCCACGGAGATGAAGAAATGCACATTGGCCAGAGCTCCATGTCAGGAACGCAAGGCACGTAATTACCCAAGAAGGAGCCATGGGGCCAAGCTGAGAACACGGCAGGGCAGGAGTAGAGGCCCCGCCCCACTCTGGTCGATCGCCCGGCATCGGCTCGACGTCACCGCTGGCCCACTGCCCACTTGTCCCAAAAAGCTTCGCCCTGGGACTGTTCAGAGCTTCCAATCTCGACACATTCGTCCAAACAATCGCGGATTTTCCCAGGCGAGGGAGCCGACGATCATTCCGCCACGCGCCAACTCGCCCCTCGTTTCCCTGATCGGCGGCGTTTTCAATTCTTCGACCAACCCGTCCCTCCAGCGTACGTTACATACCGCCTCGCAGCTCGCAGTGGAGCACCAGCATTGACTTCAGGGTCCCCGCCGCTACCGTCAAGCCGTGACCCGTCCGCGACTCCGCCTGTGGCCCCCGCCTCGCAGAACCGGGGGATCCTGGGAGTGTGATGGGAGTGTAATAGGAGTGCCCTGGACCCTCTGATCGTTAGACACCACAGATCAGAGTTTCACCACCAAAACTGTACCGTGTCCAGTGCTGCTTCACCGCGTTGCGGCCGGGACACCAGCAAGGCCAGTTGTTCCCTTTTGTGTTGTCTGAGAGATCCTGACCGCTTGCTGGTCTGTTCGATCCCCCCAGCGCCCGTCTGGCATCCTAATCAGTCAATCAAGCGTTGGCCCAGCTTCGCACCAGCGATTTCGGTGGGCATTGCCTGTGGTGGCACCACCACCAGCGCAAGTGGTACGAGGGACCACACACGTCCGACACACCCAAGCAAGCCTGTCTTCTGCTCCGCTCTGTTGCACACCTCACCTTGGCGCCTTGGGGCTGCACACCTCTACGGACTCGGCATCGCGCGACAAGTTGCTGGCCCTGGGGGTTGGTGCTGCATGTCAGTACCTCCACCATCCAATCCACCTTACGAATAGCAGCAGCCCTTACTACCTAGTTGCCAGCTCTGCCACCTTGAGGACCTTGCATCCTCTCTCTCTCTCCCTCTCTCTCTGTCTCTCCTCGCCTCCCATTCTTCTCCTCGCTCTGATCCCACCTGCCGCAATACCCGATCTGCTCTAGCAATAGTATCCGTACTATTTCTGACTACTGGTCCCCTCCCCCACCACTCGCCGCCTTACATCACCCAACACTTTTGCCGACATCCTATAAAACCCACGTGCCACCCCAGCTGCCGCCTTCGAACCTACGCACCCCTCCAAACCCATCTTCACGCTGGCCGACGTCGTCAACGTACCTGCGCCAAACTTGATGCGTCTCCCACTGCGGGCATCCAAGGGAGCAATCGACCACTTCTCTGTCGACTAGCTGGCCTCTCTTGAGCCCGACAACAACACTTCCAACAATAACTCCTCGCATCCTCGCATCCTCGCATCCTCGCATCCCCGCGTCTCGACCTTCGACGCAGCAACCATGTCCGCAGACGGCTCCCACGGCGGTGCCAATGGCGACACTAATCCCCGCAACCGCCGCAGCTCCATCACACAGGCTGCCCTCTCCAACCTCTTCCAGCGAGGCCCAACAGGCGGCGCCACTGGTCCCCCATTCCCCGGCCAGCCAAACCCTGCTGTCACCGACCCTCAACGTCGTCGTCTCTCAGTCACGACCATTGGCCTCTCCGGCACCTCCCCTAGCAGCGCCTCCGCCCTCGGCATTCGTCGAGGAAGCATGTCCACCAACTCCAATGGCTCCGAGTCCATCGACGAGAATGCCATTGAGGACGAGGACAGCGCCAGAACCGCCCCCGCCGTGCCCTTCGCTCGTCGCATGAGCTTTGGTGGCACTGCCATGAGAGGATATCGCCCTGGTGGCAGTCCTGGTAATGGTAAAAACCCAACCTCCCCTCCTCCCGCTCAACCTACCCGCAGACACAGCCAGCACAGAGGCTCTGTGGGCCAGGCGCAGGGTGCCAGCGTCTCTGCTGCCCTCGCCGGCCGCCGAGCAAGCGTTGGCATGGCCGCGTCATCCCTCCCGCAGGCAAGCAATATCAAGCATCCAAGATACCCTTCTGACAATGCCTCTCGCCCAGACCAGCAGGGCTTCAACTGGTCCGAGCAGCTTAGGTCTCGCGCCGAAAGCAACGTCGCTGGAGGGGCACGCCCCTCCTTCTCCATGGCGAGCTCTCCTCCACGGGCCGCAGCACCCCACCATGACCGCGCCAAGTCTGTCTCCGACATGCCACAGCCCCCGAGGCAGGCTCCCGCGGTCAAGCCGCCTCCTCAAGAGAGGCCGAAGCCAGATGCGTTCCAAGAGCGAATTCTCAAGGGCGATTTTTACATGGACTGATTGACCACGGGGCCGTAGGAGACGGCCCCTCAGTAACGTGTGCGATGATATATGGGCACTCGCATCCTGCTGCTGAATTTCAGGCGTCTCAGGTTCGCCACAACGGCGTTATCTAACCTCACCACGTCTACGGTTTACGACGGGGTTCGAGTTGGAATGCTTTTCCTCCTCTCTCTCTCTCTCTTTTTTCCTTTTCGAACACTCTTGTCATTTCTACTCAATGTGATCCAATCTACGGTGTCTATGGGTGAGAATCTCACTCCGGCAAAAGAAAATCGGCACGGCACACGGAAAAGATGGGGACAATGGGATTATTCAGCAGATGGACGATATTGACGACGAGCGAGGGTCAGCGAGCAAGTGGCATTTTATGCTTTACAAATGTGCCTATGTTGGCTGGCTGCGCCAGCCACGAACGGGTCGGGCCAAGATGGCGATGTACGAGAACGAGGAGAGATCCAACAGGCCACATAACCAGTGGGGGCCCATCAAGTTGTTGAGACTAGCAGGAGGGAGCCTGGGGAAGGGAAAGTTTGCAATCTGGCTCAGGGGGTTAAGGGAACTTTGCTGGCGTTGGCGTTGTTGCTTGACCAGAGACAGATAAGCATACGAAATTGGGCAAACATAACCCGCAAGAACAGCGATTGAACTTATTTTCACTCTGAGCGTGGGCATGGTTTAGTGATGTGACTTGAGTTCGTGCATACTGCTACTATCAGTACTAGCCACGCAAACTTAAACATTGCCCGCTTTCTTTGGGACACGCCCAAGGCCAGCCACAGTCAGCCTGACCTTTTCCGGCCTCATGGTACATACATCTCCATTCACCCGCCATACAATCTGCAACAAAAGAGGCCGTACAACATGATAGTATAATGAATCGCCCACAGGCATATGCTCCGTCTATATGAGTGCCAACAAGTACATAGTAGTAGTAAGAATGGTTCCGCTCCCCCAACGCCGGGCGTTTCCCGCTCGAAACACTTGAAATCATTTAGTCGCATTCATCATGTAGAAACAGCACGTGCAGTATAAACTCCTCCACCTCCCCCCTGTCTTTCTCAGAATGGAAACGTGGTGCTGGGGTCCTGCATGCTGTGGAGGCCCTCGAACACGTCGCTGAACCAGGCGTCGGAGAGTATGATGCGCGCGCCGTCCTCCTGGCTGTCGGGGGCGAAGCCCGCGCCGGAGAAGTCGAGGCCTGCGGGGCCTGAGCTCATGAGGGTCATGTCCATGGGGATGGGGGGTAGCTGTTGCTGCTGGTGCTGTTGGTGGGACGTTGGCCAGGAGGCGGACGAGTCGGAGAAGGGGGGTAGCTGTTGGTGGTGCTGGGACTGCTGCTGCTGCTGCTGGGGATGGCTCTGGGAGGGCGTGCCGGGGGCGGGCGACGAGGTGTCATGGAAGAAGGGTTGGGGAGGTTGGCGGATGTAGGAGAGGGAGGCGAAGGCAGCGCGAGCGCCGCTGGCGTGGGAGGTGCCGTTGACATCGCTCCCAGCGGCGACTTCGGAGAGGAGCTGCAAGGGGGTGTTGGGTGGCTGCTGCTGCTGTGGTGTCGGCGTTGGTGGTGGCTGCTGTGGTTGGTGCGAGCCAGGCACATCAGCGCTGCCCCTGTCCCCGCTGCCATCCTGCCTCTCGTGCTGGACGAACCAGGTCTTGAGCATGGCCAGGACGACGAGGAACTTGGCAGCGGGCCGGCTCCGCTCGTCGGCGGCGGCGCGGCGGAACTTGTCGATGAGGGCGTGGAGGTAGTGCTCGACGCGGAGGTTGCTACTGTCAATGACCTTGCCGAGCTCGGAGCCCGGCCCCGAGGCGGAGAAGTAGAGCTTGAGGAGGATGACGACGGCGTAGGCGACGCGGACAAAGTTGTAGACGGGCAGGCAGCGGATCTCGGCCACGTCCATGTTCATGAAGGCGGTGAAGATGCCGTCGATGGAGCTGAGGCAGGCCGAGATGGCGCTGATGTGGGCGGGCGAGAGGGGCGCGGAGCACACGGCTCGGTCCTTGAAGTTGTCTGCGTTGAAGGGTGGGCGGATCAGGTCGGCAGCTGCCTTGGTGTGCAGCGCAACCTCGTGCATGTACAGGTTGATCATGTTGTAGCCTATCTCGAGAGTCGCTGGGAGCAGAGTCAGCAAGGAATGATTCTGGGCAGTACATCTCGGGGGACTTGAAATCAACGTACGACCCGTGACGTCCTCTGGGAGCGCGCTCCTGAGCTTCTCGAGGTCCCTCTCCAGCCCCCTCAGGGCATACTGTGTCCTCGGGTCGTTGACGTCGACCAGGTTCGTCGGATCGTCGAGGGAGAACTGGCCGCCAATGTCCTCGCCCAGGCGGTGCTGCTGGACCAGGTGGCAAAAGTACAGGTCCGTGGGGGCGGCGTCCGGGGACACCTCGAGGATGCCGATGGACTCGGACATGAAGGCGGTCCAGCGCACGAGGTTGGGGCGGTGCAGGGCGATGGAGGTGTTGCAGGCCAGAAAGTAGCAGCCGAGCCACGTGCGTCGGGACTCGACGGTGGTGGGATCAGGAGGCCCCTGGCGGCGAAAGGGGCTCGAGTGCCAGTTCAGCTGGCTGGCACCGCGGCGTGGAGGAGCCTTCTTGCCCAGGCCAATGTCGATGGCCATGACGGCAGCGACGTGGACGAGCTGGTAGAACTTGAGCTCCTCAAAGTGCTCGGGCGGCCAGTACCAGATGACGGCGACGAGGAGCGCCTGGACGATCTCGAGGTTCTTCTCGCCCGAGAGGAAGACCTTCTCGGCGAGGGACGTCATGAGCTCGCGCTGCAGGGCCATCTGCATGGCGGGGATCTCGCCTGAAGCAGCGGCCATGACGGCGAGGAAGAGGAGCGGCTTGGAGCGGCGCAGCTCTGGCGCTGTCATGCTGGGAGGGAAGATGACGGCGGGGAAGTGCGGTGCCATGCGGTCGTTGTAGCGGGCCAGCAGGTCGGCGGCCTGGTCCATGGAGAGCATGCCTCGGTCGACGATATCTCCCTGGCCGGGGCGGACCCACGGCGACAGCGGTGACAACGGTGACGAGATGTGCATTGGCGAGTCCTGACGCTCCTCGTCCACGGTCGACCTCCTATCCGACGCCTTGCGCTTCATGCCAGCCGCAGCCATGATGGGAGCCTGGAACGGCGTAGGCTGGCCCCGTCTTGTCGAAGCCGAAGAGCCCAGGGCCTTCCTTTCTGGTGGCCCCATCCTCTGAGACCTCTCGCGGTCCATGGCCTCGCCCATCGACTGCCTGACCGGTGCCTCCCCCTCGCCTCCACCAGGACCAGGGCTCGCCATGCCCGCCGAGTGCCCGCCACCACCAGCAGCAGCAACAGCAGCGGCAGCACCCCTGGCCTGCAGACTAGCCGTCAGGGCATCAATCTTCTTCTCGAGCTCCGAGACGCGGCTGTCCGTCTTCTTCTGCCTCTTGCGGGTCGGGGCCGTGACGACGCAGCGACGACCCGCCTTGCGACAGCGCCTGCAGGGCCCGCCATCGTCGCCAGGGTCCGGGTCGCAGCGCACCTTGAGCCCGCGGCAGGCCTCGCAGGCCCGCGGGCGCTTGGGATCGGGGTTCTCGGGCGCGTCGGGAGCGTCGGAGGCGTCGGGGGTCTCCTGGTGGTGCTGGGCAGACGAGTCGTGGGCGCCATTGGGCGGAGGGCCGCCAGCAGACGACGGTGACGAGGCGACCGACTCGACAGACTCGATCCCGCTGCGCGATGGCGCGCCTCCAGGGCGAAGGCGCGGATCCAGATCCATTGCGGTCCGGCGAGGAGCGCAGGAGCGGTGTCCAAGTTGTCGAGAAGTCCAGCGTCGAGATCGGCAAATCGGGCGTTATCCAAGGTGTGCCAAGCTCTCGTGGGGCATCATCACGGTGCTTACTGGCGCCGAGATGCCGAGCTGCTGACTCAGCCGTACTGTGGGCACTCGAGTGTATGTAGGTACATACTACAGAGTAGTAGTTACTACGAGTGTACGAGTACTCGTACTCCGCGTACGGAGTACATGCAGCCTCACGGCCATCTCAAGTCTTCAACTTCCATCATATACGTAGGTATGTCTTAATATTACACCGCCAACTACGCCTGGCGCCGCGGCCCGCGCTATTCTGCTCTCGCCTCAATTCCCGCCAAGAAATCCAGAAAATATAGAAAAAGTTCCCCGGCATCTCGCTCATCAATCTTCATGATAATGTGTACTATGCCAATAATAGGTGCAAAGGAAAATGGTATCATGGTGGTGGCCCTATAGAACAAGGCAAAACAGCAACAAGAAGAAGAAGAAGAAGAAGAAGAAGAACAACAACAACAAGTACAACAAGTTGGGGAGAAAAGAAAAGAAAAAATGTGCCCGCCAAATGTCTCTAGAAGCGTCGTCCATCCCATCAGTACCGCGTCTCCTCGCGGAGCCGGCTCTTGGACCCTTGATGTTGAAGTCCCACGTTGCCCATGTACATGGAGCTCTCGCGCCGCGATCGGTTGCCCGACCCCCCATACGCCGGCTCTTGCAGCGTCAACCCGCTGCTGCCGCTGTCCTCATAGCCCTGCTGATGCTGCTGCTGATGCTGATGCTGCTGCTGATGCTGCTGATGCTGATGCTGCTGCTGCTGCTGTCCCCGGTCGTACCCGTGCGGTCCACGGCTCGATGGGTACAGGTTGTACCCGTCATGCTGCGGCGGCGACCCGGGCCCGCTCTCGTGTCCGGCACGCTGCCCCTGCGAGTAATATGGCTGCTGCGTCAACGGTGGCGTCGGCGATCCTCGTGCAGGGTTCAGGTTCGACAGCGGCGGAGGTGTCGGCGTCGACCTCTGATAGTCACGCATCGAATCAATCCGCGGCTGCCGATGAGGGGATGAGGTTCCGGACGACGTCGATGGCCTCACCAGCGGCGGGTCAAACCGCCCCGGCGCCTCATACTGGCCCTGCCCCTGAACCTGGCCCCGACCATCAGACCCTGTCTGTCCCGTGGGCAGCTCGTAGTCCTCGGGCGCAATGCCAAAGATGGCCTCATAGTTCTGCAAGAGCACCGCAAACACCGGTGCCGGAATCGTGAGCGTCGGCGAGAAGACAATGCCCACATTGCGCGCCGTCATCTTGTTGCGGTCTGAATTGTTGATGATCCTGATCAGGAACGAGATCAGGTACTTGAGCAGCGTGGCATTTGCCAGAGGCAGCTTCTGCGCGAGATCCTGAAGGACCGCCAGTTTCTCCTCGCGGTCTTGCATCTCAATCGTCGCCACGAAATCCGCGTGCAGGTCCCTCGTCAGGATGGTCGTCGGCAGCTCTCGCAGATAGAGCTTCAGCAGCGACGCAACCGCGTGCATATCGAGGAACTGGTCGTCCTTGACCAGGTTGATGTCTCCTTCATTGTTGAAACGTTCCCGCAGCTGCCTGACCACATTGTTGGACCCGCTCAGCCGGAAGATGCCCTCCTCGAACACAGCGTCCTTGAAGTCGAGATACTCGATGCAGCGGTACACGACTGACGGCAGGGGAACGTGCACATCCTTTGGCGGGTTGAATCGCACCGCCTCTGCCAGCTGAGCTCCGAAGACCTGTCGCACTGGGTGTCCTCCCGGCGGCGGGGTCGAGCTGGACAAGTCACCCACGGGGGGGATCGACTCCTGTCCGTCCGAGTTGGACCGTGTCTTGGGTCCGAAGCCGAAGAAGCTCCGCTTCCGTGCCTTCTTTTCCTCGTAGGATGGCGCGACCAGGTTGGTCTTGTTCCCCCACGCCGCCGAGTCGGATATCGGCTGGGGATCCTTGGGCCCTGATATCAGCTTCGCCTGCGCGCCCGTGGCATCCCCGCCTCCGGGGTTGGGGTGATGATCCCCGGATCCACCCGACGTCTTTGGCCTGCCGGAGGTTGTGCTGTGCGGCGCTTCGCCCGCCTGCGTCGAATCATACCTCACGCCGACAAGCGTGTCCGAGTCCGATGCCTGGTGGTTGGATTTGGCCTGGGCAGCGCTGCCCTTCTTCGACTTCCCACTGCCATGGCGCCCAGACCCCCCCTTTGCCTGCCCATTGCCCTTGGAATTCGGCGGAGCCTCGTCATCGTCGGGGTCGCGGTGGTCGGTCCACTGGAGAAGGGCGTCTACCCAGAGGTCTCGCTCTCTGTCGCTCTCGGCGCACAGCGCGTGCTTGACATGGCTGCTCGAGTCCTTCTTCTTGGGTTCCAGGATAAGGAACGCGTGGCGATACTGGCTCTCCAGATCTTCCCCATGGGCAGGTTGAGTGGGTGAGTGGTTATCGTTGCTCTGGGACTGCTTGCCGATCTGCGAGTTCTGGAGCTTGATGGTGCCCAGGTGGGCGCCGCCGGGAGTCTCGTAGTACTTGAGCAGAGGTCCGTCAAGGAGGAAGAATCTCGACTTCCATCCACCAAAATTCTTGCCTTTCTTCGTCAGATAGCCACTGCGAATGGGCCGTCCGTCCGGGCCGATCATGTGGGCGCTCCCCTCGCCGCCGCCCGATCCCCCAATCTCATCAGCATTGGGCGGCAGCGTATTGGTAGAGAGGTATTTGCACAGTTCGAGGGCCGTCGTCATGTCCAAGGGCGTGTTCAGAACCTCGTCCATGTACTGCTCCAACGCTACCCGACGAGCATCGACCTTGGCTGGGGCGTGTCCAGTGAAGAGATTGCGGTCTGGCGCGAGTGTGGTGAACGCGGCACATTGCTTCATCCGGTGATCGAGCTTAGCCAGCGACGCGGAATCCTTCTCCACCCGCCAGAGCTCGCCGCCGTCTGAGCGTGAAATGACGGCCAGTGTGAATACCGGGTCCTCCTCCAACTGTGTAAGGGAGATGAGACTTGCCCGAGAAGGTTTCATGCGCGATGACGCCACCTGGATCGCGATAGATGGTAAGGCGTTCGGGGGGAGGAGAAGCTCAGGAAACTCATCCGTGACGAGGCCCGTATAGATTTTTGTCCGTTCAGCGGGGCTATCCCGGTTCTTGTTCGAACCATTAGAGGGTGGAACGTGTTCGGCCATTGCTCCAGGTGCGGTATTTTGCGACTTGTTAGACATGGCATCCCCTGTGCCAGGGGCCGGTGTGGCCAGAGGAGTGTTTGGGGGTAGAGGGATCGGTTGGCGAGGGGGTCGAGGTGCCAGGGGCGCAGCAGGGAACGACCCCATCGTTCTTGGGGAAAGGGGCGGCGAATGCAGCGGTGCCTTCACATTCACGGGTCGCGGACTTGCCGGAAGCCCAGGGCTCATGAGTCCAGAGCTGATATCTCTGCGCTCGCCGCCTTGGAGCACAGCATCGAGCGAGGCGGTCCCACCCTCCGACTGTATCCCCTTTGGAATCCCGCGGGGACTTGCGGGCAGAGCGATAGGCGGCGGCGAGTTAGGTTTGCTCCCGCTGTTGCTCTTCTTTGACGCGCTTCGCGCCTCCGCATCCTTCCAGGCCCGAATCTCGCGATCCCTGTCGTCTTCAGCTCTTGTCCGCCGACGGCCTCGCTTGGAAGCCAGTCCTGGAACCTCCAGTATCTCGTCCAGTTCCGAATCCGTGTCTTCCTCCTGTGCCAAATCCCGTGTTTCTTGCCTGAGTTGCAAAGGCGCTGGGGGTGCTTTGCGAGGCGGGGCAGGGAAGCTCGAGAATTCTTCGCCAGGACGGGGGCTCGCCTCGACAACCGACACGCTTGGCGGCGGTCGTATGGGAGGTTTCGGCGGAGGGCCCTTTGGCGGATCAGAAGGCAGGCTGCGAGATGGAGGTAGCGTCGTGTTAAAATGGAAATCCCGGAGTTTCTCGTCCTGCCTCTCCTTCTGGGCCTTTTCTGCAGCCCTGGCTTCTGCCTCATGGTCGTATTTTCTGTGGGCGTATTCCTGCGACTTCGGCATTGTCTGGGAATGATCCACAGCCGCCGCTGTAGAGCCTGTTTGGTCTGTGAAGTGGCTTTGCGGCGGTGTAGCCGGGTAAGGAGCAAGAACAGTATCGATCGGGGAGTGCTTCGTGCTATCCGACTCGAAAGTAGGCGAGTCCGCCCCCATGGCCCTCGTATCAACGTCGATCCGCGGGGCCCCGGGGCCCGAGAGAGTCTGAGAATCCTTCCTTCCTGGTTCAACACCCGCCGCTTTTGACACGGCTGGGTTGGCCATAATATCTTTTAGTTTTGTCCTATACTTCTCCTTGTCCTTCAGAGCCCTTTCCAAGTCCTTGTTTAGACCGAGAATCATGGCCCGCTGCTTGTCGACTAAGCGCCAGAGTTGGCTGTTTTGCTGTGCTTGTGAATTCTTGTCCTTCAGCAGGCTTTGGATCAGTGCCTCTGGGCTGCCGGCCTTCTTGATCAGGCTGGCCAGATCGGAAGCTTCGAGAGTGCCATTTTGAGAGGCCGCCTTGGACGATAGGGACGCTATGGCAGAATCGACTGATGACTTTCGAGGAATTTCTGATGCCAGGTCTTGGGCTGCCATTGCCGGACCAGACATGGCAGGCTTCGGAGCCTTGGGAAACCCTTTCGAAGATTTCGAGGTCAACGGGTCGGAGACGCTGCGGGTTTCATCGGGGACGATGGGCGAGGAGAGTCTGGATCAGGTCCGAATTAGCACGTGCAGTCCACCAGGTGTCTCCCAAGCGTAGGCAGAGGCAACGGGGAAGCCAGCTACGAACCTTGGGCTTTGCGGCTCCGGGCTAGGGCCACTTGATGAGTCGCTATAGAAGGTCGTCTGCTCGTTAGTCGCTGAGCGTGCCCCGTTTGCCTGGCGAGGTTTTGGGGGTCGGCTGCGCTGCTGCTGTGGAGTGTGGTTTTCCAGTCGAGTACTTGGGCTCGTCGGTGTCGTCAGACCTCTGCTGTTGCTCGTCGCCAATGGGCTTGGCATCGGGCGTTGTTGCGCTCTAGCACAAGGCCAAGGTACGTTAGCCAATGTCGAGCAACTTGGAACAGTACGACGGTCCCACGGCAGAGGTGCTGCCGTCCACGGGTCGTGGAAGACAAGGAGACAAAGAGGCACAGGGCACGGGGCACGGGGCAGGGCGGCTACGGGGAGGAGGACGGATGGCAGAGGGAGGACAGCGGGCGATCTTACCTATGGCCGGAATAGGCGGAATTCGGAGAGCCGGGGCCGTGGACGGAGTAGCCAGCGGTCGGGCTGTCGTGGAAGTGGCCATCGTCTTGGGTCGACGAGGCCGGGGCATTGCGATGCGCAAGATGCGACATGATGGTGCTCTCGCCTCGCCCGTCGCCAGGGCTGGACCGGTGGCTAGCCTGGACCGCAAGGCCGCTGAGGGTCTCTTGATATGTGGCTAGGTGGTCCCTGGATGGTCGGTCGCATGTAGGCCCTGGGTAATCGGTACACCGACGGGATGGGGAGTGGTAATTATTATCCGTATTATTATACCGTATGGAGTCGGTACGTCAGGGGCTTCCAACTCGGACGGTGTTGGGTGGGGGGACGAGGGACGCGGCGGGACGCTGGGAGACCTCGTTTGGTCTGTATGGAGACGGTGCCCGACAGCTCGCGGGTCGGCAGTGGTGGTTCTTTGGAATGGCTCGTGGGACGGAGCCTGGAGGGTCGAGAGAGGCGAACCTGGCAACTCGGCATGGAAGCTGGGAACTGCGAGCTGGCAACTGGGCACTGGGCACCGGTCAGTGGTCAGTGGTCGGTGGTCACTGGTTGACTGGTCGGTCACTAGAAGAAGTCTGGGATGGGACCAGGACCAGGGCAGCAGCGACTTGCATCTCCTGCCCGGCGGCCATCTGCCGACGGTCAACCCCCAAATTTTCGAGATGGGTGCCACCTGCCCCAGGTACGTACTGCCAATACGTACCAATACGTACGTCTCGTACAGAGTACTGATACGTCCATAGGGGTCAATTGCAGTCTGTCTCGGGCTTACTTCTAACGTCACGTAACGCGCCCAAACGAATTAAACGCTTCTGCATCGTATTCGTACACCGTTCAGCCACCCCGTTGAACTCTGCCCGTCGCCAGCCAAAGCTTCAACGGCGTGCACGTACTTTTGACACTCGCCAGACGAACACCACTACCTATTGGCACCCAGCCAGCCCGCAGACCGTTGCCAGCCAGGGCAACACACACGATGGCGCCTGTTAAGGTACAACCATACCACTATTTGTTGCTCCGTACCCGGTACTCCCGAGGTCCAAAAGGCTTGCAAAGTTGCACCTGCTGTTAATTAAATTGATCCCGGCCGGGGCTGCCGGGTGCCACTGGAATGGCGCCCTTGACGCCGCAACCCAATCAGCCCTCGCACCAATGACCCAGCGCAGCTCAGAGCAGGAGGACATGAACACTGCCCGTACATATTAGTACTAGTACTACCTACCTACTACGTATCGGCCCCTACCATTCTTTGCCGCGACTCTTGATCCCACGAAACCTGTACTTGCGTGTTGCGCGATGCTACTCTTATCAAGCTCTAGGTGTCTCGACGAAATTAACAACGGGAGCACTGCCTATGAGATGTGATACCTACTAAGCTACTCCGTGCGGAGTAGACCTCCGTGTCGCCTCGATTGAGGAGAACGCCAGGGTAGGAAGTACTATATACCCGAGTCATGTCGATTCTCGCTTTCTCCGTCGGCCAAACTCTCCTCCACTCAAGGTTGGAGCGGCGATCCCAAAAAAGGGACATCCCATTGACCAGAACACCCTCTTCGTCTGCCAAAAGACTCTCAGAGTTGGGAGTCTCGGCGTGCAGCCAATCGCCATCACGGGAGGGCTTCACGGCCACATGGCCAGCCCCCGGGTGGCCCTGAGCCAGCGAGCCGTCTGGTCTGGCGGTGTGACGGTCTGTCTCTGGCTGTCGGGGTCACCTGCAAACCCCTATTGCTACGGCGCCGATCCACGACCGCAATCCACAGATTCCACACAGCTTGGCGAGGACGAGGACGAGGAGCACATGAGGTCACGAGGGCCAGGAACAGTTTCTGGAACAGTTTGCCCGCCCTGGCTCGCCCATCACGCGACACCCAGCATGTTACAAATGCATTTGGCTGAAACATAGGTAGGGTCTTCCATCGTGAGAGTGTCAAGACAGTTTCAGGCAGCGCATCTGGGCTACCACGTACGCACACAGGTGCTACTAATTTGAGCGCTCAGGTTTGACATCTCAATTGGTGCCATGCTGCAAACTGACATTTTCAAGAGACCGAGGCCGAATTCGCACATCAGGCCGTATATTATATAATCATGCAGGGCGATGCCGGTCGGGGGCCAGCGGGTGCGCCGGAGCCATGGCACCGGCCCTGCCGCAGCCGTGAGCCGCCGTGAGCCGCCGTGAGCCATCTTCAGCATCGCCATTTGCACACATGCACGCCCGAACGCCTCTATCAATGGTTCGAGCGCCTCGTAATCAGGCGTTACTTAGATAGCCCCCGAATCATGGTTGTAATGGTCCCTAGGACCGAAAAAATATTGCGACTTGAGCGTCATCTTGCTGACTCTTCTGATGTCCCGGAGGCACCTCCGTCTCTGAGGGTTCATTTATTAGTGACTTGTCGGGGCACCAGAAATAGTAGCCCCCGGCTACTTGGTAACCGCCTTGTATAAAAATGAGCCACCAGGTGTTCCAGATTCTGCCAGTAGGGCTCAGATAAAGCACGCGTTAGACCAGGCCAGAGCAAAGACTCGTCGAAGACCCAATCTACTCTAAGCTCTCTTAATGTGAGCATATCCGCTGTGGCTGACCGAATTGCGTTGCCAAGTGTATCAGGGGCCGGACTCCCCAATTTGAGAGCCCCAGCAGAGAAAGCCGGGGCCCAATACCAGCCGGGTATCATATGTATACTAGTAAGATGTCAAAGCTGGATCATCGAGGAAGCTCTTGTAATCTGAAGCAAGGCGAGGAGCAATGCGGCAATCTCATCATGAACGTCTTAGGGCAGCTTGTTCATTACTGTTGGTGTGGATATAATTATATGTTTCTTGATGAGATTGAGAGCCAATATATGGTGAATGCGAGTTTCTTGAGGGGAATCATGGCCACACATATAACCATATTGAAGAGTGATGTGTCAGCAGTGCGTTCGAGTGTTGGCTCGAATTCTATCACGCGGGGTTGGCGCATATGCCTGACCCCAGTAGCAATTATTAGTACTAAGGTATAAAAGCCAACAATTAGTACGTATTATTACCTGGTAGATAAGTACCTTAAGTTATAGCTCTAGGTAGGTACCTAAGTAAGTAAGTAGTAGAGAAGAGAGGCGCTCGCAGTGTTGTACGGCAGAGGCTGGCCCTGTGCGACCACGACACGACCCCACCAGTTCCCAAGCACAAGGAAAGCCGTACCTACAGTCCGGAGTACTACCTAGTACCTACTATTAATTAATACTAGTACCAGTACTACGTACTTGCCTTAGGAGTGGAGTGCTTGCACAGCGTTAGACCGGTGGCATCAAACATGGGAACTGTCGCCCTGATCGCTCCTCCCTCTTGTCCACTTGCTATATGCAACTCTGCCTTCCATGTGCACAGCCCGAATCCGCGTCCCGAACCCAAAACGCCAACGACACAGCCCACCTTCACCCGCTTCGCCAGTTTGCCCGCCAGAGCCTCCCTCGGATTCTCAGCGACGCCCAAGTCCAATCATGGCCCCCAGCACCCATCGTTTGGCGTCCCGCGTCAGTGTTATGTAGGTCAGGCGGCCCCGCCAAGCTCGCCTTGCCCGCCCTCCAGCCAGAGCCCCAGAGCACCGACCCCAAGATCCCCCGAATCAAGATTCATGCGCCTTGCTCACGTCATACCCACCTCGTACAACCTCGTCCTCTCCGACGGCGGCCAGCTGATAGATCCTTGGCCCAGGCGTCGGTGCTCTTAATCTCGTCCAACGCTCCATCGGTATTAACTCACGCTTTCCTTCTTTTTTCATCCGTCCGTGCAGGCACTCTCAGGAGAGTCCACCAAGAAGTTAACAGACGATCCTCCCCCACGTGCCACCATCTTCTAGAACGCCCGGAACAAACCTAAGTTACCTTCACCATGTGTTCGTCACCGCCATACACCTACTACGAGTACTCCCCATGATCCTTTCCATGCTAACCTCCACACAGCAACCCGCGAACGTCGAGGCACCAAGAAGCGCCTCTACCTGTCCCACCCCGAGCCCGACATCACCACCACCCGCAGGCGCATCACCCGCTTCATCCCCCCGTCCCCTCCTCCTCCTCCTCCTCCGGAGCCAGCGCCCCCTGTCATCATCGAGCCACCACCGCCTCCTCCTCCTCCTCCTGCCCTCCTTGAGCCTCCTTGCCCGCCGCCTCCCCCGGCCGAACCGGACCCCATCGACGTCATCTCCGTCGACGTCGACCCCATCCCCCCCAAGCGCCGCCACCGGAGCAAGCCCCGCCGTAGCAAGTCCCCCTCCCGCTCCCGCTCCCGCTCGCACTCCCGCGACTACCAGAGGGAGGTCTACGTCGAGCGCGACCGCTTCGTCCCCGTGCCGTACCCCGTCCGCGTGGAGCCCAAGTACGATACCTACCGGTACGTCGAGGGCTCTCGGCGTTACCGCCCCGCGACGCCGCCGCCCCAGCCCCAGCCGGAGAGGAGGCTCATCACTGCGGACGACGAAAGCCACCACCACATCAGGGTCGGGATTGAGGACAGGGAGCGGACGCGGGGGTATTACTCTCGCTAGATGAGGGGTGAGCTGTATAGTCTGTTCTCTGCCTGGGGTATACTGCGTTCCCTTGAAATGTATAATGATGTTACGAATACAACGAATATATAGGATGAGCGAATCTTTTTTTGGGGGGCACCATGGCAATAATGTATCTGTTAGACTTCGATGTCAAGAATGCAATTAGGCTCGCCCAATGCATACTCTTTCTTTCTCATCACTGAAGAACGCTAAGACACGACAACCTTGACCACTGTTAGTATTTAAGCATCCCAGAGCACAGGCCGAGTCAATCGCGATCCCAACCCTATACCAGATCTATTACGCTCAATCCATTCGCTCTAGACAAGTGGATAGATATCCGCTGAAGGTAAAAATTCAAAATACTCCGGCCCAGTTCATTATACGCTCCCCTCGCTCAGACCTTCTCCCATCTCCATCACCCGGCTTTCTATATGATGATACTCGCCCACTTCCGTAGCTCTTCATTTTCAAGGAGTGCCTCGATGGCCCTCGCGTCTGGCACCAGTGAATCTCCCGAGTCTCCCACTGCCAGGATTCTCCGGTACTCGCTTTGGTCGTACAAGAGCTTGTGCAACCATTGCTGCCACGGGTTCATGGTCAACGATGACACAAACTGTGGTTGGGTCAACAAGCACAAGAGAGCCGTGTCAAAGAGACGCGCCATCACCATCCTCATAGGTCTCATAAGCTCCTGATTGCGTTGACTGTATATCAGGTCCAAGGCATCGTGGAAGTGGCGCCGGATGAAAATGCCAGCGTCAGTTTTCAGTACCCCGACGTCAGCTTCTCCGACAAAATCCGTCCGTATGATCTCAGGCAGTTCAGCTGTGGCTCTTTCTAGAAGACGAAGAACATGCAAAGCCATGCTGTCGACCCGGAGGAAGACAGCTGAACAATAAGCCAGCACACAGCGAGGTAGATGGCGCTCGTGCAGGAGGTGGGCTTTGTCACAAATCTCTATCCCTGCCTATTCTTAGTTTTTAGTCAAGTGCCGTGAGTGTATTCGACTTACGACGAGTGTACATGAACCGTAGGCAGTAGCCGACAGCTTCGGGAGCATTATCCAGCGTCATTGTAACTGGTGAGCCATCCTTCTGGGTGTAAGCTCATGAGATCATGATAATTTGAGTCAAGGCCGAGGGGGCTTACGGCATTTGAAGGAGCAAGATTATCCCTGAACCAGCCAGAGGATCTAGTGATTATGTCGCGGTGGACTAGAAATCTGTAGCTGCCGGCACAGACCACGACGTCCGCACCGACGGGGTTGTTCCAAAGACTTTAGAGGTTGTCAGTGTTCCGAACCGATATGCTGGGGCAACGTCTCATACTTCTCTTCAGCACGAGTTGCCGCAGCCAAGAGCGCCCTCCTCGAATTAAGCGAGCCCGCCGACATTGACCTCGAGTGGTCATGCGTGTTAGCATTCGTGAGATGAGGTGTCCTCACCGAGGGAGCGTGGTCCACAGCAGTGCCTTCTTGATCATCATTTTCGGCTTTGACGGTTTCTGATCCTGAGCTCATAGAGTCACCTTCCTTGCTGGTGCAAGATTCGCAGGTGCTCTTCTTAGAGGACTCGTCGTCTGCATTGTACTTGCTAATTGTTGGCAGCGCAGGGTCTTCCAGGGACGGCCCCGATCCTGTCTGGTGAGAATTCATACTTCGTGTCCACGGATTTATCTTGGGCGGTGAAGCAGGCCTCAGACCAACTTCTGGATTCTTCCTATAGAGGGTTTCCAGTGCGCCTGAAGCAGGGAGCTCCCGCCTTTTAAAGGCGCGACCCTTCGTGGTCTTACCGTCGAGTGATGCTCCCAGCGGCATGATGGTGCAGGTACTCCGAGTGGCCTAGGTTGTCGTACAGAATGGTTGAGCAATCCAGGCGAGTGGCAAGTTTTTGTAGTTTGCAGAACGTCTACATTTCCTGACAAGCAAATAGAGTTGCAGCTGAGCGCGTGTGTGAGCGGGATGTCCATAGCTGTGAACCACCGGACGCCAGACGCTGGGCGGCCGTTGCGAAGACTGTTTCAGCAATCACTCGGGTCTTCGGTTGGGGCAGGCCCCTGGGTAGTCATGATTTAGTGCTGAGAGAAGAGTGAGCCATCAATGCGTGTAGCTTGTCCCTGAGTGTGAAGACTGTGCGCGAGACGCTGTTGGCAAACAAGGAAGATGGGCCAGATAGCTGTGGCACAAGTGTGAATCATATGCAAAGCGGAGATAGCAAGCAGGGGATGAATACAAGGGGTATACAATATCTCGCGTAGGCTTGATAAAGGGTAGCATCACCAGATAAAGGTAAGTCATTCGGGTACGTTGGAGGAGAGATGTGACAACACATGAGGACAAAGCACAAGCCACTGACGGCCGCTGCTTATCCCAACAACGACGGCCACCTTCTCCAGGATAATGCGCTATGGATTGGAAGGCACCTGTCATGGAAGTTACACTCCAGATCCGGGAGGGCGGCTTGGAAACCTCTGTAAACAATGAACCCGTTTCAGCCGTCCCAGGCAGCAAAAGAGAGAAAGAGAGAAAGAGAAGTGTCCCAGCTTAGGGCCACAGCCACGATTCAGGTCCCACGGGCGGTGCCACGGTTACACAGAGCTCAGCAAACTGCTACCCGCTCCGAATACATAATATGAGGACTACTTTCACAAGAAAAAAAAAGGGGGGGAAGAGGGAGAAGAGGAAGAGGAAGAGACACATATTCCTTACCTTGCAAAGAATCCAGGGCGTTTGGGACGGCTATCTCTAGACTTCTAGAGTCATCTCTCAAGACTACCCACGTCGATCAAGCTCGTGATGGGGCAGGAAATAAACTCGCCGTGCTAGGACCGCCGGTTCCAGAGTGGCCATTCAAGGTTCGCACATCAGTCGTAGGCATTGCTGCGTTTTTGCAACTCTTAGAATGTCCATAGATAAGCAGAGGGGAACTGAAGTAAGATGTTTATTGTTATTTCACTGATGGTCAAGAAGAGGAACAAGACCACGGCAGGCAGTCTGCAATGACGCCAACCCCGATAGAGCGATGCCCCTCACTCTCGCACCTGAGCACCTGCGAAGCTCCCCCAAACTGAGGCGCCTCTGATTCGACCTCCGAGTCATCCACCACCTCCAGATTCCAGTCGACATTCGCCTCTCGCCGGATAGACAACCTCGCACCAAGACAAGTGCCACCATGTCTCAGGCACTCGTTTCCATCAGCTCCAAGGAGCAGTTCACCAACCTACTCAAGACCTCCAAAATCGTCGTCGCCGACTGTAAGTTGCGTTCAGCGATACCCCGCCATGGTCCTGGCGCCTCTGGAGAACCGCGCTGACAGATACCTACGTGATATCTAGTCTACGCCGACTGGTGCGGTCCTTGCAAGCAGATCGCTCCCCTCTACGAGTCTCTCGCCGCGTCCCTCTCCCGCCCAGGTGCCGTGACCTTTGTCAAGATCAACAGCGACAATAACAGCGAGATCTCGGCCGAGTATAGCATATCCGCCCTCCCCACGTTCCTCATCTTCCGCGATGGCAAGGTGGACGACAGGATCCAGGGAGCGAACCCCGTCCAGCTCAAAGCCGCGGTGACGAAGCTCGTGTCCGAGGTCGAGTCACTTGGAGAGAGTTCCGGCAGCAGCGGCGCCGATTGGAAACCCGCCGAGATCCCAAAAGGCTACAGCGATATCACGGACCAGGTCGAGCTGCGGGGTTGCGAGCTTTTGAATGCAGATGAGGATGCCGGCCCAGTAAAGGTGCTCTTCGAGCGCTCAGCACCGAGCGGGCTGGACAAGAGCAAGAAGGGTTCCCCCAAGGACTTTGTCCAGAGTGGTGCGGACGACCAACTTCTACTCTATATTCCTTTCCAGTCGACCATCAAGCTGCACACTCTACAGGTTGGTCCAGCCCACAATGATCACAGGCTAGGCTCAGTGCTAACAAGAACGCTATCATAGATCACATCACTACCTCCCGATGGAGAAGATGACGCCCCAGCCCGGCCGGGGGTTGTCCACCTGTACATCAACCGTCCGCAGAACATGGATTTTGGCGAAGCCGACGACACCGAGCCCACACAAGCCATCGAACTTGGTCCCGGAGACTGGAACTCCAACGGCACGGCAAACATCCCTCTCCGCTTCGTCAAGTTCCAGAAGACGACCACCCTCATTCTGTACGTTCAGAAGGGCGACGGTGAGGCCGAGACTGTGCGCATAGACAGGCTGAGGCTCATTGGAGAAGCTGGCGCCAAGAGGGAGATGGGCAAGCTCCAGAAGGTGGGCGAAGACGAGTAATGGGCTGCAGTCGGTGACCGGAACGTGCTTCAGCGGCAGTTCTGGGAGAAATACACATTGGGCGCGGGCCAGGGATTCAAGATGTTACACGGATAGAAATCACCAAGGGGGCTACTCATCTGAGTAGCCAGCGACGGAGTTCAGAGGAAAGCACTATCAAAGGAACCCAATACACCAGTCATCCTCCCAAACTGACCATGCAACCACGCAAGTTGGCTACACGTACAGTTCTCAATCGATAGTTTGTCCGGCCTCTCTGCCTAGGCTCAAGTGTTTCATGGTACGAGAGCCCACGCGGCAAAAAGGCAAGCGTGCAATTAAAAATTGATCTGGGGCACAACTGACGCTGCGATAATGATCCATAGTTTTAGGACTCGAGCAACACGGAGAAAACAATGTTGTGCCAGCCGCACGAAGAGAAAAAGAGAAAAGAGAAGCTGTCGCTTCGGACGCGCACCGAATTTTTTATGGGAGCCGGGAGAGCGGGGCCAGCATGGCCTTCCTTAGTCATCCGGGAAAACCACGGCCTTTGAGGAAAACGTAGGTACTTCGTATTGCTGATTGGCCCAAGTTCCAGGGAGTCAATCCATTTTGCGGATTCACCGAGGTTTTAGATACATTATTATCTTCCATTCCAGAGCAACTCGCATGATAGATTTCCATTGGCTAGCAGTGGCATTACTATGCATGTAGTTCAAAAGTCGCCATAATGCTCTTGCCTAGATATTTTGAGGCTGAAGTTTACATCATTTAGGTGTATATCATGCACTGGGGCCCATCGCCCCTTGCCGCCCTGTGATTGGCCTCAGTTGGACGCAGGGAACTTGTTTAGCCAATAATCCCAGGTTGCTGACGCCTCGAGAGAAAATGCCATCTTCTTTGCCGAGCCCGAAGCTTCAACAGGGAGGCCAAGGCTCACGGCAGTTACGCGACTATAATTACGAGGTTCCCCAGCCCCAATCTACACCAATATCCGTATTTACCATGGCCGGCGACTTGCACGGTAGTTGTCGCAATCCCCAAATCTCGCACCAGCGCGACCATGCCAGATAACCCGACGACATCCTCACAGCGTGGTGACGAGCAGATGGTGTTATAGGAACGGCAGCACTGCTGCGCCGATGAAGGGCAGTGCAGAACCAGTGTATCCCTCCAGCGCCATGTCTCCTCTTCCAGTCCTGGCCCCGAGGCCGCCAGGAGGTTCTCCATCCGTCATCCCCTACTCCAGAGACCATACCGAGGCGGAGTGGGAGGCTAAGAAGGAACTCATCGAGAAGCTCTACATTCAGGATAATCGCAAGCTCAGTGAGACCATGGCAATTCTCCAGTCCAAATATGGGTTTGCTGCTACGTAGGTCCATGCCCCTGTTCTCTGGGAGCGTAGGCGTGGGCTAACCATGTGCATCAAAGAGAGCAAATGTACAAGAAGCGCCTGAAGAAGTGGAATGTCAGAAAGCGATCATATCGGAAGAGTCAACCTTCAGCTACTGCTTCCACGCCTGTCGCGACCCCAGGCGTCTTGGACCAAGATGACTTGAAAGGTGTGGAGGAGGGATCAAGGACCCCTGGTTTGCACCAACCCGCCATATCCCTTGTCCAGCCGTCGACCCTCGAAGCCTACGCGCGTCTAGAGATTGTCCTAGGGAGCGTCTTCTCGTGGAGTCAGGGCAAGCTCGAGACCTATTGCATCACGTCGGATCCCATGTCCAAGTATCTCGCCAATCCAAACCAGCCACCCATTCAGGACAGCCGGACCATGTATCGGACATTCGAGCTAGTCTTCGACCTGTGGGGGCGCGGAAAAGGAAACCTGGCGGGTATGGCTGCCCGAAAGGGCTTCTACGTGCTCGAGTATGTCCTAACCGAGGACCACCCAGACCTCGTGTGGCATATTCTTGATACCATCTACGACATGGTGGACTCGGGCCATATTCAGCTCTTGGGCATATTTTTGGATCATGCCACCGTTCTATGCCACAGGCAGCTCCCGTCTCAGCACCCGCTGCTGCAAATTCTGCAGCAGCTGAGGAAGTGCGATTACCAAACAGATCAGGGCCGGGATTCTGTATGCCACCTCTTGCGGCAGGCATGGCTCCGAAATGTGGACCTACTCGGTGAACGGATCGGGTCGCTCGCTCCGCAGCACCTCTGGCTGTATGAGCAGCTAATCTGGGACGGGAGAACTCGCCTACGGAAGAACAGCGACCTGAAGCAAAGGGGGGAGGGAATGACGGCTGCCCTGCAGAAACTCATCGCAACTCGCGACCCCAGCACCGACGACCCCGACTCCGAGGGGCTGCGGCTGGAGGCTCTCATGCTCGAGTTCACGCAGATGGACCTCGGCGACAAGCAAAAGGCGGAGGAGCTCGCGCTGGGCCTCCTTGGGCGGACCGGGGACTCGGGCACGGCAACACGATCCAGCGCCAGGTTCCATGCCTACGCGCGCAAGATGCTGGCCAGAATCGACGAGGAGCGGCGAGACTGGGACGCGGCGGAGCGGAATCTCAGACGGGCCATCAACAAGCGAGAGGCGGCGCACGGTGCCAACAACAACCTACGGGTTATCCGTGACATGTGGGTTCTTGCTGGTCACTTCCAGCGGACGGGGAGACAGGAGGAGGCGAATCAGGTGGCACAGGATGCCATCAATAGAGCGACACGGTATCTAGATGATATTCCTGGTTAGGCCATCTGGGGGACTGGGCGGCGCATTTAATGGACGTGAACAGTCTTAGATACAGTAAACGTAATGACAGAAGGTTTTAAGTCACGAAAACAACTACCCTCAGGTATACCTGTTTGACTGTCTACGTGAAAGCCGCTGCATGTATCTAAGTGAGGTTACGGTGAACACCAACAAATACCCTCGCTCGGTGAAATGCTATTGTCTTCTTGTTTTACTAAGTACGTATTTATGCTTCGCTTTCCCCGTCCTATAATTACTCGACCTTACACACATTACCCTTTCACCTGAGGCACCTTGAAGTTGGCCTCCCTTACCTCTTATCTAGTTCCTATCCATTTTAATCCTTGTCTAACTAGCCCCAGCTCGACACTACACCCCTTCAGCTCAGCTCCTACAAATCACTCCCCGGTTCGCCCAGATTTCCACGGACCCATCTTCGTCACTCCATGCCTCCACCGTCTCCATGTCATGTTGTTTATCCATCCATCCAGTCCTGGATTAAGCTAAAATCTAGGGTTCTATTACAATAGAACGATATCAGCTGGTAGCCCAGTGCTTCAGGACACCGTGGATGGTGATCGCGGTGCTGCTCGCCGTTCCCAGCTTCCACCGTGGCTTCGAGACCTCGTCTCGTAAGAATATTTGTATATATATTCGTGCGTGCTTTACGATATATATAAGCCTATGTTTGATATACATCTATATGTATAATTTGTGACTAGATCAAATTGATCGTTTTTCTGTCAACTGTCATCCCACAAGCCTTGTTCATCTGCGGTACGATTATACTTAATACTACTAGCTGTACGAGGGGTTGTTGGGTGTCTCATTTTTTTTGTCGGCCACTCCGATTAGTTCTCTGGTGGCACAGGGTAATCAGAATAGAGAAGTGGCACAGGAGCGTCAGAACTGGCCTGCAGCCACCTGGCACCGCCACACATGACGTTAGCAACTGGCAAGCCTGTCGCCGTTGCCCTGTTTCTCAGCGTGAGAGGCTCACTCGCAATTCTCAGTCTCTCATCCTCTTCATCACCCTATTCAGACTATTCAAGAGTTCTGCCAGTATCATAGACCGTTTTCGTAGAGAGGCCAGATCAATATGGTTACCAGACCTCCCCCCAACTACTGTACGTACGCCAAGTCTGCCCGTCGCATCACATGCTACTCCAAAACTCACACTTCTGTAAAGATGCCATCCTCGAGGTTTCAGAGACGGCCACAACAGATCAGATTCGTACTGCTTACAAACGGTATATTCATCTCTCTTGGACCCCGCTTGTCCTCATCTGTTCTTGAAAGGCACTACACCAACAATGCGGGACTATGCAGCTGATATTCACCCAGAGCCGCCTTGAAGACGCACCCAGACCGCGTCGCCACGGACTCACCCGAGCGAGCTGAGCGTACCCGCAAGTTCCAGATCGTCAACGATGCCTACTACACCCTCTCGGATCCCACACGCCGGCGCGACTATGACGCCCAGCGGAAGCTCTTTGGCGGCAACAAGACCTCCTCAACCTCGACCCCGCCCGACCCCTTTGGCGACCCCGAGGAGGAGGTCCCGCCCGAGACTGACACGGGTGGGACGAACAACGCCTACTCGTGGGCGTGGAACTTCTTCAACCAGGCGAGAGGCCAGCGCGCCAGCGCCGAGGACAGGCAGCGGGCCGAGGAGGCGCAGTTCAGCGACGTGTTCGAGGAGATGATGCGCGAGCAGGGAATGGCCGAGGACGAGACGAGCAGGCCGACGAGCAAGTTCTGGAGCATGATTGGGGGCGTGAGCGGCGGAGCGCTGGGCTTCATTGTCGCCAACGTGCCGGGCATGCTTGCGGGTGCGGTGGCCGGGAACAGGCTCGGGGCCGTTCGCGATGCCAAGGGGAAGAGCGTGTTTGCCGTATTCCAGGTGAGTTTTGGTCGCATGTCTTGGTCACGATGAAGCTAACTGTTGGCCTCAAGGAACTTCCACAGGATGATAGGGCGAGACTCCTCAGCCAGCTGGCTGCGAGAGTCTTCAGCCATGCTGTCGGGGTCTGATTCGGGCGTAAGGGAAGCAAGCTCTCTTCATAGTGTAGTAATAGGTATAAATTAGCCATGTGAGTCTGTTTTTAATTTTATGATGCCCGAAAGCATCCCTTGAGCTTTCTTGGAGATGTCTGTTGAAAGAATACTCTGGATAATAGTCAACACTCGGCTCATCGTAAGAACAGGGGATATCTAACCTTCATGCTAGCGATCTTCGCTATTGCCCCAGTAATGGGTCTGGCTTTTGCGTATCACAAGCTGGGCATCGTTGCTATGACCTGGTCCTTTCGCTATGCATCTTCCCAGTAATCCACTCTTCAAGATAAAGTCTCTGGATACCGTAGTGGCTTTCTGTAAGCCCACATTGATATGGCAAAATTCGCATCAAGGCCTAAAAATTTAGATACTCCAAAGTAATAACAGAATAGGCTTCGTGAACTGGCACACATTGACAGATATCATGCACGAATGGTTGGAAGATGAAGCTGGTCATGAGTGTGAGTATTACCAATCATCATCAGTCTCATAACATGAATGCACGCCAAGCTCGACTATATCAGACCCCCAAACTCCATTGCAACCGTTACCATATTAGCCTCTCTCAGTGCTATGGGGGCCATGGATGGAACAAGTCCCAGGCCTGCGGCGGGTACTCCATGGCCAGGTCTCGCCAGATGTCACCACGAGCTTCTATCACAGTCAGCCTCAGAAGGCTTGTTCGTATAGATGGCATGAATGGTCTCCAATGGCCACGTTAACATTGAAGTCGGAGGTAGAGTCGCATGGAAAAGAAGTCACATACATTTGCCTCCTGCTGACCCAAGGCTCAGTGACCCCTGGGTTTGGCTGTGATATCGCCATCCGTACAACCCAATTTTTCTTCCCCAGCCAAGGTATAAGGAACCATTTCTAAACGTAAAGCAAACCCAAACTATCTTGCGCCTGAAAATGATTATCGCCGGGGGGGAGGGTTGAATCCAGGCGGAGGCGGACCGCCGGCTGGGTTGAAGCCCGGAGGAGCACCGGGGAAACCGCCAGGGCCAGGGGGGAAATTGCCGCCGGGGAAACCTGGGGGAGGGCCTTTAAAAGAGTTAACATGAGATCTTGGAACTGGAATCGACCAGAACATACCTCCTCGTCCAGCACCAGGGAAGCCTGGCGCTCCACCAAAGCCAGGGAAGCCAGGGGGAGGGGCACCTCCAACACCAGCAGCAGGGCCCTGCAACAAAGTTAGCTTGGGATATTGAGAGACGGGTAAAGTGTTTCGTACGGCGAGCGAAGGGGGAGCTCCCCGGCCGGCGGGCTTGGCCACGCCGGGACCAGCACTAAGAGTCGAGCTGATTCCGCCTGGCGCGCTCTTGTTCAGCCTGGCACTGGGGTCGGCAGGAGGGGGCGACTCGACGGAGAGGGAGACGATGTGTGCGCCGCGAACGATGGTCAGGCCGAGTGTCCTCTTCTCCTCCGTCTCAACTGTCTGAGCTCCCGAGCTGGAACCTGGCGCCGAGGGCCTGTTCTGTCTGCGCTTGACGCGTCGGAACTCTTCGGTATCTGCGAGAACGAGGTTCATGTGCTATGAGACGCGTTAGTGCGCGTCTTCAGATAAAAGAAAGAGGACACCGCACCTTATCAAATGCCAGCATCTGGCCCGTCATCGATCGTCCGTCGTTGAGGGTGACCCGCATCCGCCAGTTGATCTGACCAAGGTCAATTAGCATGCGCTCTATGTGTCACATATAGATGCGTCTTTCAAGTCGTATCAAACGCGGTTTGGGACAGAGTAGAACGTACATAACCGGCCTAGTTTGGAGCAAAGAGCTTTGGTTAGCAACTCGATATGCGAGACGGGGCGGTGATGATACCATGTTGGGGGGGCGCATACCATCTTTCCTTGCTTGTTCGACATTTTGTTGGATTTGAGAGCTTGCTTACGCAGCTCTTTTTGAGATTCAAAAAATTGGTTTGTCCACGGAGCTCGTTCGCGACCGTGATGCTCTCCAAGTGCTGCTTGAAGGCGAGGATGAGGTCTGAAATTTGCGGAGCCTGATCGGACAGGCCAAAAGGTACAAGTGGGATGTACCTCGGAATAGGCTAGTCCGTATCTGGATATTGCGACCCACCCTTCGGCGCCACACCTTTGAGGGCAGAGAAACCCTCGAATTTTCATGCCTCACAAAATCTCCCCAACTCCGCAGCATCTTTCAACTTGCGATCACCGACAAATTCAACCCCAACGCCCGTCGACTAACACCGCAGCAATGGCGTCCGAGAAGGCTAGCAACCCCATGCGGGAGCTCAAGATTCAGAAGCTCGTTCTGAACATCTCTGTCGGTGAATCCGGTGACAGGCTCACTCGTGCCGCCAAGGTGCTCGAGCAGCTGTCTGGTCAGACTCCCGTCTACAGTACGTTTTCCCATGCCTCCTGAGCTGGTTAAGTTCTTCTCGCTGACGATTAACTACAGGCAAGGCCCGTTACACCGTCCGTACCTTTGGTATCCGCCGTAACGAGAAGATCGCTGTCCACGTCACCGTCCGTGGCCCCAAGGTAAATACTCTCGACTTCTGACACCTTCGGTAACACCTGGCGCTGACATTTGCAAAGGCTGAGGAGATCCTCGAGCGTGGCCTCAAGGTCAAGGAGTACGAGCTCCGCAAGCGCAACTTCTCCGAGACCGGCAACTTCGGCTTCGGTATCAGCGAGCACATCGATCTCGGCATCAAGTACGACCCCTCCATCGGTATCTACGGCATGGACTTCTACTGCTGCATGACCCGCCCTGGTGAGCGCGTCACCCGCCGCCGCCGCATGAAGTCCACCATCGGCTTCAGCCACCGCATCAAGCGCGACGAGACCGTCAAGTGGTTCAAGCAGCGCTTCGACGGCATTGTCCGGTAAACGGAGTCTAGTTGGGGGTTTGTCTTCACGGGATGGTTACGGCGAATTATGAGGGAAAAGGTCACACGGTCCATGTATTTGCGTTGCGTTTGCATCAGCTCTTGACTTGAATTCAGTCGAGCTACGGCCTCAGAGACCGACCGGCGCCTATGCCGGCTTTCGTATATCCATCCATCTTGAATGTGATGCACGTCAAATCCATGCTGCTGCGCCTCATTCTGACACACGAGACATTGCCCGTTGCCTCTGAATTCACCATGTGCACAAGATGGTACTACTCTAGAGGAGACTGGAGAATACTTGTAGAGACTAGCAGTCTTGAGGCATTGGCTCCTATAGGAGTAAAATCATTGACCATGTGCCACTGCTGCGACTTGCAATGTACCAGCCAGCGGTGTGTCGGGAGACCATGCACCATTCTGGACACCTCGACGAAGTGCGGATGACTCGGGCATCATGCTGTCTTGGTGTCGGCATTTTGCCTGACATATGTGGTTTGACAGGATATACAGAAACCCCCAAGAGGCCGACAAACAAACCAAGACACCATTACACATATTCGTAGGCATACTCATATATATTCCTGTGTATATCTATGGGCTTAATAGGTGACTATTACTAGTATATTGTAGCATTCTGCCTACGAGTGCACGGAATACTTCTACAATGTCTCGCTTTTTGTTGCCGACCGCTTGTCCCCATGGCAATATACAGCACAGCGAATGGAAGTCGTATTACGAATCGGCGGTGGCGCTGCGTATTTTATAGATATATTTGGCGGATCGAGGTCTATCAATACGTCAACGACCGTGGTAACCTACGAGTGCAACTCCCCGAATAAGCGCCATGACAAAAGTACGGGGTAGGTGGTAGCTCGGCCATGGTGGTCTCCTAGGGGCCACTGTGCCTCGGCTTAGGCATTGAATGCATCTACGCTGTAAATAAACGTTTCATGCGTATCGTGATTAAGATGAACGCCCTTTCACCATGGTCATTGTTGTAGAGTCGTGTCAATGGCAATGGGTGCTGAGATGAAGAACGAACAAGAAGATGCCTCATTGCCTGAGGCCTGGGATCCAGAGACGAAATTGACGGGTGGAGGACGGCGCGCTGACGGAAATTATGTTAGGCCTGCAAAACCAGCCAGGCCCAGGACATTCGGGTTCGGGATTTCCAGGGCAAAACCACGCACAGGCCGTTGATTGGAGGGATTGAGCTGAGACCCATATTTCTCCCTCAGAGTCTGCTCTCCGTCCTGTGGTTGCTGTCCGGTTCTTCTCTGCAAAATCTCCCCCAACTTGCTTTCTGCAAAGGCAGCACCACCAGCCTCAATCTCCCCTCCCCAATTGCACCTCGTTGCAATTGCTCTCCTTTCGTCTCCCATCCTCAGATACCTCCCTTAATATGTTCCGCAACGCTCTCCGCCAGTCCTCCCGCGCCGTGGGCGCCGTCTCTGCTGCTGGCAGGGTCGCTGCGGTAAGTCTCCTCACCCAGGCCCATCCGGCCGAGTCGACTCCCGCCCCAACGCCATCGAGAAACCCGCTGCGACCATCGTGCATCCATCCGAGAATGGCTCAGGGAGCTCAATTGAATTGATGGGCATATTTTGTCGAGCTTTTTTTGAGCTTCCTGGGCTGCCGGGCGCTGTGTCGGCAACATCGCAAGGCTGGACTTCGGCTAACTTGTTTTTCACCTCGCAGGTCCGAAATGCCGCACCCGCCGCCCTGAACGGTGCCTCCATGCAGGCCCGTTCGTACGCCTCCGACGCCAAGGCCTCCCCGACTGAGGTTTCTTCCATCCTTGAGCAGCGCATCCGTGGTGTCCAGGAGGAGTCTGGCCTTGCCGAGACTGGCCGCGTCCTCTCCGTCGGGTATGTGGAGCTCGAAAAAACGCGGGTGGCCGACAGGGGCACTGGGCGTGACCCGGTGCCCCGACGCATCGCCTACCACAACAATCGATCTTTGCAGGGCCAAATCAGGCTGACGGGGTGACTTATAGTGATGGTATTGCCCGAGTCCATGGCATGGCCAATGTCCAGGCCGAGGAGCTTGTCGAGTGAGTGTCGCACTGTTCCGGTATGCCATCAATTGCCTTCTAACGCCATCTACAGGTTCGCCTCTGGCGTCAAGGGCATGTGCATGAACCTCGAGGCCGGCCAGGTCGGTGTTGTGCTGTTCGGTTCCGATCGTCTCGTCCGGGAGGGTCAGACCGTCAAGCGTACCGGTGAGATTGTGAGTCGAGCCCAATTAGCCTACAACAACAAAAACACGAACTCGGTAGTTAACCAACCTACTAGGTTGATGTCCCCGTCGGCCCTGAGCTGCTCGGCCGTGTCGTCGACGCTCTCGGTAACCCCATCGATGGCAAGGGTCCCATCAAGTTCGCCGAGAAGCGCCGTGCCCAGCTCAAGGCTCCCGGTATTCTGCCCCGCCAGTCCGTCAACCAGCCCGTCCAGACTGGTCTCAAGTCCGTCGACGCCATGGTTCCCATCGGCCGTGGCCAGCGTGAGTTGATCATTGGTGACCGTCAGACCGGCAAGACCGCTGTCGCCCTTGACGCCATGCTTAACCAGAAGCGCTGGAACGACACCAACGACGAGACCAAGAAGCTCTACTGTGTCTACGTCGCTGTCGGCCAGAAGCGTTCCACCGTCGCCCAGCTTGTCAAGACCCTTGAGGAGAACGACGCCATGAAGTACTCCATCGTCGTCGCTGCCACCGCCTCTGAGGCCGCTCCTCTCCAGTACCTCGCCCCCTTCACCGGTAAGTCTTTGGTTGCTCTTTCCTCGATCGTTCTCCTTCTCTTTCCTCGGTCGTTCCTTCTCTTTTCTCGATCGTTCCTTCCTATAGTTTGCTTGCCTTCCTTCCCCGAGTCGGCTCCTTCCTCCGGACTGTAGTACATCCTCACGTTCAGGGGCTCGGTCCATCTACACTTTCAGGGGTTTCGTTGACATCTCTTCAACTACTTCGATTCCGTCCACAATGCTAATTATTTTTGCAAGGCGCGTCAATTGGTGAGTGGTTCCGTGACAATGGCAAGCACTCCCTGGTCATCTACGATGATCTGTCCAAGCAGGCCGTTGCCTACCGCCAGATGTCTCTGCTGCTCCGTCGTCCCCCCGGTCGTGAGGCCTACCCCGGTGACGTTTTCTACCTGCACTCCCGTCTTCTCGAGCGTGCTGCCAAGCTCAACAAGCACCACGGCGGTGGTTCCATGACTGCCCTGCCCATCATTGAGACCCAGGGCGGTGATGTGTCTGCCTACATTCCCACCAACGTCATTTCCATTACCGATGGCCAGATCTTCCTTGAGTCCGAGCTGTTCTACAAGGGTATCCGCCCCGCCATCAACGTCGGTCTGTCCGTGTCCCGTGTCGGTTCCGCCGCTCAGCTCAAGGCCATGAAGCAAGTTGCTGGTTCCCTGAAGCTCTTCCTTGCTCAGTACCGTGAGGTTGCTGCCTTCGCTCAGTTCGGTTCCGATCTTGATGCCGCTACCAAGCAGACCCTGAACCGTGGTGAGCGCGTAAGTTTAATCACTTGCCCCTGTGCGATTGTCAGAGCAGATAGGCTAACCATCTCTACAGCTGACCGAGCTCCTGAAGCAGAAGCAGTACTCCCCCATGGCCGTCAACGAGATGGTTCCCCTCATCTACGCCGGTGTCAACGGCCACCTCGATCACGTCCCCGTCAACCGCATCCTCGAGTGGGAGGCCGACTTCATCAGCCACCTTAAGACCAACGAGGCCGAGCTGATTGCCACCATTGACAAGGAGGGTGCTCTCAGCAAGGAGCTTGAGGCCCGCCTCAAGGACACCGTCGTCACCTTCACCAAGAGCTTCCTCGGTTAAGCAACATATTAACTAGAAGAAGCCGGATGCCACGGGTGTGCATAGAGCGGGGCTTGAGAACGGAACCTGGTGGCTATACCAAGATAACTGTTATGTCGTTTATTTCCTCTAGAGGCGGAGGGAGCGAGCGACAGGTGATGTAGGGAGAATCGCCAGTCGTACCACCATTGTAAATTAGAGCTCAAAAACTCAATTGAAGCCCTCCATTTCCTTTGTTCTGCAACAGAACAATCTTTCCACTGATCTTCTGAGTTGGTTTTTGGCTGTGGCATAATGCAGCTTTGTTTCATCTGGTTGCCTTTCAACAGCAAGGAGGTTGTGTATTAGGTGGTTGGTGGTGGTACTGCTAGAAGTTAGTGACATCATGGGCCTGTCAAAGAACATTCGCACCTGCCATTTTTAAAAACTCGTCCTCTAGTAGCTGATTCATCCGAAATACATCACATTCATCATCTCTGGTACTAATACTTATCTCACATTCTGACTTCGTTGCTTGATTGTGTTGAGGCAGGTATCAACAGGTTGCGTGTTGTTTTGTTGCTTGTTGGCCGACGACATTCGACGTCAATCTAGACTCAGCACTGCGCCGTTCACTTTACCACTCAGGACCTGAATGCGAAGACCCGGATCTCTAGGATACACGACAGAGCTGCCCCCCGCCTCATTATATTCTCGCCTCACAGAATGTCGATGGGGAATTCCGCACCCGACATGTCGGCCGCAACGAAAGGAATCCTGGCAAAGGTCCAGCGGATGGTACCGCCGATGCTGGACAAGTTCCACAAAGGTACAGGAGCTCTGCCGTCGATGATTTCCCATCATAACTAGAGGCACTGCTTACACTCCATAGGTCAGCTGGGACGCATAGCCGTCATTGGCGGCAGTGAGGACTACACGGGTGCGCCTTACTTCTCCGCCATGGCCAGCGCCAGGCTTGGCTGTGATATGGTGCGTGCGTCGTAGCAGACGACCTTCCCCTCGGGCGAGCGGGGACGATGACCGTCTCTGGCTGACATCTCTGCGCATGGTAGTCTCATGTCATCTGCACTCCCGGGGCCGCTGCCGTCATCAAGACATACTCGCCTAACCTCATGGTCCACCCGCTCATGCGGCAGTCCCCTCCTGGGCAACAGGCTGAATCATCGCCGACGTCCACGCACGGCACGAAGGTCACGGACCCCGACACGGACCCAGAGCACATATCCGCTCGCGTACTTGACATGCTCCCGCGGCTCCATGTCCTCGTCGTCGGGCCTGGTCTTGGGCGCGACCCGCTCATGCAGACGACTGTGGCGCGTGTGATTCGGGCGGCCCGGGAGAAGGGCATGCCCGTCGTCCTCGACGCTGATGCGCTGCTGGTTGTCCAGAAGGACCCGGATCTGGTCAGGGGTTACCGCGAGGCGGTGCTGACGCCAAACGTGGTCGAGTTTAAGCGCCTCTGCGATGCACTCAAGGTTGACATTCAGACTGACAGAGAGACGGGGAAGGTAGAAGCCCTGGCTAAGGCCCTGGGAGGGGTCACCATCATAGAGAAGGGGGGCAAGGACTTCATCTCCAATGGCGAGACGACGTTGATTGGCGACTTGCAGGGCGGCAAGAAGCGAAGCGGTGGTCAGGGGGATACCTTGACAGGTGCTGTAGCGACCTTCCTGGGGTGGAGAAAGGCATACATGGATGGGCTGTGGGACACTGGCAAGGACAAGCTCTCGTCAGAGGAGATGATGGGGCTGGCGGCTTTCGGCGGGAGCGCAGTCACGAGGGTACGTGGGACCACGCGTTTCGATATGAGTCAAGGAGAGAAGACTGCGAACAGAAAGCTAATAATAGAGAATAGGAATGCTCTCGGCTGGCCTTTATCAAGAAGGGTCGAAGCCTCCAGGCCAGCGACTTGACCGAGGAGGTCCACAACGCCTTCTTGAACTTCTTTGGCGAGGTTGATGGCGACACGGAAGCTTCGAAGCTATGAAATTGGTTCTTACAGCCACGAGTTCGAGCCGATGCCTTTGCCATCATGGCTACATGGGTTCACATTTCTACCGGTCTCGTGAGGCGGGCCCCGCGGAGAAGCTCCTGTCGGGAGAGTCACCAGGACGTGGTATACATATTGGTCACAGAACTCTCGGGAATCCCGTGCGCTCTGTGTCTTACGACCACCGTCAAGACGAGCAGACGTGGAACATGGAGATTATGGAGAACGGTCGTGGGCAGATAGGGGTCAAGGTACGGGTACAGCTGGTAGATCTCCATATGAATCTGCGACTGAGGTTCTTGGCCAATGGACCTTCGTACGAGTACTGTGGGAAATAGCACGGCATGTACCTGCGTCAGAAGTGTCATGAGTTGACAAATATGGCAGTATGTTGTCAATCACTTGTTGCTTGGCGGGAGAGCACGAAGGACTACTCCGTGTTACGACGTACGAATACTCTCACGAGTCATGAATTTTTGGCCAACGTCAAGCTAGGATTGTCCGGCGGTCAACTGAAAAGAACACAAACGAGTACGAGCAGACAACAGCTGATTTATTACCTCGTTGAAGGGACAGGTCAATAATACTAACGACCAATTTGGTAAGTGGTCGGCAAAAAAAAAGCGAGACACGAAACAACCAAAATCCTCGTATGAGTACAGGTATTCATGCTCATACAATAACACACGATACTCTGTATGATAGAATGCTAATATAAATAGTCACCTATTATACAGATAGATATATAACGAATATGCCTACGAATATGTATGAATATGATATTGTCTCGGTTTTTTTGCCGATCGCTTTCCTGGCTACCTATTCTCGGTTGAGGGTGGCTGTGTGGCTGTCATAAGACCTTCTCCACAGACCTATCATGGCCACACACCACGAACCAAGACAGAGGGAAAAGAAAAGAAAGAGAGTGGGCTGAGATATACAATGAATGGTGTTGGCAACAAGCTGGTTTTGGCATGACCGAAATTGAGGACCGGAAGGATGGTAAACTGGGCCAAACATCGAACCCTGGGACATGGAACTAATGTAAGGTACACCCCAAGACTGAACAATCTTGGCCGTGAGACAGTTTGTGACTGGGGCTGGTTATGACTGGAGCTGATTAGCGAGGCCATACAATGGTCGGCATCTGGACGAGCAACTATTAGGGCCGACAGCCCCAGCTGAGACCCTGCATAGATAGTCGGGTATTGTTTCAAACTCCCGCTTGGAGCCGTTTCCAGCACTTTGTTACCTACCACGGCCTATGGTCCACAGCCATGACGACTGGGCAGGGTCCAGATAGTCAGGGGGGGCAGCATGTCCTCTCATCTTCCTAGGGAGGATTCGGACGATGCCATCCGTATTACCCCGTACTAACTTGAAAGCAGGCTTTTTCAAGACAGGGCGAAAAGTGGCTGTGGGACTTGCAGAGCTCGATCGCCCGCAGATCGGACAGCCCAAATGGTGGGTGAAGACAAGCTGGATGGACATCTGACTCCTGAGCCCGAAAGTAAGGAAATCCATTGCTGGGAGCAATCTAGATTGCTGGATATTGGGGTATACTTGTCAGCCCAAAACCAAGTATTATATGTGACAAAATCTACTTGGAGATGACATTTGGCGAGCAAGTCTTACAGGCCTCTGTCCGTAGGGAGGAGAAGCCCGTTGGCCAAAATGATCCTTCGGGCCCCCAGTGACGAATTTTGCATCTTACGTACGTATTTGGCTCGACAGCGGGAGCTATTTCACCAATGAGTTTCGAGACCCATCCCGTCTGTCACGTTACCGGTTGCCGAAGAGCGCACTTCACCAGCTGTGAGGTTCAGCCGTGACGGCCTGATGCGTGTAATCAGCGGGCCGGCCTCCCCGTCGGTGATGTGGGTAATAGTTGGAACGGCTCGCTCGCGAGTCGCATGAGGCTGCGTTTTTCTGTGCTCAACTCCACCATGCTGGGCCTAGTTTGAGGCGGTCTGAGAGACGTTATCTGTTACGAGGCGGTGATCGGAAGCAATCTGTGTTTCTCTGAAGGAGAAGGAGTAGGCATCAATAATCGAGACTCAAGGATGGGAGGCCACAAGAGTGTTGAGATGTAACAGATACGATCTTGGCCCCGTGACCGTATACCAAGACGGGAACCAGAGTTGCAATTTGAGCCGCGCTCCGACCAGTCGTTAAGCAAGAGAAACTCCACGAGTCGTTTCGGGGATCATTGGTTCGGGATGTCGCAGTTCGAGGCGCAAGTGTTTTACCTGGGCCGTCCTACCGAGTATTGGCGGTTTCTGCCCACACGAGGGCGAGAAGAGGGGACGACGGCGACCACCACATTTTCCGCAGCCTGGTGGAAAATCCATATTGTGCTGTCGTTCTATTGGCATCATCCGCCTTACTCCTACCAACACCAACGGCTGAAAATGGTTGAGGGCCAAAGCACTCCACGTACGTCGATTGGTGTGGGTGTTTACTCCATATTGCCGGGTTGGGTTCTTGTTGTTGGTGCTTTCTTGGTGGCGGCTGCAGACGGGCGCAAAGATGTACGGATACGGAGTATTTACTTGCTTTTAATCAGGGCGGTTACTACGTAAGTTGTTGGAACTTGGCAACGGTGTAGATGTCCAAGCTAAAATGGATCGTCGCACAGCATATCTGTATGTTGTACCACCGGAGTCCAGGGCTGTGCTCTCCGTAGGCGGGGACCCCGAGGATCATCGACATCGGGCCGTGGACGCTCCCTCCATCGGGGAGTTAAGAGGCCTAGCAAGAGAACAAGGCATTGTTAAAATCGACTTGGCATTGTTGAAATCGACTTGAATCGCCTCAGCCGAGACTGTGCAGGGGCCCGATGGTCATGGGAAACGACGCGCTTGGCGGGCTGGGTAACGACGGAGGAAACTACCCGTACAGCGTATTATTCGTTGAGCATTATGCTCCTGATGACGACGGGAAAGAGTCTTCAGGCGACTGGGGGTACTAGCGGAACGGTATTTCTTCTTGGGGGGGCGCGCCTAAGCTGCAGTCAGACGCAGTTGGATGCAAAGTGCAAAGACAAAAAACTGTGCAGGGGTTGCATCCGACAACGTGTCTGCTAGGAAAGCGACCAACAAGAGCACTCTGTCGCTATCGGTTGTTGATGAAGCTGATGAGAAGGCTAGGAGAGAAAGTGTGTGTGGTATCGGAACTTGGGGAAACGCGTTGGCAGCCTCCGTCTGGGCTGGGGAGAGTCACCGTCATTAGACACTGGGTGGCTGTCCCGAGCCCCAAAGGTGCAAAGCCCGAATCTGGGAGGATCAAAAGCAGAGCTCTTGGGAAGCGGGGAGACCTGGAGAATCCGACACTGGACAAGGTTCCGTCTCCATTCTGTCATGTGGCATCCGTACCTGAGTTATCGGAGATGAGTCCATAAGGTAAGGTACGTCGTGACTTGTCCAGTACTCGTACGTACATACGAGGAGCACCTGTGTTATTAGCAATTGGGAGTCTGGGACCGTTGGAGTCGTCTTGGGACGTGCCCACCCTGGAGGACAGGGGCCGCAAGGGCAGCAAACTTCCAAAGGCACCCCAGCGCTAGCAAGTTTGCTCTTTTGAACCCCGTAATTAGGTACTAAGGTAGTGCTTCGTTCGGAGTTACAGGGTGTCTGTGCCATGGGTTTTAGGCTGGCAGAGTGGCAATCCGTGCTCGTACCTACCTTACCCATCTGGATGGCACCGACTGGCAATTCCATGGCAGTTGGCTCTTGGCAGGCAACAAGTCGCCCCTGAGCCCTGACCACAGACCACCCCGTTGTTGCTAAGTTACCCCGCACGGGGCGCCTCCTGGGCCCTGGCCAAGAAGCGACTCACCCAGTAGCCCTTGCCTCGGGCACTCTTTGCTTTGTTTTTCTTCTGGGCCCGAATCCGTTCGAGGGGCTGCTGGGACTGCATCATGTCTCAGCCTAGGCTACGCTTTCCATCTTCTCACTCACCAATAAGAAGTGCTGGTTTGGAGGGTCCAAGGAACACTAGACGCTGTCAGTGACAAGTACCTACCACCAGCACCGCAGTAGCGGCGGATAAGATGCCTTGCAGCTGGGAGCCCGCCACCAACTGAGATGTGGTCCAGCCACAAGCGTGTAATGCGTGATGCGGCTCGTGACGGGAGCTTGGGAGGGCTCGCGCCAGTGAGATGAGAGACGAGAAATCTACTACTCGTACTCCGTACTACTGACCAGTCTATGATCATGTATAGGTCCATCACTGCCTTGCCTGTACTCGTACTCACTCCGTCATGCTGTTTAAGGTCTCCCTTCCCTCAACTCGCCCTCGATCCTGCCCTTCCTTCTGGGATGCACAACAGCCACCTCCTGCCTCACCTATCTACTCTCTGTGTCGTGACTCCCCTCTTTTGACAGTCTCTTGCTTCAGGGCAAGAGGCGACACCATCCTGGGTAAGTGCGTTGGGTTATCGACCGCCACTGCTATCACATCACCGCCCGTTTGGCACGCTTTCACATCACCAACACTTTGATCTCACTCTCACGCACCTCACCCACAAACTTGGCCTGAGCTCGCCCCCAACAAGCCAAATATTTACGTGTACTGACACTGGGGTTTCGACTCAGTTGCTTGGATCCCTGCTTTCTTTTTTTTCTTCTTCTTCTCACCGCATCATTGAGAAAATTTACATCGCTTGTGCGGTTGACTTATTGTAATCGCCGGCTCTGAATCCCTCGTCGTCCCGGCCTCAACTCCTTCAAGACTGCCCCAGGTCCCCGCAGCTTGCGCCCACTTACACGATCATCGATCGAGGCATCCCTGCCACAACATAACTGCACCGACACGACCCTAAATCGGCACTCGAAAGAACCAACGGCTGTGCTTCCCTACGGAGTGTAGCACAAGGCGAGGCACCACTGCACGCGGCAGCGCCCACTGACCTACGCCATCAACACACAGCTATCGTGCCTTGGCCTATCTAGGTCCAGTATCCTTGCATAGTTGCCTTTCTTATCGCAAGACCCGACGATCAGGTATACTTCAAGTCGCACATCCTGCTGAGAGACGCTTCAACTAACACGACTCTAGTTATTCTGTGCCATCCCCCAAAAGACATCATCATGGCCAACCGCTTCGAGAGATTCTTCTCCGCGAAGCGTAAGGCATCCGTTGTCTCTAGTAGAACCTCGACTGCGCCTTCTAGTGCCCCGAGCAGCCCTACAGAACCCTCGACAGGGGCGTCGTTCCCGTCACCGTCCTTCATCAGACCCAAAACTTCCCGCATGGCCGCGCGGGAAGAGTTTCGCCCCAAGCAGCCTACCAAGTCTTCCATGGACGCTTATGAGTTACTCTCTGAACGTCAAGCGTCAACTGATAGTAGCTATTCTGAAAACACTGCCGCCCCGCCTAGTTTGGAAACGCTCCACGCTCAATCCTCGTCCTTTTGCAGTAACCAGAGTGAGGAACTGGCTTCGGTGCTTCGGGGATTCGAATTCCCTACACCCCCTCTCAGCCGGAAAGGTAGCATTGCCCCCCCTGGGACTGAACTAGGCCCAAGTCCATTTCCCAACGCTCTGGGGTACCAACCCTCACGATCCGTATCACCGGCTAAGGCGGGAATGCCAACATCAAGGCTGGAGACACCCCCTTCATCTGAACCGGAGGACAGTCCTTTATCTCAACGGAGGCCCAAGGCCAAGAAACTCCAGATCGTTCCTCATACTACGGCTCCCGTTACCCCGGAATTATCTCCTGAGATTGGACCCGTGTCCGATTGGCAACTTCATGAACACAAACCGGTTGACATACTCAATGAGAGTTTATTCGAGGACTTCCAGATGCAGCTGGAAAAGACTTTCGGAGAATCGAGTTTCAGCCAGCACCTCGTCCAGCCGGAATTCTGGGCTCCCACGGTCCAGCCAACGCCTAATCATATGTCCCCTAATCTTTCTCATGGAGGGATATATCTCCAAGAGCCCGATTTCGATGAATTCTTCAGCCTCAGCGACGATAATGTTGCTGAGCCCGAGTTCGAAAACATTGCTTCGCAGAACCTAGAGCAAGGACCAGCAACACTGACGCCGTCAGTCCCGTCACTGCCGCTCCGCGATCCTCCGCTCCTCACCCTCGAACACCCCTGCGCCAGCCGCCCAGCCGCCGTTGCGGCATTTGAAGCAGCTCGCATCGCCAGCCGGTATAACTTCGACATGCTTTATGTTGTGAATCTATGGCCGGAGGCCACTTCCCCCCAAGCGACAATGCATAATGGCCCATCCGATTCTATCCAGGGCATGACGGGCCGCCTTCTAGCGGCCTATGGACTGCACAATGGCCCATCGCCCTTCCAGATTTCAGCAGAAGTCCACACAAAGGTTTTGCGGTCTGAAGGCTGGGTAGAGTACCTCGATGACAAGGCCCTGAATGGCGACTTTAGCCACGCTTATGCCTGCTCTTTCTACCCTGGCCAGTATGAAGAGAATCAGTCCACCGTTGTGGTAAATTCCCGTGCGAAGAGCACGAATGCCGTTGATCGAGGCATTGTCTTTGCAGCATACCGCAAGCCAGGAGCGGATGGTTCAATTCGGTACTCGAACCGAGAAGAACTGGCGGTCCTACGGCGAGACGTTGAAGCCATGGTGGAAATGCTCATTGATGTCCACGTCGCCAGCCGACTGCGCCAGCCTCCTCTATTGACTCGGTATTCCAACGAAACCGGGCCAATGCCAATAGCGATTTAGTTCGGTGGCTAGGGTTTTTGGTTTGACATCGGGCTGTGAGGAGAGCAAACTTGATCGTTCAAGACTCCTTAAAATCAACCCGTCCCACCACAACAGGCCACTCACGGTCCTTCCCATTCTCCTTGTTCTTTTCTTTTTTATTTCCTTTTTTTTCCCAAGATACCTGAAGGGCGGTTAATCTCGAATTCGCATGCGTGTTTGGTTCTGAATGACAATTGACGGCGCAATGGTTTGCCCCCTGGGCAACGTGTTATGGATGAAAGGTATAAACAGTTGGGGTGGTATGGGTGTTTGGGGTAGGAGGCAGTTTCTCATTTCCAAACATGGCCTTGATCAGGCACATTTCATATGTCATCAGCGGCTCAAAGGAAGACCCGCTGATGTTTCCCCCCGGGGGGAAAGGGTAGCCTGGAATAGAAAGGCTAGTGGAAGGTTTCGGTAGATAGTCTGGCGCATACTGTATGACGGTATGATGCCTGAGAACAAATAGAAATGGATCTCCTTGAAGAGTAGCACTGTTCCAGATGATCATTCGCACGTTAAAGCTGCGGCGGCACCCACGTCTGTCAAGAGATGCAGAATGCAAGACTAGCAGTAGCTATTCTCGTCAGGGCTATCTATATGACTCCGCAGCGAGGAAGGAAGGCGTTCGCAGATTCCAGGGAAACTGTGTGCACTCTGTTCAGTCAAAAGGAATTCTCCTCAGGGTCTGCCCTTCTCCTCTCTTCTTCATCTCTTGAGCCGCCGCAATACTGCTGGGCACCTTAATGCCACAACAGTCACCCCAGCCCGTGCCGTCATGGCCGTGGCCCGTGTGGTCGTGCCCATCGCCCACCTCCTCCTCCTCCGCCCCGGAATCCGCGGCGCCATCCTCGGCCTCCTCGCTCATGCCCTCGGCGGCGGGGATGAGGCTGCCGAACAGGAAGTGCTGCATGACGGGGAGCTTGCCGAGGACCTCGGCGACGAACATGCGGCGCATACCGGCGTCAATCTTGGCCCAGGAGCGGGCCGAGGAGATGTCGTCGAGCATGGGGCTGTGCCAGCGGAGGCCCTTGACCGTCTTGGTCGAGTTGACAAAGGCGATCTGGCCGAGGTAGAGGTACTCCGCGCCCGACTCCTCGAGGGTGAGGTCCTGGTGGATGGCGCGCGGGGTGATGTACGGGTGGTGGAGCAGCTGCGAGGCGCCGAAGAGGAAGGGGAGGAACTGGTAGTCGTCGAGCCCCCACACGCCGTGCGAGCCGGCGGGCTCGAGGTAGTAGGCCATCTGGACGATGCGCATGACGGCGAGGTATCGGGGGAAGACGCGGAGGACGAGGGCCCGGAAGTCGCGGTCGGGCTGGAGGCGGCGGAGCTGATACAGGCACAGGAGCCACATCATGAAGTTGAGCTCGTGGCCGGAGCCGTAGTCGATGCGGTTGCGGTTGCCGAAGGAGTGGTCTAGGTAGGTAGAGGCCTCTGCGATGGCGCCATCGTCGCTGATGCCCAGCGAGCGGTGCCAGCGGGGACTGGCTTCGCGGGCGAGGTCGAGGAACCCTCGGAAGGCCTTGTTGCCGAAGCGGGAGCCGCCTTGCTCATCGGGCGGGGAGCGGGCAACGAGCTGCTCTGACTCGTCGAGGATGGCGAGGATGGCCTTGACGGTGTCGCTGAGGTCTTCATCCTTGACGGCCGAACAGGGTGTGTCGACGACGGCATCGGCGAGGCCGAATATCCAGGCCTTGATCAGCCGGTCGGTCGGGGATTTCTGGAATAGCTCGTGGTCCTCCCTCGAGAGGATGCGGCGCGTCGGCGTCTTGAAGGTCCATCCGGACGATGTGTCTGGGGGCGGAGGGAGCGCAGGCGTCTCGGGGACAGGCGTGGGGTTCGCGGGGCCAGGACGGCGTTTGCGAGGCTGGATCCTGGGGATGCGGTCTTTGAGCTTGAGGATGGAGGATGCGTCGGGGTGTGCGGGCGCGGATTGGGTCGGCGACTGGGTCGGTGAATCTGAAGCCATGGTGATCACTTGATAAACTGTACCAAATGTGAATATTCGTATGTGCGTTTGCTTGAGGTAAGTTGAAGCTTGGGCAAGGGTCTATCCCCTCTGAGGTCGATGTGAGGCTAGTGGCGTTTGCTAGCGACACCGCGGGGCGGCCTTAGCTCATCGCCTAAACCAACATGGATTGGATCTCATTCAGATTTTAGAGACTTCCTGCATCTCCAGACTCCCCCAGCGCCAGCACCTCCAAATTTCTTCCAGGATGGCGCCCTCAGCTCAACCGAGCGCTGAGCTATCGCAGCTCCCCAAGGCCGATGGATCAGCAACTTTCTCTTATCAGGGATACGCCGTGACGTCGGCCGTGAATGGGCCCGTCGAGGCGCCAAGGCGAGATGAAAACGCCTTCGAGGCTCTCGTAGATGTCAACGTCCGGCCCGCCGCCGGTGTGGGAGGTGAGTGTTCAGAACCCCAATGCCCAGCTGTATAGCACGCAACGGCTCATCTTCATCGGCAGGAACTGCGGAGCGCCAGCTCGAGTCCATCCTACAGTCCGCCCTGCGGCAGCTCATCCCCGTCCGGGATTTCCCCCGAAGCATGATCCAGGTGACACTCCAGGTGGTTGAGACGCCGGAGAATGCATACGAAAACACCAAATTGGTTCAGGCTCAGCTGGTGCGCGGCTACTACGCCCCCCCTCATTGAACAAGTTTGACTCACATCCCTACGCAGAATCTTGCCATGATCCCTGCCCTGCTGCATGCTGCCATCCTCGGCCTGTTGACAGCAGCGGTGCCCCTGAAGACGATAGCGACGGCAACTTTGCTTGCCATACCTGAGGGCTCGGGCGACATCATCGTCGGTCCGACCGCCGTGGAGGCCAGCCGGGCGACTTCTGTTCACGCCGTCGCATTCACGTCCGACGAGGAGCTCCTCCTGGCCGAGAGCGAAGGGTCTTTCTCCCCCGAGGAGTGGAGCAAGGTGCTTCGTGAAGGAGAGCGGATTTGCTGCCAGCAGGCGGGCGAGGACACGGCCATGGGCGACAGCAGCCTCGAGTCTGCGAGCATCAAGGACTTTATCCGGGCGGCCATGGAGGCCAAGGTGGCGGCAGACCTTCACTGGAAATGACGTGGCTAGGTAGCCAAGCTTTGAGTTCCACGGGGAAGGCGATGCGCAGAGAGCTCAGCCGGGAGTAGCGTCCGCACAAATCGGGGAAATGCGATACCCTCCCTGGGTGAGGGATGAGTCCCATAGGAGCTCGTGGTGCTACTGCGTTGCGCGCCAATATGCGCCGACGGTAAAAGCCCCCACAAAGAAACAGGCCAAGTTACTACGGGTGGCCATGCGGAGGGATTTGGCGGCTTCTGCGGCGTTGGCACAGGTCTAGATGCTAGTCTTGGCTGATACCAGAGCGTTGCGTCGGATGGTTGGGCGGTTTGGGCATGGCGTTTCAAGCCAGCCTCGGAATACAAAGGGGGACGTCGCAGGTCTAGCACCAGCTATGAGACGCCATTGATCAAGAATCAGTACTACAAAATTTTGTATCCCAGTTTACGACGAGGAAATCGAGTTATGGCGGGATTTTGGGCTTAGGCGTGTGTCGCCATGCGCTGCATACACCCAAGACGAGCAACTACAAGCAAGACCTTGCTGTGGGCGGTGGGAACACCAAGTTATATGTTGCCCACACCTACCTGTTGCATGGCATGGATGGTTCCAGCTCTGGTTTGAAGGTTCTGTACTAGTACTGAATACATATTTCTTTGCCCGAGGCATCAATTGAATTTACTGTGGCAATGGCAGCCTTGCACAGAGCGTGTTTGACATGGCAGGCACGGGTACCTAGTTTGAGGCAGGAGCCCTCCGTCCGAGACTGTTCAACCCCTCGCCCCTCCCGAGCGACTGTCCGTCTGTCACCATCACCGTCTGAGCCCATCTTGCCCATCTTGCCCACTAGTAGTACTTTTCTTCTAATACAAACTTGGCATCCAGACACCCTCGTCGTTTCTAGCGTATGGCACCGTCTTCTGCTGTCGGTCCGTGCTTCAGCATGGGGCCCAGACCACCACGTTTGCTCGAGAGTGCGCGGTGCAGCGCCGCACGCCCGCAGGCATGAATTCCATCACATTCTATGGAGTAGCTTGCCGCCGACATGTTTGCAAGCTGTCACAGCCTCTACATCTCTCGACGCCGTCAACACCATGGATCCACTCTCTGGGCGCAATGCAGCGGGCCAGGCTTGGCCTCATATTTGTATTAAATTGCCCTGAGCTTGACGAGTGTCGTCGATTCCACAGAATCTCACGCTCGCTCCAACATCGATATATAACCATCCCCATCTGACATCGGCTGACGAGAACTCGGGTAGTTCCCGCCTCCGCTGTGTCCGTTGTTGCACATTCCTTTTTCCCCCTTTGTACTGCGTCTTCTTGGCTTGCAGTTGGTGCCTCCCGCTGGTCGGGATCTCGCTTGGCCGTCATCTTACTCCTTACTTGCTTGGGCAAATCCCTCCGGGCGACACAGTGGACGTTATATTTCCACCGTCACATACTGACTTCGCATTATTGCCATCACCGGTAGCTCCCATCAGCTTTGGTCTCGACCCAGCGAAACCTGCCTTGATTTGCTGTCACTTGTGCAGGACACAGCTGGGAATCACAGGGCCACGACCAATCGTCTCCCCGGCATCGCCTTCAACTGTGCGGTGAATCTGCGTGGTTCTCTCCGCCTCCACGAAGTAGGTAGTACTACGTACTTCGTACGGATACATACCGAAGTGCCCTGGCGTCTCCGCAATTTCGTTCCCCAAAAATCCGACTCGCCAGGTGGCTGGCTGGCTGGTCTTGTGGCAGATTGGTCTCGTGGCAGAGACGCCCTGGCTGGCCCCCAGCCAGCACGCATCATCGAGAGCCGGCTAGACGTGTTGGCCGTGCAACTCCGACTAGCTGGACCGTCTTGGTGGTCCTACTTCCGTTTTGGTACCTCCTGGCATCCAGCTATTGGTCTCGGGTTTTGCGCGAGATTTTAATTCAGTTGCCTGCCGATTGCACATCGCCTTCCCGAGCGAGGCATTGGTCGTCATCTTCAAGGCTCTGCTAGTAAGCTGCGCGGATTTTGCGGGGTTTGGCTCCTAAAGCCCAGCATCGGTGCCTTTGCTAATTTACCAGTAGGCATGTACCTTACAGTTCCCGACGGTGAATCAAGGACGATGGCGTTGGCACAGGCGCCCGCCTTGTCACCCACGGCGACGCCCGTGTCAACACCCACCGGAGCCACAATGGCAGGTTCAGTTTCCACGGCGCTCCACTCAACACTTGGCGCATCATCATCGCTGGCACACCACGAGCTAAATAAATGCAACCCCGAACGAGCCACCGGCTGTTCCCTGCTGTCCTCGCCAAATCGTTGTACTCGGGATTCGCTTTCCGTTGAGGCGTCCGAAGCTGCAACCACACCCTCGCCCTCCCCTATCCACCCGACTCTTAATAAATCGTCTTACTCCCCAGCCCGCGCGGGTCTGTGTTCGCTGTCTTTGAATACAACCGACACCGCGCAATTTAAGGACGGCGCAGGCGCACCCTGTGCTGCTGGCCCGACTCTTGTCGGTGGATCGTCTACCGCATCTCCCTCCTCGCTCTCGTCTGCATCCACGTCCACATCCATTTCCTCCATTTCAACCACCGCAACTATCATCTCGCCCTTGGAGGAACCCCGTGCTCAGGATCCCGCTCACCAGGCAAAAACTCATCGGCGGAACGCGCATTCTCGCGACGCAGTACCCCGTCAGACCATCCTGAAGGCCCTAGCTTCTGTCACACAGTGTCGCAAACCCGAGGCCCTTTCCCTCGGCGGCATGGCGTCGTCCCAGACCCGCGGAGGCGGTGCTGACAATCAATCCCGACATCCTGGCTCCTCATCAGCCTCTGCATCAAAGCGACTAACCGACGCGCTTAATGACCTGGTCCTAACAGCATCCTCCACAACACCCACTACTGCATTTCCCCCACTCCAGTCCCCATGCTTCTACCATCAGAGATTCGACGACGCCGTCAACATTGACAAGGTCCTGGAAGACATCAAGAATGACCATTCCATGTCACATTCAAGACTGGTCCAGACTGCCACCGGCGTCCGCGAGGTCTCCAAGCAGCTTCAGCGCACCCCCATCAAACGAGCCGTTCGCAATGTCATGATTGTCACCAAGGCACGAGATAACCAACTCGTCTATCTCACCAGGGAACTGGCAACCTGGCTACTCAGCACCCCCCGCTACGGCTCCGATCTTGGCGTTGTGGTGCACGTTGATTCTCAACTGCGCAACTCCAAACGTTTCGACGCCAAGGGCATTCTAGAGCAGAACCCACGCTTCGAGCATATGCTCAAGTACTGGACTCCCGATCTTTGCTGGAACCAGCCCGAGAAGTTCGATCTTGTCCTCACACTTGGGGGCGATGGCACTGTGCTCTTTACTTCGTGGCTGTTCCAGCGCGTGGTACCGTCTGTTCTTTCCTTCAGCCTGGGGAGCCTGGGTTTCCTGACCACATTTGAATTTGAGAAGTACAAGGAACATCTCAATCGCGTCATGGGCGATGACGGCATGAAGATCAACCTCCGTATGCGGTTTACATGTACCGTGTGGCGGGCTGGGGCAAGAGGAGGCGACATGCAGGAGGACGAGCAGTTTGAGGTTCTCAACGAGCTGGTCATTGACCGCGGTCCTTCTCCCTACGTCTCCAACCTCGAGCTCTACGGCGACGATGAGCTTCTCACTGTCGTCCAGGCAGATGGCTGCATCTTCTCAACGCCGACCGGCTCAACAGCCTACTCCCTTTCCGCGGGGGGTTCGCTTGTGCATCCCGATATTCCTGCCATCCTCCTCACCCCCATCTGCCCGCACACCCTGTCCTTCCGCCCCATGGTTCTCTCAGATACCATGGCCCTCCGCGTGGCGGTTCCGCGTAATTCGCGGGCCACAGCCTACTGCGCCTTTGACGGCAAGGGCCGAATAGAGCTCCGCCAGGGCGATCACGTTACCATCACTGCCTCCCAGTACCCGTTCCCCACGGTTACTCGCACCGACACGGAGTGGTTTGACAGCGTCAGCCGCACCCTCCGGTGGAATGTACGCGCTGCCGCCCAGAAGCCCTTTGACTCTGGAGCCATCGGCAGCCCCGAAGGTGAGGAGGACCGCAACACGTGGGACATTGACACCGACAGCGGTTTCTACCCCAGTGAGGACGGTAGCGTCAGTGCCAGCCCCATTCGGCGTCAGATGCTAGAGATGTGACTTGTTGGCTAAAGGGACATTGGTGTTTTTTTCGAGCGGATGGGATAATGGAAGGGTTGGGTGCATGGAGTTTTTGGGAGTTCTTATCGGGATCCTCGTTTCGATACAGACCCGGGTATGACGTGACCGGGCATAGATTTCACGAATGGCCACCAGGAGCCAACAAGACTATCACGATTTCAGACTAGAGACAGATGCGTATAGGTAGATGGATGAATTCAAGGTGGACTCGCGCATTCAGAGCATCTTCTACTCTTGCTATCCCATATTATACGATTCATCAATGTTCAGGAGCATCCGTGCATGCTCTCCTCGCAGGCTTCATAGCATATCCCCTCCCCCGGTTGCCACAGTTGAATTCAAGCACTTGTAAGCAGCTCGGCTCGATTACCAAGATCAAGCATTTGTTTTTCCATTGCAGAACTCAGCGAGTATTCTGCATAGATTTGAAACGCTGAACCCATCCAACGGCATCCTTCCATCCCCTCCATTCCAAACCAACTCCTCGATCCGAACACCTTGCCCCATGAGCCAATTCCAGCAATACCCAAAATAAAACAAAAAAGACGGTGCCCCCGAAAAGACATCATTACGCCAAAGACCCCCGATTTGACGTGGCGCGGGGCGGCAATCGGCAATCAACCCGCTCCTTTTTTTTCACCTCGCGGTCCACGCGCCCCTTTTAAGAGACAGAAGACCTTCCACTATGTCCATCTCGCCCTTCCGAGGGCTGACCAATCCCGCCAGTGGTCTCTCTGCATCGTTTTCGTCCCGTACAACACCTGCGCCTCCCCGCTTCTCGGCGCTGTCAATAAATATCTCTACCCCCATGTCGTGATTCTTCCCGCGTCGGGAAGAGCCCTTGTTAGCCCGAATGTTGAGCAGCGATGAATTGCCACCGCTGCCCGTGTCCCTCAGAATACTCCGTTCCCTGGGAGTTCCAAGCGCCCCAGAGGGAAGAGGGCGCCGTTGAGACGACTCGTCCGACGGGCGAGGGCGCTGGTTACGCCGTACGTGCCCAGTAACAGGGCTCCAGTTCTCCTTGTCCGAATCCGTCTTGTCCATGCCATATCCCGCTGGATCGTCGCCGCCTAAACGGGCCACGCTCGACTTCGTACGCGAGAGTCTGGCCCGTTTAGGGAACTGGGTGTCGTAGCCATGGGACAGAGACGCGTTACGCTTTGAGCTGCTGTGTGGCTGGAAGGTGCTGCTGCGGTGGTGGGGGTCTGGAGTGGCGCAAGGAGAGTTGCTGGCGTTGCTGGCGTTGCTGGTGGAGCGGATGAGGCTGATCTTGGCGACGGCAGAGCCGCTAGATTCGTTCTCGGCGAGGGCGGTGAGCGCGTCGCGCGTCTGTGAGGCGGCGCATGATTCCCAGGCCTGGACGTCACGAGAGCGCCCGTAGGGAAGAGGAGGGCCGGCTTGGTTGATGAGGGTCGAGATAGGAGGGAGTCTGTCACCTTCTGACGAGCCTGGTGTGAAGGCGCTCTGGGTTCTTCGAAGCTCACGAGGCCAAGGGGGAGTTGGCAACGCAGAGGGGGAGGACTGAGCGTGTCGTTCAGGCATGGAGGAGCTGGGGGGCTCGTTGCCAGATATGATCTCCGCTTTGCCATCGAGAGAGCAGGAAATCCTCATCTGGGACTGGGGTGTGCTGCTGAGGCTGCCGCCCTGGGATGGTGAACTGTCGTTGGGAAAAGGACGAGGTACGCCCTCGACTCTGGTGGACAGTGTTAGCGGAGCGGGTCCCAGATCACATGGAGTAGAGGTGGTTCATACCTGAAGGAGAAGTTGCTATAGCCCGAGGTCTGCGAAGCGGGCGTAGAGAAGGATCCGGTCTCCCGGCGGCGGTTGGCGATATAGCCTAGTCCTGGGAAAGAACTAGACAGCCCATGGGAGTTGTTTTGTGACTCCTGGGAAGAAGGCAAGGCCTGGTGCTGTCGGCACGTCGCGGCATCTGAGAAACTCCGCGAGTGGCCGTGGGCGGAATTGTCAAGCGACGACAAGGAGGGTGGGCTGCGGACGGGGTCTGAGATGGCGACGGGGCCGTGGGTGACCTTGAGGACGCTCTCCTTCTGGCTGATGCCTTCCTCCTCATTAATCAGACGGATGCCGTTGCAGTGGAGGTGGGCAAGCTCTGCCTGGGTGAGTGGGCGAGACTTTCGGCGGTCGTTCTGTCGGCGGTTCTGGAACCAGACCTATACGCACACGCGAACACGCCCGGTTAGCTAGCTGAAGGACCGGAGACGCGTCGAAGACACGACTCGGAGTCAATTGACTCTCGTCATGGTGTTGAGGGCGTACCTGGACCTCCTTCTCGGTGAGGGAGACACGCTTTACGAGGGCAAGACGCGCCTGCTTGTCGGGCTTCTTGTTCTCCCTGTACGCCTCTTCGAGTATCATCTTGTCGTGGAATCTGTTCCCCAAAACACGTCAGCTTCACACGTATCTTTGATCTGGTGCCCTCATCCGCAGCACGTCGAAGGAGGCCGGGGACGTACCCAGTTCGTTTCCGCCTCGCACGCGGATGCTTCTCGTGAGACCCCGGGGCATCACCGGGGGACGTGTCGTCGTCATTGTCGGAGCTATGCTGGCGAGAACTGGTGGAGATGAAGGAAGCAGAGCCGTCGACGTCATCCTGGGAGGCGGGCGGCGAGGCAGCATGGTCCTGTTGCTGCTGCTGCTGCTGCTGCTGCTCCTGCTCCTGGGGATCGTCATGTGGCGAGCTGGGGGTGGACATGGCGGGGACCAGAGACGAGGCGCGGTCGTGGGAGAAGGAGAATGGGGGGGAGGACGCTGGTCGGTCAGGTTAAGACGCGTGGGAGCGTCACCAGACGTGGACGAGCAGGTCAACTGAGGGCTACTGGTAGCAGATGGTGGTGTAGAGAACCAGACCCGAGGACGCGGGAGGATGTGACGAGACGCGGACAGGATTACCAGAATCGGTGGACCTCCAAGGATGGGAACACGGTCACGGTCCCCGGACGAGACTTACGAGACGGGAGTGGGTTGGCTGTGTCGGACTCTTGGAGGCTTGGAGCAGGGAGTGGGGATCCTCTTTAACAACCCGGCGCGGCGCGTCGAGACCCCCCCAGGGCCTGCAAGCATAAATCCTGCCGAGCACGAATTGGAGCTCCATGTTTAAACTACGCACATGCATCGTGTAATGTGGACAATTGCATTATTGTTACACTCCCTGGTGGCATATGCTTCAGCGATGCTGGGTTCCAATTGATCAACTGAACAGCGTCGAATCGTCCAGGCGGTCGAGGCGGGAGGGGGTTCCTGCTGTCAGGTCTGTGAGGCTCCTGCATCTTAGCCGCGTCGTTCAATCACGTCGCGCGTTGGGCGTTTGGTGTTCCCCAATCGGGAAGTAAGTCAACACGCGTTGCTAGGTCTCCCCTTCTCTGCCATAACTCCGCCAACAACCAGGAACCTACCCAACGAAGGTAGTAGGTATTACTTGCCCGTCTCCTTTGAACTCAATTACCTAGGCCCTCCCTCCATTGCACTCATTCTCGGCCCTTAGTACTGATGCTGCCTCGACAGAAGCTTTGCCTCGCCATGTCGGTGAAGTGTTCGCATGCCAGAGGGCCCCAGGCTGTTGTCACGTCCTGCACGGCGCGTTGCAGGTTGCAAATTCAGATCCCAACCCCCTGCAGCCCGCCCCTCCTCGCCGCACTGGCGTTAATAAAGCTCTAAAATCCCCGCGACTTATACACATTCGCACATGCATAGGTAGGTATTATCCAGACATAAAATACTCTCCGTAGGCGCCTTGTTCATATATCCACATCCGCGCACGCGCTCACGCGTTGATGGCAGCCATTGGACTCCTCACCCAGCTTCCCGCCACCAGTGTTCAAATACTTTACGTATTACTCCGTACAAAGTCTTCTTTTCGAATGTCGCTAGTGGGTGCTTGAGGGATGTAGTAATACATCGTCGTCCCCTTTACCTACCTACCTGTATCCAATAGCTCAAAGGCCTTGTATGCTACAAGACCAGCAGCATGCACCATTAAGTGCCAAACACACCCTTGTGCTGGTCGTTAACTGTACCATCGAAATATAAATATAGTGCGTCAAAGTCTCCAGAGTCTGAGGTGGTTTTTGGGCTGATCCCATTGGCGAAGGATGAACCCATAATGGCTGCATTTCTGTTTGTTGTTCCAGTCCCTAGCATAGGGTAGATATTTGCGGTCAACAGCACGGGGCTTGAGAGTTCACTTCTGCTCATGAAATAAGAATAATACAGCCCGTCTAGATCAAGAGCAGTGTAAAATATTGCCCAAGTAAGTAAGTTTGTGCGCTGGCCTCGATTTACCGCTATTACCCATGTCGTGTGGTCTCAGTTGTTGCGTTACTCCACGGCACATGGGTTCCACCAAGAAGTACTCCGTACTGATACCATCATGAAGAACCCGTGGGGTAATAGTAGTACTACTAGCATATTATTATGCCACCAAATTCCACAGTCCGCATGGGCTAGTAGTATGTCGTGTACATTAGCCTAGGGCCTATGTAATACTTTAAATCCAGAAGCTCTAATCATCAGTTGAGACGCTGGTACAATGAATAGTACTCTGCACTAAAGTACTAGTAGTGCTGGGTAATGCTTGGTATTTAGCATTTTGGGTCAACCCCCAGGCGCTGGGGTGCGTCACGCCCCAATACATCGCAGAACACAACCAGAAGAGAGATCATGGGCGTGGTCGCATGGGCGTGTCATCTTTAGTTGAAAGTCTAGCTAGTAAAGTGCTGCTGCACGCAGCAAACAACGGCTCAATTCTACCCCGAGTGAGGAGCCTCGGCCAGCAGTTTTCTGCCGTCCCCAATCACGCTCATGTAAACCTGAGAACCCCAATCCCTGTATCATAAATGGTCATCCCGTGTGCCAATGAACCTGCATCAAAAACTGAATTGGCCCAGTCCCATGGCGTGCATCTCAAAATTTTGTTCCTGCGCAACTGCTTCTCATGCCAATACGTCTCATTTACAGGTCGTCGTCCGAGAGCTCACCAGGCAGGGGCATGGCAGCGGCTTCGTCCATCTCCTTGCGGTACTCCTCCAGAAGCTTCTCATCGACCTGGGCAGTGGGGGGAGCCAGGGCGGGGGCAGCGACGAACTCCTATAGCTTTTGTTAGCAATCCTCTCCTGCTTTACCATGTCCGCGATCGGGAAAATGCTTACCAGCTGGGGGTTGCCGACAAGCTTGCGGGCGAGCCAGAGGAAGGGCTTCTCGAAGTTGTAGTTGGACTTGGCAGAAATGTCGTAGTACTGGAGGTTCTTCTTGCGGTGGAAAGTGATGGTCTTGGCCTTGACCTTGCGCTCCTTGACATCGACCTTGTTGCCGCACAGGACAATGGGGATGTTCTCGCAGACACGGACGAGGTCACCTGAAATTATGTTAGATGGGATGCTCCCAGCGATGGATGGGTTGCGGGTGAAAGGACGTACGGTGCCAGTTGGGGACGTTCTTGTAGGTAATGCGGGAAGTCACATCGAACATGATGATACCGCACTGGCCGTTGATGTAGTAACCATCACGGAGACCACCGAACTTCTCCTGACCGGCGGTGTCCCAGACATCGAACTGGATCTGACCGAAGTTCTGTCGCATCGTCAGTATTGGCAAAGCACGCCGTGGCGGGGAGAGTTGGTAAACGCACCGTGGTGAAGCCAAGAGGGTGGACCTCGACACCGAGGGTGGCCATGTACTTCTTCTCGAATTCACCAGTCAAGTGACGCTTGACGAAGGTGGTCTGCGCGGGTAATTCGTGTTAGTTCGATGGGTTCATCATGATATGACACTCGTTGAGACAGCAAGTCTGGGAGGCGGGGCAGCGGCGGTCCTCCGATAAGCGCATCGCGAATGCGTCCCAGAGCGCATTGTCTGATAAATCGTACCTTGCCAGTACCACCATCGCCGACAAGCACGAGCTTGAAGGTAGGAGTCTGTTGCTCAGCCATCGCGGCGTTGGGGGTTGTCGAAGCGACGGATTACGAGGGGGGGTCGAATATGTAAACAAGCGGGGTGTGCTGGAAGGTGGATGCGGTCAGCTTCTCGTCTCGATGGAGGCGGCGGAACCAAGATAAAATCGTTGGAAAGATGCCCGGGGAAATAGAGCCTCAATGTTCTGGGGCCGGTGTTGGTATGTCGGCGTACCTTGGGAGGGAATTTGGCAGCTATTTGAAGGGAGCTGTGAAAGGGCGAGGATTCACAGGTCGGGCGGGCGTGAGGTTGGCGGGGAACTTGGGCACTTGGGACAAGGGAAGCCCTTAAGCGAAAAATTCAGTCGACCGGGGTGGGCTGCACGTGACGTCGCCGTTGCTGTTTGCCATCGCCATCGGCCCACTGGAACCTGAGGCAGGCAGGGATGTAGCCCACCGGGGCCACCGCAGGCCCGATAACGTCACCGTTGCTCAAAGGTCAAAGTGCTCCAGGAGTTACAGGAGGGAGAAAACCGCCTGCTGGGGCAGTTCCCCGCCAATCCCAAGGTGCTTGGGCGCATCTGCGGCTTGCTCTGGCCGCCAATCCGCCTTGATTACGGGATTATACTTTTCTCCATGTGCTGTCGATTCGTCAGAGGCCCCAGCATGGTGACTCAGGTAAGTAGGTAGGTAGGCAGGCAGGGAGCAGTTTGTTGCTATTCGTGGCGGCCTCAACAGCAGGCAGCACGCGGGGAGCTGCCTGCCGGTGCCTGACCAATGTTCTGTTCTCCACCCAGAACAGACACCGATATGCAAACCTGCAATTGACAAACCTTGGAAGGCAGCACTGCATATACACATTTGATTATAAGGCAATGTAGAGAGCTTTGTAAGCAACGTCCTTATTGCCGCCCAATCGCTCAACCTCCAATCAACTGTCGCTTGCTAAGTGCTAAATGTATCTCCCCGAGACGCCTAACCATTGCCTCGTACTGATGGGAAATCAATCCTCGGACGTTGAGAGCTAGACCCGTTGGGCTGTACGGAAGTACAGCACATGGGTGCCTGAGAAAGAGGCTGATAAGGAACAAATAATGCCTGATGTTGTGCTGGTAGGTATCTATTGAATTCGGGAGCCTCACACATCCGAAGAATTGTGGAAGAGTACTAGTAGATTATCTCTATATTGCCATATTCTTGGTAGCTGTTTCTTAGTTGAATGTGGCCCTACTAGTTACTACTAGGATCTGCCCTTTCTGCATCTTTGAAGGGGGTGCTAAGACAATTCTTTGAGTAACATCCTTCTACTTGAGTGGATGGAGGTAAGAATAAGTAAGCATATTAAGATTAAGGTAATGATGAGAATCCCCAAAGTCCCAAAACATCTCCAGAGCCTAATCTGGCGTACTGGGTGTCCTCGAATCCCAACATGTATTACGCAGTACCTAGAAAGACAAGGCAATCCCCCAAGTTTCCCCAGGCTCGATATCCTGTTTCCTCCTAGGTTGTGCCGGTTTCTCTAATATGGGGCAAGATCGAGCGTTTTAGGCTGTTGGTGATGAATTATATTCACTGTGAGAGGAAATTAATTATGGGCAAGTGTGTAAATTTATATCTCTTCATATGGGTAGGCCTGGTGCCCTCGAGTGTATCATCGCGTGTTTAACCGTATATCAGGCTGGGCCTGATGCGGTTTGTAGCTAGGTAGGAGGTGGTGTTCCGGCTAAGCACATAGTAGCTTCTCAGATTATTGGGATGGAAATATTGGTCCTGTGTTTGGAACTGGCTGATCAACGCTGTCATATGCCTAAAGGGCGAATTATGACTGTTGCTTTTGGTCGGAAGTGAAGATCGTCTCGTCTCGTCACGGCCGAGGCTCGATCTCTTTCCCTTCCAAATTTCTCTACTAGGGTTTTTTTCTTCTTTCTTTTTGCTGTAGTATTAAATGGATATTTGGGGTGTATAAAGTGGTGCAGGCGGGTACCCATTCGAGGCTCCAATTTAGCAACCCATGGGCGCCTCATAACTTTTGCGAGAACCTGTCATGTATGGGAGTCCAGATGGCTAGGATGTGCAACCCCGAGCACCCAACTCCGGGCTTCAAAAAAGCAAAACATGGGCCGCAACGAAATGTATCAGCTGAAAGGTGCCAGGTCCTTAGATGGGTAGAATATGGCATCCTAGCATCCCTCGTCCCCCCCAGTCTCTCCTCGGACTCAAAGTCAGCCGAAGCTCTTGTCGTTGTGCTACACTAGAGGTTGTCCGTGAGACGCGGATGAAAATGCTTCCCTACGACGTGTCAATTTTCCGGTGAAGTGATGACGGACAGTACCCGAACTTACGCCTTCGTTTCCTTGGACACATTCGCCAACCTTCTTGAGGTTGTCGTGGTTGGACCTGTTGACGTATCCAAAGTTGCGGATCTCATCCCCCGGTTTCAGACCGGCACTCTCTGCGGGGCTTCCTACGGCGACAGTGTTGACTCTTGCAAACGGCCCATCGAGAATTTCGGGTTGTGAGTCTGGGAGGACTGGTGCCGGAGCAGCAGCGCTGGGGAGTGGTTCTGGCGCATCTTGGAGGGTTGCAAAGTGCTGATGGAGGAACTTCTCGATGGCTGCCATTAGATCCTTGTAGTCGTTTCGCAGCCTAATAATGCGAGCTCGTGTGGTCCGAACTAGATACATGGTCAGCAGCGGCGACATGATGATGTGTCCCATTAAGTCCATGGTGGCGTCGTACTCTGAGCAACATCAATGTCTGCGCGAGGGAAACCGTCCCTCGTGAGGAGGGGAGTTTCCATGTTGACGCCATGCTTCACACGTATTAATCAATGTATAACTAAAAGCGAAGGGGCTAGGGCTATGAGCATGAAGTCGTACCGAATCTAGCACGCTGCCGAGAGCTTTCAACTCGGCCTCGATGTCGTCCTTCTTCCGCTGTAGCTCAGCAAAGCTGAGGTGCCCCGCTACTCCGTTGGTCGCGGCAGCACTACTGGTTGGGCCCGAAGGCACAGTGGGCGCGTGGAGATTATTCATTCTCAATGGGGAGTTACTTATGCTTTTTCAACAGGTGTCGCTTAGTGAGGAGGTAATGTGTAAGGTGGGAGGTGGCATGATGGTGATTGTTTGAGTGAGTGAAGGCAGCACGAGACCCTAAGTAGGTCCATTTCATTAGTCTCCCTTCCAGGTTAGAAGCTCACTGGAAACCAGCAGCAATCGCGGGGTCCAGCAGCAGTGCTGCAGGGCTGTCAGAATGGACCCGCGCGACACCCCTCCCCGATGCCCAGTGCTCGCTGGTGGCTTCCACTGTTCCACACCCTGGTAGGGGCTTGGTAGGGACGCTGTGGTCCGTGCGCCCCACTTCAGTCACAGTGCCGTGCTTGGCCGCAGGCTGACCTTGAGAATCTTCACAATCAATCGGAGCTGGGAAGCTTCGACGTCACCTTGGCACTGATCTACGCTACTCCAAGTTTTCACCTTTTCCCACCTGAAGCAGCCTTCTACGCGACTCTTCGATACCCCCGGATCGCCGTGGCCTCCACCCTCTCACCATGGCCTCCGGCGGCGATGCGCGGCTCATGAAGTCGACCAAGTTCCCTCCCGAATTCAACCAGAAGGTGGACATGCAAAAAGTCAATGTCCAGGTCGTCAAGAAGTTGGTCGAACCCTTTCCTTCTGCAGCGCTGCAGGTTCCTCAGACACACCGTTCTAATTTTCTACTTGTTTGCAGGTGGATTGCCAGCCGTATCTCCGAAATTCTCGGCAACGATGACGATGTCGTGATTGAGCTCGTCTTCAATCTCATAGAGGGAGCTCGAAATGTGCATTTGCCCTTCCCGACTCCGAAATCTACGCTGCATACTGACCAGTCTCAGCCCGACATCAAATCGCTACAAATACAGCTCACCGGCTTTCTCGAAAAGGACACGCCTTCGTTCTGCAAAGAGCTGTGGAAGCTGCTGCTGAGCGCTCAGGCTAGTCCCCAGGGCGTTCCTAAGGAGCTTCTCGAGGCTAAGAAGCTGGAACTCATGCAAGAAAAGGTATGGCTCCGTACGCGTTACGAGCCGCAAACATGATGATTCTGACCTCGCTCAAGGCCGAAGCTGATCGGGCTGCCGAAGATTCCCGGCGACGACGCGATGAACAAGACCGCCGCGACCGCGAGATTGCCGAGTTGAAAGAGCGTGATCGACGAGACCGTGGGTCACAATTCCAGAATTCGCGTGGAGGCCGACGCGGCGATCGTGCGTTTGATCGCGGGGGCCGTGGTGGGGGGCCTAGAGGGCGCGGCCGTTCACGATCTCCAGACGACCGGTATCGCCAATCGCGGGACCAATACGGGCGTGACAGCTATGTCCCTCGTGGTCGGGGCCGAGGATATGATCGGGGACGTGAGCGTGGTAGGGGACGTGGACGTAGCCCGTCAGCGTCTGGATCGGCCTCATCTCGCTCACCTTCCCGTGGACGTGGTGACTCGCGCAGCAGCGAGCGGTCTGATCGCTACTCCCGTAAAAGATCAAGGTCGAGCCGTCGTGATAGGGATGCTAGGAATGGGCGGGATCGATACGGCCGGACGCGCCGACCACGTTCTGAATCCTCGGACCGGCGCTCTCCAGCCCCCAAGCGGAGAAGATACTCCTCATCTAGAAGCCGGTCCGGAGAGCGACGAAGACGCTATTCGAGCGCGTCATCGGGCTCGTCGAGACGATACTCGAGGTCTCGAAGCTATAGTCGCGGTCGTGATTCATCATCTGATAGAGGACGCCGGCCTTCACCGCCAAGCCGGCGTAGGGGACGACGTCGTACCCCTTCGTCCAATGGCTCTGATGACGAACGGACACGAAACAGATCCAAGCGTGAGCGATCAGGTCAACGCAGCCGGAGGCGAAACAGCTCTTCCTCGGTTGATTCACCTCCGCCAGCTGGTGGCAAGGCCCCCGATGTTGTGGAAGATGAACGGCACCCTGCTAGCCGTACATTGAAGCCAGAACCGGAGGAGAACGACTAAGGGGGAGATTCTCTGCTGGTGGTGCGCAAGCCGGTGGCCAGGATGCCATATTATTGAAGCATACTGTCCACAGCACTCAGGCTCTGGATGTATTCTTGCATCTCTCCACCGGGGAAAGGAAACGAATAAAATCATATGCCCGCGAAGCTGGCGAGGAGAATGGCGTTTGGTAATGAGCATCTTAAACTACTAGCAGTACTAATACTCGTAGGTAGTCATCCGGTAAAAACATGTACTCTAAATTAGTCAGCCGTATAAAGAATAGACCAGTAAAGTCTACGGTGTATTGGGCTTTCTTCATATTTACTTTTGCTATTGGACTTCCGTGCTTCATACGTATGCTGTTTAATGCTGTAAACGTCGGTAAGGGACAGCTTTAGCGGCAGCAGTTGGTGACGCACTACGTACTAGGTACTTCGTACCTACCCACCGCGGAAATACTGCGCGCCAAAGGCGCGGATCTGCGCCTCTGCACTCTTCACCACCAACTCCCAAATCTTTCCCATTGCATCTCGACAATCTGATCACATCCAACCCCCATCACCGGCACCACCGACGACACTCGACACCTTTGAAACCGCTCTATCTTAATCACTGTCCATGGCAGACAAAAAGCAGCAAGCCGCAGGCCCTGCTGCTGGAGCCCCAGCCGACACCAACAATGCGCCCGCCACCATCACCGAATACAAAAAGTCGCAGCAGCGCGTGCGCGAGCTCGTCGAGAAGCGGCGGATGCTCGAGCGACGTCTTGTATGTTTCATCACTTCCTAGTTTTCTGAGAGAAATTCGGTATTTGCTCACTGTTCTTCGCAGGGCCAGATTGAAGACGGCATCGCGACCAAGGAGCTGGCGTACCTGGAGAGCACGCCGAGCGGCAACATCATCACGGGGTTTGACAACTATATGAAGGGACAGAGCGGTGCGGCGGCGCAACGGCGCAAGACGGGGTCCATGGAGCAGAATCGCGTCTTCTCCAAGTCGTCCATCTCCTATAAGCCTAACAGCGGGGTGAGCACCAGACCGATGGGAAGGAGAGAGGGAACCAGTGATCTGAAATCTGGGAACTGACTTTTTGTTTTGTTTTGTTTAGGACGGTACGCCGGGATCGACACCCGCGTCCCACGCACCGACACCGGTGTCTGGGTCCTTCCGTGACAGTGGCACGGGGACACCGACAGGCGCGGGGAGTAAGAGAAGTGGCAAGAAGAAGGAGACAGATGACAGCGAGGCCGATGCGCCAGGGAAGAAGCGGACCAACTTTGGGGCCCAGCGAAAGTAGAGCTCTACAGAAACGGAATCTGGTCAAATCGTCATTGGGCAAGGAGGTATGGTTATGTTACAAGGTGCTCTTATCAAGACTGGCGAGCGTTTGCTTTCTGGCGTTGGGACGGTCTGGATATAGTCTCCGGGGATACGGAGGGTATCGGGTAGGATACGGCGTTTTTGGGGCCCTCATCATGTGTTACCTTAGGCCGCAGCTAGGCGCAGAGCAGCTGCATTTAGAGAGATGAATACGTATATAGATACTCATACGTAACAGAGGCATTGGCGCCACATGCTACGGTACTATGAGACAAAGACATTCGTCGCTCCCATTACATGGCGGTGGCAGGCATTGAAGGATCAGAGGTGGAGAAACACAGAAGGGCCCGGCGGTGATGAGCAACCTAGGTATGTAACAACGGCCAACCGGAACTGGGCCGGAGAATTGGGATCCTGCCAGCCTAGGGGCGCTAGGGAGAGCTCTGAAATGGTGAAAAGGGAGCGATGGCGCAAGAAGGAACGGACGAGGTGGGGAAACACACGACATGGACGGTGAGGGGCTCCTGGGTTCTTGCATTCAAACGAGCCAGATAAAAAGTTGAGGTTGGGCCGCATTAGGCAACTCGCCCAGGGTGGAGGCGAAGGGCACTGGACAAGGGCAATGCCAGCAGCTCGCATGCTCAACCTCCCGAAACGGCCGAATGATAAGGTAACGATGCGATTCTGGGGTGATGATGGACAGATACTTCGTACTTGTACTTTGGTAGCGGGGGCGGGGTTGAGTTTGGCGTGAGGGGATGAAGAAAGAGGGGAAGGCACCACCGTCATTGATGGGAACCTTCTTGGGTTTGACGGCAGGAGTATAAGAGGACACTTGTGTGCCATCGAGGCAGGAGCTAAGTACCGAGTCTCACGCCGACCTCATCCTGACCCCGTGTGTCCCTCCTTCTCCCTCTCCTGGTTCACTCTTCCTCCAATTGCATCTCTTAGTCCACGCCATCATGACTATCCAGGCTTCCCACTTCACCCCAGAGGTGATGCTCTCGGCACCGCGCCGTTCCGCTGGTGTTCCAAATCCATCGGGAGAGTCAGTCCTTTACACCGTGGGCAACCTTGTAAAAATATACAACGGGAATAGATAAAAAACTAACCAACTCCATTGCAGGTTTCGACCTACTCCTTTGAGACTCACACCAAGACCACCCAGATCCGTGTCCTTAGTATACGAGATGGCAACTCGCATCTTGTGTCCGAAGACTCTTCCGCCTATGATCCCATATGGATCAGCAACGACGAGATTGCCTTTCTCAAGCCTACGGATCGGGGATGTACGGCTCTGATGACACAGAATGTCTTTGATAACCTAGAGTATGTCCCGCCGTCCCCATCATTGCCATGCCTGCGTCTTACAAACACCAACCCCCGTTCTAGATCAGCACGTATGGTCCAGTTCTTTGCTGGTTCTCTGGCGAACCCCAAGGTTAAGCAGATATCGCCTGGCCGAGTGTACTTTTGCTGCTCGGCATTGACCACCCCCAGCGGTGACATGTACTGGCCCTCGGCTGAAACCAAGGCCCATTCCTCGGCCAAAGTGTACTCTTCACTCTTCGTCCGTCACTGGGACGCCTGGTCAACGGAGAACCAGAACTCGCTTTGGTTCGGAGTCCTGGCCAATAAGGACGGCAGCTGGGGGCTCGAGACATCTGGTCTTACCAATCTTCTGGCCGGTACCCGCCTCAGTAGCCCAGTAGCCCCATTCGGGGGTACGGCCGACTTTGACATCTCAAACCACGGCGTGATTTTTGTTGCCAAGGATCCCGCGTTGAATCCAGCTCGCTACACCAAGACCGACCTGTACTACATCCCCTTTCAGGATGGTTCACCAGGCAAGACGGTGACGCCGCAACTGGCGACGACGGGAGGTTTGCGCGGGTACACGATGTCTCCAACTTTCTCTAGAGATGGGAAGAAGGTCGCCTTCACACGGATGAAGTCTGACCAGTACGAGTCTGACCGGCCCAGACTGATGATGATGCCCGACATCACGAACCTGAGCCATGTGGAAGAGTTTTACAAAGAAGAAGACAAATGGGCCGCGAGGCCAGATTGGATTGTTTGGGGAAAGAATGACACTGACCTATATGTCGGTGCAGAGAAGCATGGAAGAGTGGTGCTGTGGTCGCTCCCGGCAGATGCCTCCACGAAGGAGCTACCCCGGCCAATCTTTGAAGAAGGAAGCGTACTTGACGCCAAGGTCCTAGGAGATGGTGAGTCGCTCCTGGTCACCTCCAGATCACGCGTTGAGAACTCGAACTACTCCGTCCTGAATCTTAAGGACAAGGAGGCCAAGGAGATTTCCTCAAGCTCTAAGCATGGGAGGACGCTAGGGCTGAGCAAATCCCAATGCTCAGAAATCTGGTACAAAGGGGCAGCGGGATACGATAACCATGCGCTAGTCATGACCCCCTCGCATTTTGACAAGACCAAGAAGTATCCTCTGGCAATGTTGATCCACGGAGGCCCTCAGTCGGCCTGGATGGATGATTGGAGCACCCGCTGGAATCCGGCCATTTTTGCCGAGCAGGGTTATGTGGTCGTGTCCCCAAATCCAACAGGAAGCACTGGATACGGGCAGGCCCATGTTGATGCCATCGCACAGAACTGGGGTGGAACTCCGTACGAAGATCTCGTCAAGTGCTTCGAGTATTTCGAGAAGGAAGTCGAGTACGCCGATACCGACCGAGCAGTAGCCCTGGGGGCATCGTACGGTGGATACATGATCAGTGAGTCTCATTGCCAAAACGCAAACGCAAAACCTGGGTGAAATGATAGCCCTCTGACCGCGCCCAGACTGGATCCAGGGCCATGATCTTGGGAGGAAATTCAAGGCCCTCGTCTGCCACGATGGTGTCTTCTCCACACAGAACCAATGGTCCACGGAGGAGCTATTCTTCCCAGAGCATGACTTTGGTGGCACGCTCTGGGACAACAGGAAAGGGTACGAGAAGTGGGATCCGTCACTGCATCTCGACCAATGGGCGACGCCAATGCTGGTAGGTACAGAGGCTTTCTCGGTATTCATGTTTAGATGTTGACGTGCCTCAGGTCATCCACAGCGAGCTCGACTATCGCTTGCCCATCTCAGAAGGATTGGCAATGTTCAACGTGCTGCAAGCCCGTGGTATACCGAGCAAGCTGGTCATGTTCCCAGACGAGAACCACGTGAGTACCACAAAGCCAGACACCTATCTTCTCGTTGATATGCTGACAGTGGCAGTGGGTGCTGAAGCCTGAGAACTCGCTGGTGTGGCATAAGGAGGTTCTGGGCTGGATCAACCACTACAGTGGGATTGCAAATGACACGAAGTTGGCGTCCAGTGTCGAGAGCTTGTCTGTATGATGGGGTGGATTCCTAAACAAATCCAAGGGACGAGAAGTTGAGCATTGTAACAAGTAAGGCCGTCAAGGGATCCTATTCTTGAATCCCCAAAACTATGGATCCTATTGTTAAGGTATGATCTGGAAAGGGATATACTTGGCAATTGTTGGAAACCTGAAAGGCATTGGTAGACATGTGCGGGTATGAATTTAACACTGTACGCGCACACTGTATTCTTTCTAAACCTTTGCTCTCAAGCTTCCATCCAGTCTTGACTCTCCAACCACCGTCACGAATAAAACAACCCAGAAGTCAACGCCGCCCCGCGTTTGCCTTGTACGTAGCCGGGCGCCTCACAGCTGCTGGCGAACTCTACATCTTCTCGAAGATGCGTCAGGCGAATTGTCCACGACGTATTCGATGACGACCTCGCGCAAGCGACAGCATCGGTACCCATAGCTTCACGCACGAAACACAACACACAAAAACCACCCACTACTGAGCCACGCCCAGCATGACTACGCCAACAGCACTGTTCCACGCCTACCTGCGGCCGTCTGTGCTCCAGATCCTGCGCGCGACGGGCTACCATGGTACGAGCCCCGCCGTGCTCGACACTGTGACCGACCTGGCGGCGCGATACCTGTCCCTGCTGTGCGAGAAGACAGCCGCCCGCGCGAATCACCACTACGGCGACGCGGGGGATTTCACTCTGGTGGAGATTAGGCTGGCGCTGGAGGAGGCGGGCGCGCTGCTGCCACAGACGGTCGCCACGGAGCAGGAGTGGAGGGGCCAGGAGGACGTGAGAGGCGTCGAGGAGTTTGTCAGGTGGTTCACGGGGCCTAGGATGAGGGAGATTATGGAGTTCGCAAAGGGTGATGGGGAGACGGACGAGATGGACTATCTGAATGGTGAGTTCGATAATCTCCCTCTCTCTCGCTTTCGAGGGGCAGGTTGGTGGCAAAGGTGGGCTAACATTGCGCGCGCCTCCCAGCGTTGAAAAAACGACACAACAAGACATCGGACGACTCCAAGTTCCAGGGCACTATACTAGGCAAGCCCAGCGACTCTGGAGAGATCGAGATTGAAGGGGGCGGGAACATCAAATCCATTGAGGACTGGATACGCCAGAGGAGTCCAGAGCTCAGCCAGTCGGACTCCGCGGCGCCCCAAGTGAACGGTAATAAGGGCGCGGCGCACTCCCCATCAGGGAGCTCTAACTTGAGCTCTGTGGGTGATCGTCTGGAGGAAGATGGCCTTGATGGCATGGACATGACGACTTGAGGGGACGTCCACAGTGGCTTGTCCGACCCGTTGCCAACGTCTGTCGCCCGTCATGAGGGCGGAGGCATGTCACGGCGACCCGCTTCGAAGAAGAATGGAGCTCCCTCATGCAATGTCTCGGGGACTGGGAGTTAAATAAACTTGGGAAGGAGTCCTAGGGAGACGCCTTTAGGTATAGAAGGGCAGGCCATGAGGATGAGGTGGGGAGCAGTCGTGGATGGTTTGATTTACTTGGGATAAGTAGTTAACTGCATAGCGCCGGAGTTCCAGGGTATTGGGCCGTTTTGGCGCATGGCCATATCAGAAGGCCAGCCGTGTATTCTCATAGTGGGTAATTCAGTATGTGGGCATGTGTCTATATGTGTCCATGTGTGGGAAAAGTGATGATTGCATCTTGGCTCTCTGCTAGCAACAATGGGTGGGGGATATTTGGATTATAAGTGTACAGTATGTGTGTGCCGCTGAATATGATACAACATATATGACTGATATCCTGCTCAGTCCCGTCTAGAATGCCCGTGCCCACCCTCCCCGAAAATAATGTACAGATGTCGGATAGATATCGTATGCCTTACGCCCGTTTGCGACCGCCCTTTTTGGGAACCAATGCATCGTACACACCCATCTCCTTGGCCGCTTCCATGAACATCTTGCCCCTGTCCTCGGTCGAGTCGACCGGCCAGAACTTGTTTTGCAGATACTCGGACAGCGCCACGCTGCGCTTGTCGCCCTCGAGCTTCGTCGGGTCCCCGCCCGCCCAGGCCAAGAGTGCCTGGTCCAGCTCGCGCCTCGCAGACATTAGACGCCTGCGCTGGGGCGGCGAGTCCCACGACAGCCGTGTGGTGCCAAGGACCATCTCGAGAGCCAGGGCATCGGAAGGTTGGAAGTTGAAGAGCTGCTTCAGGGAGGTGAGGGCGACGAGGAAGCCGGCATCGTCCTTGAGTCGCCGGAAGGTGTGGAGGATCTTTCGCGCCAGCTGTCCATCCATGCCGTCAGGTCCAAAGAGCGGCCTAAACTTGGCCGTCTCGGCAAACAACTGTCGCGCCGCGTCGACATCCTTGGCCAGATCCTTGCCAGTGACCTGATGGAGACGGTTGACGTCCAGCACCTTCCACAGAGCACTGAAAGTATATGGGTCAGGGTTCAACGCCCGCTCCGTGACGAGAGACTGGTACAGCGCCTTGGCTTCCTTGATCTGGTTTGCCTGGATGTAGGACTCGAGGAGCTGGTTCATCATGAAGGCGTCAGGGCTGATCTCGGCGTCACGGAAAGCGTCCCACAGCTCGTCCATGCGGTCGTGCAGGTCGCGCAGGCGATAATTCTCCGCCAGTATCGAGAAGGTCTCGAGCGTCGCTCTTGGCAGAGGCGCAACCCCTCGTCTGCGCGACTGGTCCACCTTGCCAGCCTTCCTGGCGCGGACAAAGTCGATTCGAGCCTCGATCATGCTCCACGCCAGCTTGTCTGCCTTTTCCATGTTCTCAGCGCCGCCGGATCGCTGCCAGGCACCGATCAGGCCGTTGAGATGCATGGGCGCCGCCTCGACGCCTTTCTGCCTCATGAACTCGACAACATTGTAGGCGCCTTCGAGGTCCCCAGCGCCAATGAGGCGCTTCAGCCACTTTCCGACGAAGAATTTGTTCGCCACCACCGAGGGCATGTACTTTTGCTTCTTGAGGTCAATCTGGCCATCGCTCATCATGTCGACAAACGCATAGAGTGCATTCTCTGTCTGGTTCGTGGCCAGAAAGTATGACACGACCTGGTCATAGTCTGAGAGCTTCATATTCTGCCCAAGGAGCTCCCTCATCTGGCGGTAGGAGAGCCAGGCGTTCTCTTGGTCTTCTGGGGTGCCACGTTCCGAGTATGTTCGTATAATGGTCATCAGGATCCGAGGATCCGAGTGCTGAGCCAAGAGCTTGTCCACAGCTCTCTGGGCCTGGGCCAAGTCACCTAGTCGGCAAAACATGCGAACACCAAGCTCCCAGAAGGCCTTGAATGTCTCGGCCGACGCGTCACCAAGGGTGGGGATACACCGCTTCCAGTTGTCCTGGGCCTTTGCTTCGAAGCCCTCGACGAAAACGGATTCGATAATGAGCAGCTGCTGGGAGGGGTTCAGGGCGACCTTGGCATCGCCCATATCCGTGGAGAGCAAGGATACGTGGGACAGCCTGTGGGGGTTGATGGACTCGTCCGCGGAGAAGATGGCCCACAGGAAGTCCCAGACATCGAGCGGTACGCTGCTCCAGCTGTGCGCGAGAGACCGCCGCGCAGCATGGTACGCCCTGTAGACTGTCGAGGCGTGCTTGGTGGTGAGGCCATCCGGCATGCGCATCTCGCGCGACACGCGCTGGATGGCGGCATTGAGCCTCGCGATCTTCTTGCGCTGGTTCGCCGTGTAGGCCTGCGTGGGGATCTGAGGGAGCTGGGCCCGGGCAGGCATCCTCGCAGCCATCGACTTGGGCAGCAGGGGCCCCATCTGGCCGACGACTTCCTCACGCAGCTCATCGGGGAGCTCTGCGAGCGTGGCTTCAATCTCGCGGTCCAGGGAGTCGCCGTACTCATCGGCATCCGCCATGATCTTCTCCAGATCGGCCGGGGTCCTCATATTATCCCAGGTGCTCCCCATGTCCGACAGGACCTCGTCCAAAGCCTCTCGTTGTTTGTTCGGGGGAAGTCTGGATCGTAGCTGGGAGAAGGCATTCTTGAGGATGGATGCGTCGATTCCGCTCATGCCCTGATCGTACGAGTCGTCATCCGGCAGCTGAAGCATCTTATTCCCCTCCTGCTCGAAGAACCGGACCGAGTAATTCTGGGACTCGTTGTCCGCTTCAGCGGGAAGGTGGGCCTGGTCGAGCTTCTGGAGCAGCTCTGCCTGGGTCGGCTTCTGGAAGGCCGACTTCTTCGCCTGTACTTGGGTGCGTGATCGCGGGCGCAATCTCCCTCCACTTGGTGCGGCTGCTCGCGACGAGTACTGGGCGATCCATGGCTGGGGATGTGAGGCTGCTGCTCGCTGTTGGCGGAGGCTTAGCAGACAGGTCCGGCAGATGATCTCGTTCCGGCATCGCAGGTCGAGAAGCGAGGGCCTGCCGGGCATATTTGAGGTGTCGGGGCAACCAACATCTAGCCTGGCGTTGCGCCGATTTTGGGTCCGAGGGCGTCGAGATGCAGGGTCATAAATTGCCTAGGTAGTATCACTTGGTACAGTGGTGTTGCACGTCGCGCGTCCACGCCCTGAAGAACTTCTTTGCACCTTATCGATAAGTGCCCGGCAGCCACTTTTTGGTGGAGCCTGCTGCCACCGCCTTCTTGATACAGCGCACCAATTCATCTCGACCCCGGCAGAAAGATAATTTTTGTTCTGGTGAAGGCGGCCGATCGCAGCACCCCATCGCATCCCCCGACGTTGTCGACATCAACCAGCCATCGCCATGTCGAACTCGACGCCCGAGTTCCTGCGGTTCACGGGCCACCGGGCTTTTGCCCAGAGGCTGACACTATCGACCCTCACCGGCCGGCCGGTCCACATCTCCAAGATCCGGAGCTCGTCGCCTACCAACCCCGGCCTTGCCCCTCATGAGGTCTCCTTCCTGCGCCTGCTCGAGGCCGTCACCAACGGCAGCTCGATGCAGATCTCCTACACCGGCACGACCATTACATACCACCCGGGCCTGGTCACTGGCACCATCGCCGGCCAGGGCGCCACCGAGGGCGATGTCATAGACCACCACCTGCCCGCCAACTGCTCCCGGGGCGTCACCTACTTCCTCCTGCCCCTGTGTCTCCTGGCCCCCTTCTCGAAAGCCCACATGAACGTCCGCTTCTCCGGCCCGGGCGTCATCACCTCGGCCACCGAGACGGGCGACATCTCCGTCGACTCCTTCCGAACCGCCATCCTCCCCATCTTCGGCCTCTTCGGCATCCACCCGGCCAGGATCGAGCTCCGCGTGCTGCAGCGCTCGTGCGCGGGTCCCGGTGGCCGCGGCGGCGGCGGGGCCGTCGAGCTGCGCTTCGCGAGCCAGGTCCGCCTGCCCAAGACGCTGCACCTGAACCGGAGCCCCGGCCGCATAAAGAGGATACGCGGCGTCGCGTACTCGACGGGCGTGTCCGCGTCCAACAACGGGCGCATGATCCACTCGGCCCGCGAGGTCCTCAACCCGCTCGTCTCTGACATACACATTGCCGCGCAGTACGACCAGGCCCCGCTGGTGTCGACGGGGGACAAGGCCGGCAGCAAGAAGCGCCTGGGCATCGGCTTCGGCCTGAGCCTGGTGGCCGAGTCCAGCGCCGTTGGTGTCCTGTACTCGGCCGATGTGGTTGTCCCGCCGGAGGGCGGCGTGGTCCCGGAGGACATTGGGAAGAGGTGTGCGTACCAGCTGCTGGAGACTATTTCAAAGGGCGGCTGCGTGAGCCCGTCGTCGGTCAGCTCGGTGCTGACATTAATGGCCATGGGGTCCGAGGACGTCGGGCGTTTGAGGATAGGCAAAGAGGTCCTCGGGACAGAAGAGGTGGTTGGGCTAGCGAGGGATCTGCGGACGTTTGGGGCAAGCAGCTGGGGTTTGAGGGATGTTGATGACGAGAGCGGCGATATTGTGATTTCAGTCAAGGGCACAGGAGTTGGCAACGTGGGTAGAAAGATGGCGTGAGGGGCAGAAATATATCCAAGGCTATGCAATGCTATTGCTAATGTACTGAAAACGACCAAGACGTGACTGTGTACCGCCCACCAAGTTATACACCGCCGGTCCCTGGCTCCAGCAGGCTCTGAGCTGCCACACCTCGACGCCGAGCATCCAGGGCTCCCATAGTTGCCTGATAGCCTATACTCTGCAAGGACTCTGCTGTTGTGCTCTCTAGATCTATTGCCGCAACCCGCATACAGTGGAGAATGTGGTAATCGCCCAGCATGGCATTGCCGGAGCTTAGGATATCCGATAAACGGGATCTCGAAAAATCGTCTCCTAAATTGGCGCGTAGCCCCGGCTCTGAAGCCTCCCTACGTCCGCTTCTTGACGAGGACCTCCTTAGCGGCTGTAACTCAATATCGCCGCCCGCGTCTGCTGGCCCTGACCTTGACGGGCCGGAGCTGCCAATGTTCTGTTCTTCGAGGTCAAGATCATCAAAGACACTCGCCGTCGCTGGGTGTAGTCGTAGGGCGGGATCGCCGATCAAGGGGTGGAACGTCTTCAGCGACAGTCGCAGCCTCTCCCGCTCGGTGTGCACCGCCAGCATAAGGCATTGCAATCCGAGGACAAAAAGGTCTGCGAGTAGATAGTAGGTTCTGTACACAGGGGGTTTCTGGCCGACAAAGTCGATGATCATGCCGCCGTGCTGATACCCCCGGTGATACTCTAGCCCCCGTGGGAGAGCACCGAATAGGTGGACGAGCATGCACCACAGGTTCGGCAGGACAATAAGGATCACATGCGTGCGGCTAGCTGGTATGATGATCGGGAGGGTTTCGTCCTTTGGCGATAGATACATGAAGTGACCAAAGGCACGTATAATGAGCCGAAACAGGGAACACCTACGAAGAAAGGCATAGTTAGTCTTGCTGCTGCGTGACGTTGGTTGGGACGTTGGTTGGGTATAGTTCGCGTACTCCATATAATACAAGGCACTCAGTTCGGCAAACAGGAGGGTGTCCAGGCCCTTGAGGAGGTGCGTGACGAACTCGAGCTTTCTCTTGAGGCCTGGATTGCGTTTCTTACGCGTCTTCTTCCTCCGGCGCCGCCTGTCGCGGGACTGGGGGGCCCCTGGGGCGTCTCCATGGTCGTTGTCATTGTCATTGTCATTGTCATTGCCATGGCCATGCAGCCTGTCATCGGGCGTAGCTGCGCCGGCCGGGGCGAGGTGGGCTGGATCTCCTGCTGGCGCTGCAGAGCTCGACGGGGGATCATTGCTCATAGTCGTCATGTATTCATGGTCCAGCCGACATGAGCGGACGATGGGTTCTGCATTGACGCAGCGAGAGCTCAAATACTGCTCGTCATGGGTGGATGGGAAGGGATCGCAGGCGCGTCAGCTGGGGTCATGGCTCGTTGCGCCAGCAGCGATCCAGAAGTCGAGTTGGAGTTGGGATGGAACCACCCAAAGATGTCTGTTGTTAGACTGCCAGTGTCTGTGAGAGGTGTGACCCAGTCTCTAGCGGTTGCCTCAGGTGCTGCTGGGTTGTTTCCAGTGGCACTTGCAGTGGCCCAGGTGGGTTGCCACTGAACCAGTGCGAGTACATGGGTACGTACCTTAACACTACGTGACGGAAGGTGAGGATCAACCTAAAATCCGATGCAGGGAACCCCGCCATGCATGTGGAAACCGCAAAGGCCAGTGGCCTTGGGCTGCCAAATTTCCCCCACGACGACTCGCGAGTTTGAGGTGACTCAGAACAGACCACGACCACGAGTGTACGACGACAACCCGGACCCTCTGGGCATGCCACAATTGCGCAGACTTGCGGCGTTAACATGACCATCTCCAACTCCGCCCCGGCAGGGGACCTCGCGACCCAGACCCTGCACAAGCTGGCGGCGCAAAGCCCCATCCTCTCCTCCGAAGCCTTCCCCGCCATCTCCTTCCAGGATGTCAAGTCCGCGCTCGACCGCCTCGCGTCGCGGTCAATGATCACCTATGAGACGATTGAGCGAGAAGAGCCCCTTCTGGAGCCCGAGGCCGAGCAGATTGCCGCCCACGGCAGCCACGAGGCCCGCGTCTTTGAGGCCGTCCGCAAGGCCATGGAGGGGTTGACGATCCAGGAGCTTGAGAAGGCCATTGGGGACAAGACTGTCACCAAGGTCGGCCAGGGCAAGGCTTTCAAGGAGAAGTGGATCAGCAAGGGCAAGGACGGCAAGCTCATCGCTACGGTACGTCCGATCTGTTTCTGTTGCCTAGTTATAATTGGCAACTCCCATGCTAACTTATTGTCTGCTCCAGGCCGACTCGATCGAGGACAAGACCCAGGCCCTGCTCCAGCAGATCAAGGAGACAAAGACTGCCGACCCCAAGGCGCTGTCCGACCTCAAGAAGCGCAAGCTCATCAAGATGCACAAGATTGTGACCTTCAAGATCAGCAAGGGCCCCGAGTTCGCCCTCGACATCCAGAAGGAGGAGACGGACCTGACCGCTGACATGCTGAGCTCCGGCTCGTGGAAGACGGCCAAGTTCAAGCCCTACAACTTCAAGGCCCTCGGGTCGGACCAGAACGCCGGTGCCCTCCACCCGCTGAACAAGGTGCGCCACGAGTTCCGCCAGATCTTCTTCGAGATGGGGTTCCAGGAGATGCCCACCAACAAGTTTGTCGAGACCGGCTTCTGGAACTTTGACGCCCTGTTCGTGCCCCAGCAGCACCCGGCGCGCGACCTGCAAGACACCTTCTACATCTCGGATCCCAAGGTGGCGGACAAGCCGCGACCGGTCGCCGACGGCCAGGATACGGAGGAGTACTGGCGAAACGTCAAGGAGGTCCACCAGGACGGGAAGTTTGGCTCGACCGGCTACAAGTACCCCTGGTCCGCGGACGAGTCTCTGAAGCTGGTCCTGCGGACGCACACCACGTCCATCTCGACGGCCATGCTGTACAAGCTCGCATCACAAAAGGGCCCCGACGGGCGGCCGCCGCCGGCGCGGTACTTCTCTATCGACCGCGTGTTCCGTAACGAGACGGTTGACGCGACGCACTTGGCCGAGTTCCACCAGGTGGAGGGTGTCATTGCGGACTACGGGCTGACGCTGGGTGGTCTGATGGAGTTCATGGAGGTCTTCTTCAACAAGATGGGCATCACGGACCTCAAGTTCAAGCCGGCGTACAACCCGTACACGGAGCCGAGCATGGAGATCTTCAGCTTCCACAAGGGGCTCAACAAGCTGGTGGAGATTGGCAACAGCGGCATGTTCCGGCCGGAGATGCTGGAGTCGATGGGCCTGCCCAAGGACATGCGCGTCTTTGGGTGGGGCCTGAGTCTGGAGCGGCCGACCATGATCAAGTACGGCATCTCCAACATCCGCGAGCTGCTGGGCCACAAGGTAGACCTCGGGTTCATTGAGCGGAACCCTGCGGTGCGGTTGGAGAAGGAGTAGACGATACAGACGGGGGTGAGAGAAACAGAGAAGACAGACAGAAGGGGAGGAAGGGAAAGAAGGGAAAGAAGGAAAATTTAGACAAGACGCTGTCAATGTTTACGATTTGAATGATACACCTGTGTCCTTTCGGCATTCTGTTTGTGGACCTGAAACAATGAAGACAGTCGAATGTCTAAAGTTGAAAGTGGAAATGGTGGTTCTCTGGACTCCGTTCTAAACGTGTCTCCGTCTCCGCATCCGTCCAAAATCCAGCCAGCCGTCTCATACCGTCTGATACGTCCCCGCAAAAACAACGATGGCGCTAATCCAGACATGACGTCCTCTGGGTCCCCAATCTCCATTGCCTCGCCGATCGACATCTCCCCAGGTCCAGCACGCGATCCGAAACTTGACATGATCCATCGTGCATCTCACCGACGAACGCAGAAGGATGGATAGATCGCCACAGCTAAAGTGGCCATGACGGGGGGATCTTCGCATCATCTACCGCCCGCCACTCCCCCGATCCCAGCCCAAGTGACCAGTTCCTGATTATCTAAAACCCCTCCCCCAGAGGGCCAGCACAGAGTTTGCTAGCCGTTCTAGCTGGCGTCCAAACTAGGGATGGCGACGGCACTGACGGGGCGATGATTAATGCCTTCACTGCCTGCCCTGTGCAATCTGAGTGGTCGGCTGTTGCTGTCTACGCCGTGCTAGGCCAAAGCGTGGGACAGCAGAGGCATTGCTGGACGTCACTGGGCCCAACTTAGCTCCCAGTAGCAGCAGCGTCAAGAATGTGCGGATCAAGGGTCTCTGTAGTGGCCCTCCTTGTGACCCTTGGGGAGGGGATTCTGGGAAAGCTTGTTCGCCTGCGCTGCCTTGTGGGCGGGCACGTATAAGATCAGGGCCATCCTACCCTCCATCTCCAACTCCCTCTCCGCCTCTCCTTCCCCCTCCATCCATCCATCCACTTGCCAATGACGAGGTCTCCTCATTGATCAACGCTGCTCATCATCCATCAAATCCACACTTCCATCGCCTGTCAACCCATAATCAACTCCATCTCTCACCATGGCCGAACCAATTCATACTCCCCCGTCCAGCCCGTCCAGCGCCAAGTCTGGTGCCCGCCGCAGCGTACGTTGGAACCCCCATCTCACACACGCGCGCGTGGTTGACTACATACTTTGCGTATACCTGCTGACACTTGGACAACCCCACAGAGCTCCGGCTTCATGCCCTCCTTCGAGAGCCTCTCCCAGCAGAGGCGCAGCGAGGCCAGCGTGGCCCGGCGCCAGAGCATCTCGGACCAGGCCGTCCGGGGTGGCGTCTTCAGCCAGTTCTTCCACAAGTATGTGGATTGCTGTACAATGCCAATCACGGAATGCCCTACTGACTCTTCTCTCCGTAGCAACTTTGGCCGGAATTCCAAGTAACGTGTCCGCGGTGATGGTGGCGGTGACGCGGTCGAGTTGATTTGTATCATAGGCTGTCATTACTAGTCTTTCCGATACTATGCTGCAAAGGTGAGGATCGACTAGGAAGGCATAGGGGAGGCTGCTTGGGGGGTTTGGGAGCGTCGGAGCTTGTGCATTTGCGCAGCCAATTTACCTGTTGTTACCTTATTTCCGCTGATATCGATGGTGCGAGAACTCCTATAGTGTCACAGGGCATTTGGCCCTTTCGCTCATCAGAAGAGAACTCAAGATCAACACCTACAAGCATATTTTATGCACCAACTACCAGAGTTTACTTACATATGTGTGTATTTACGCGGCTATCCCAATATCTACCAAGATCAGCCTTAATTCAACCCGCCTTCGTCCATCTAAAGTTGAATTACCCCAGCTGCCTGAAGTACCCCCTTGTTGACGGGCGAACCTGCGCATTGTTTCAAAGGCATGATCGACGGTGGGCATCGTAGCAGGACACAACCTGAGTTGCACCGCCCACTGTGGGAGACGTGACCAGCCCAGCCCAGCCCGTGTCCATCAACCTCTCACCACCCAAGACTTTCGCCCTCGCCCGAAAACATGAGTAGGCAAGCACGGTCACCTAAACCGCCATCGTTGCTCCGCAGCCTAGCTCTCAATAGTATCGGGTATCTAAATTGACGTTCCGCCACGAGGAGGGGCCTCTGTCCAGCGGCCTCGAGAGTCAGCTTCCATGGCAGCCCGGCGAGCTATGTTCTGCCAGTATGGACTTTTGGGTATGCCATTGCTGTTGATGTGTATATTATTAATTTTTGTACATTCTTGGTATGTATATGTCGTTGATGTGCATATATTCCTGGTATATATATGTCGTTGATGTGTTATATTCTTGGCATGTATATGTTATTGCTGTTGATATATCCCTAGCATATATATGCCGTTGATTTGTGTATGTTCCTGGTCTATATATGCCGTTGATGTATTATGTTCTGGTATATATACGTCGTTGATGTGTATATGTCAATCTGGTATGCGTAATAAAGGGGCTGGTTGCGGGCGCCCCGTGGCGGACGGGCGTAAAGCCTCGTGTCGTATCCGCGTACTTTCTTTCGAGTCTCCGCCCCTGCGTGCTGTGGGAATAGAAGAGAGACTCGAGAGGCCTTTTAATGTCTTGCCTAGGACAAGTTTGGCATGTATTCCGAGTAGTTTGTTTCGGAGCCGTCCTTGAAAGAAGGACGGGTGTGGAGCCGATGCCAAAGGTCCACGCAATGCCCTCGAGTCCTTTGTTTTCTTGCCCTGCGTCTCACAGGGCACAAGAGACTTCGGGAGGCGTCCGGGTCCGTTTAATGTCCTACCCTTGGACAGTGGCAGATCTTCCGAGTAGTTTGGTTCGGAACCGTCCAGGGGGGACGGGCGCGGAGCCATGCCAAAGGCCCACGCATTGCTCTCGAGCCTTGTTGGTACTATTATTAGCTCACAAACCAAGGCGAGAGTACTTTGGGCCTTTTAATGTCCTGCCCAGGACAAAGTTGCCGCGTGGCGTCTGGTGGGACACGCCATCAGGGGTTGTTGACCCAACTCCTTCAAGTCGCAGTGCTTCATCCCGGCGAAGACATTGTGGTGCCCACGACAGTCTTTTTCTGGGAGCACCGGTGGATGGAGGTCTGTATGGTGGTGATCTCGACTAGACCTGCTGGCGAGGGGAGGCCTGGCGGTGGTAAGGTCAGACTGAGTGGCGGTGACGGGCAGACTTGGTGATGTGAGGGCATACTTGGTGGGGAAGGTAGACCAGGTGATGATGGCTAGTCTATACAGTGAAGATAGGCTAGGTAGTGATGGCTAGTCTATATAGTGAATACGGACCGGGTGGTGAGGGTAGACCTAGTGGTGATGGCTGGCCTACATGGTGATAGTGAATCATGTGATTCCCCGACTGCGGACCCGCGCAGTGTGGGAAGAAAGGATGAGTGTATGTGACATAAGAAGAAAAGAGAGAACTGGGAGAGAGGGGGGAAGGTGTCCAATATATACTGCCAGGATCGAGGGCATCGGTAACCCAGATGGCATGCCGTGTGCCTCTAGGGAGACCACAAAGTTTGAGGCGCCCCAAAGCGTTTATGAGGCTGCACATGTAAGATCAAAACAAGTACATTCATACGGCTAATAGGGTGCACAAATGTAGTTTGGGTACTAGTGGATAGGTTATCATGTTGCCTAGGTGACCCTTCCCCCTGGCGCATGTCACGAACAATGTTGCAGCCTCCCCACCCTCCATCCAGATCCATCTTGACCAGTATCAAGCCCACATATGTCCTGTTGGGAAGTTGAAGATCAATAATGGCGTATTGGAAACTCAGACCCATGTAACTTTGTGTAAATTGTTGAAAGGAGAAAGGACGCCCATATCCTTCCCGCCTCGTTGCTATGCAACTATACTCGTTGGTTAACGCCCAATGCTCGCAGTACTCGCTCACACCACCATGGTCTATGCAAAACCCCCTAAAGCAAAACTGCTCTATCCGTACCCCTTGAACGTCTATGCCTTGACCATCCAGATCTAAACCCTGTCAGACAATGTTTGCCCAATATGCTGGCCAGGAGCCAGGGGGAGAAGAGAATCATACCTTGTTTAGAGCGCTGTCGTTCATCATCGCTTCCCTCTTTGCCGCGAGGAACCGCGACCTCACCTGAAGGGGATTCCGTGGCCTTGGTGGCGCTGCTACCACTGGGGCGGGACTCTCGGCCTCGAGCTTCTTACGCTTCTTCTCCTCCTTCTTCTGCCGTTTCTGCTCCTTCTTTGCACGCTTCTCCTCTTTCCTCTCCCGCTTGGATTTGGATTTTGAGTCGTCGTCTGAATCTGAGCTCTCTGCCGACTTTGAACGGTCCCTCTTGGACTTTGACTTTCGCTTGCTAGATCGCTCCGCCGAGTCGGCTTCCTCCTCGTCATCCTCGCTGCTGCTCGATTTGGACTTCTTGGACTTGGACTTCTTGTCCTTCTTCTTGGACTTTAGATCTTCTGTGTCCTCGTCGGAACCCTCAGCTGACCGCTTCTTGCTCCTCTTCGATTCTTTCCGTCGCTTCTTGCTCTTTTCGTCCGAGTCCTTGGTGGAGCTGTCGTCTTCATCCTCGTCCAGGGATTCAGCTTTGCGCTTCTTTGACGACTTCTTGTCCTTCTTGGCCTCTGCCTTGTCGGCGTCCTTGACGGCGGGTGTCGCCTCGTCGCTGGCCGATGTGCTGTCAGACTCTCCCTCCTCCTCGACCTTCTCCTCCGCCTTCTCCTCGACCTTGAGCTCATCCCCGACCAGCAGCCCGCCCCTCACGAACCTCATGGCCCCGTACCGCGACTGCACGTAGGCGTTCATCTTGACCACCATCCTCGCCTGCTTCTCCTCCTCGACGGCCGCCTCCGTCTTGCCGTTGAGGCGGCTCAGCAGGTCCGAGAACTCGTCCAGCCCCGCAATCTCGTCCTCCCTGCGCTTGCTGAACCCCAGGCCCTTGACGTCGTCCTTGAGCGACACGCGGATGTACGACGCGCTGGCCGCCGTGTGCAGCTCCGCGTGCGCCGAGTTCTGCGCCCCCAGGAACTCGCCCGGCTGCCACCCCTGCGCCCGCAGGATCTTCTGCCCAAACGTCTTAGTGTCGCGCGACCATTTCGTGTTGTTGGGGTCGTGGTTGAGCTTGCGGCGGCTGTTTCGTGGGAGAGGGGAGGGAGCGATGGTCAGCGGGCCCGTGTGATGCTAGAGTGCAAGTAGACTTGGGTTCATGGGTGAATAATTACCTCTTTGTTTCCGCGAGAAGACCCATGGTCACGGCTAGTGTCCGAGATGATCGGACAGCGTCAGTGGCAGAGGGTAGAGAGGTGTCGAGGGTCGTCAGGGAGAAATGCTCGACATGGGCTTGCCAAACTCTCAACTTGGGACAGGAAATAAAAAAAAAGTCGAGGTTGGCGGGGTGTGGGGAAGGGCGACGGCAGCCGCCTTATCGCGTCACCTGATTGGCTGGTTATAGTATTCACCTTTCGCCTTTTGGCATTGGACCTGGAAGTTGGTGAGAATATACTACCAAGTATGGGATACGTATCCATACTTTACACTTTGCCACGGCCAAATATTGTGCAATATTATGGCACTAACAATAGTTTCACTTTCCGATCAACCCATAAAGAGCGTTGGGAAATCTTACAACACCTTGACTACCTAAATACTACCTAAACCCCCCGTCTTAATTGTGGCCACTTGTAGCAAATCCTGGTGCCACCTTGCTAACTTCGCAAACGAAAATGAAGTAAAAGAACACACGGTACCCTCGTTGACGGGAAAAGCAAAAACTGGCGCCAATACGAAATTATCTTTGACCGACCATCAGCCCCTTCTTCAGTAGTTGAGCTCCCCACCGCCGCCCCCTGAGACGTGATCGAGATCCTCGTAGCTCTTCAGGCTGCGGCCCTGAACGGCCTCTCGTGGGCCCCCAGCAGCAGCACCTGCGCCATCACCCCAGCGCGAGCCCCCAGGGCGACCCCGGCCACCTTCGTACCGCCCGCCTCCACGGCGATCGTACGGCCCCGTGCGGTGCTGTCCACGATTGCCCTGCATGGCGCCACGGCGGATGGGCCCGCCGGAACGGTCATCTCCCATGGGGCTGAACCCCGGTTGCAGCCCTGCAAAGAATGGGGGGAAGTTGCCTCCGGGCATAGGGAAGCTAGGCATCATCCCATTCATGGCAAACTGCTGTAAACTGAACCCGCGTGGAGTGCCGGCAGTCCCTTGCCCGTTGGGCTGTGGAAAGTGTCCATTGGAGTTGGCGTCAGTCCTGGACGGCGCGATGTGGGCGGGGTCGAGGACGTAGGCATTGATCAGTTCAAACTGGTCCATGTTAGCACGGTCCTGGTCACGGTCCTGGTCACGGCCCTGAAGAATGTTGGATCCATACCTCTTGCTTGACGCCCTCGAGCCACTCCGTGTGTCTCTTCTCGACATGCTTCCTCCAGAAGTGTTCTTCCTTGAAGAGCTTGGTGCAGTCGGGGACCTTACACCTCCACTTATGCTCGTCCTCCTGCTTGACATGCTTCAACAGCTCGTCATCAACCGCCTCCTCCACGGGACGACCGCCCAATTTGCGGATGTCGACCGACTGGGGGTCGAGAATCTGCATGAGCTTGTCCTCAAAAGTCTTGACCCAATTGTACGCCCTGAGCAGCTGCTGATCCGCCTTGCTGAGGGCATTGCGAGACTTCTTCTCAGTCTCGGGGATGTCAAGCTCGCCCTCCTCGGCGGCGTCCGTCCGCTTCTTCTCCGGGAATGGCTCGCCATTCGCGCTGGCCCTTGCCACATTCCTCGCAGCTGAAGACAGCGTAGAGCGTGGGCGCCGGAGATGTCCAGCCGGGCACTTGCGGGTGAGCTCGTGGACCGAGTCGCTCTCGAAAACGCAGAAGAAGCAGAAGTTGAACACCCGGCGAAGGTATTCGATCAGAAGATCCAGTTCCTTCTTTTTGGCGAGAAGCTCCTCGTCATCAAAGTCGTCATCCTCAATGGCCCCTTCCTCTTCTTCCTCCTCCTCCTCCACAGCACCAGCTTCCGCATCCATAGCCTCATCGTCATCGCGATCCAGTTGCTTCTTGGCCTTGGGAGTGGGTGGAACAGGAGGTTGAAGGAGACCGGCATTCTTGAGGCTTTCAACCTTATCTTCCACCTTGGGGATAGCTTGAAAGTCAGAACCAAACTCCTCCTCAAAGTGGCCGACCAGTCGTCGAATCAGATCAAGGTCTTTGTCGATCCGTTCGGGAGCTGAGAATAGGTCCCAGAGGGCCTTCTTTCTCGGGTTCGATGGGGGAGTATGGACGCCCACGTGGCAGACGAAATCCCCACGGACCTCATCCTTGACTGTCTTGCCGTTGATGGCATCAAGAGCCTTGTCGGCGGTGGACACCGGCTGAGGTGAAGCAACAGGCTCATCTCCGTCCTCATCCTTGGGCTCGGCACGGTCAATTGGCATGGCTGTCTCTGACGAAGGGTGCAGCATGACCCAGCCGATACGGTGGTACCGTTTGCTGGGGTTGGGATCTGAAAGAGACAGCCACTTGAAGCCACCCTCTTCTTCGCCCAGGTGCTCCTTGCAGAACGATTCAAGGTTTTGCCGGCTGACATGAGGGGCAATGGTCTTGATGAGGAGTGTAGGCTGGAACTGGTTCTCATCCCGGATATCTGCGCCGCTGGCAGGGTTGAGGTCGCCCACGCCAAGGATCTCGTTGGCCTCTCCGTCTTCCTTATCACCCCCGGCGCCTGCACCGCTCTCGGCCTTGGGGATCCCCTCGAGAGAGAACTCGTCGAACGTGCCAGATTCCAAATCCTGCTCCCACTGGGTGTAGGCGCCGCGGCGCATCTCGTTGAGCTTGGCGCGGAAAGGGTCTCTGACTTCTGCCACATATCGCTCCTTGAACCACTGCTCTTTCTTGTGTTCCAAGACAAATGAACGGGCCATCTTGGCCTGAAGCTCCTCTTTGTACGCATCATAGGCAGCCTGGATCTTGGCCTTCTCCTTCTCACGCTCCTCCTGAGCCTCCTTCGGGCCGCGGGGCTTCTCTGGCTCCCGTCGACGGCCGGTCTGGGCTCTCTCCTTCTCCTCATTGATCCTCTCATTCATTCGCCACCACTCGCTATAGTAAGAGAATCCGACCTGGTAATGGAGTCGTGCGGGATCAGTCAGAGGGTTCTGCAGCAAAGTGGGCGGGCCACTGTCCCGGCCCGGAACATATCGATCAATGTTGGCCGGCGGCGAGGTGATGCGGCGTCGGTCGTCCCTATCTCGATCGTCGCGCCGGGATCGGGGTTCGTAACGGTCGACCGAGGGGCCTGGTGACCGAGATCGACGACGCCGTTCATGGGCTGGATCAATCAGTATCAATTCACCTGTCCCTATCCATGTCTCCCGCACAATAGGCTAAATAGGAGTGCGGCCACATTATAGTGCGTGGGCATTGTCTGCATACCTGGAGATCGACCGCGGTAGAATGTATCGCCTCTATCATCTCGGGTGCGCGATTCGTCACGAGCCCAGGACCGATCGCTAGGCGACCGGGCTGAAGAGTCGCGGTATGTCGAGTAGGAGTCCATCGTTACGGTTAAGGATCTTGACCCATCTGAGTTCGGCGACTTGATTTCGGTCAGAGAAGTAGCTCTAGCTGGTGATTGGAGAGGCGTGATAGAAACAGAGAGACAAGGCGAGGTCACGGGGGCAGAACGATGGAGACAAAAAGGGTCGCAGCCGAGAAGGCGTGGAAGAAAGAAGGAAGGAGAGGAGAATTCATGATGGCAGACGTGAGAGGGAAGTGAGGATTGAGGAGAGATGAGGAGAGGTGCGGTGCGGTGGGAGGTTGACCGTTGGTGGCTGGAATCAGCCAACACCAAACGCGAAGCCGGCACGAGAACAAGAGAAGGGGAGAAGGGAGAAGGGAGAAGGGAACAAGAATAGGGGCAAACGAACTGGAAAGATGGGCGCAGCTCCGAAGAGAGCGATTGCGCAGTTGCGAGATGGCGCGCCTCGACGAGCTTGCAGTCCGTCTAAGGGATGAGGCTGAGAGGCTGTGAGGCTGGCCAGAGCGAAGCTGCGAGAAGGGATCAAGACCGGGTGGAAGAATCCACGCAGGTTGGCCAGCCGAGAGCTGTTGGCACTGTACGCGCCTCTAAAACAGGGAGTCGTTCTGCGCGTTGCAGCAGACCAATGACGCTAATCTCACAGTGTTCTCGTCGGTATTGCACGGTGCATCCGCGCGGCTTCATCTGGCCAATGGCACGTCCAGACTCTCCCCCAGCCAACAATGGAGGGTGGCGATCTCCGGTTTCGCGGTGCCAACCGAGGGTCTCGCTGTGGCCATCTGATCATTCATTCATTACCTTAGCGACGATAAAATGACAGCTAATAACTACCATTATCTTTCAACATCCTGCCGGCGGTCCTGTTGCCTTGACTCTTCTTCCCCGCGACATCCTACCATGACGCTCCAACTGTCTTCGATTGCGGTGCCTGTGCTAGATCTCCAGTCCCCAGAGGGATGAACTGAACCCCTCCTACTTTGTGTCTCTATCCCTATCTATCTTCAGCGTGGGCAGCTCCATCGCTGTGACCATGTCTGATGCCGCTGCAGAGTATGACGATGCCATCGAGGCAATGCGGGGGGATGAGTATCCCATGCTCCAGGGTGAGACCCCGCCGCCTCCCTCTTCCCTTACCTCGTGAGACGACGCTTGCTGATACCGGAACTAGACTCGGTATACCTCGACCATGCCGGCGCAACCCTGTGCTCAAAGTCCGTCATGGACGGCTTTGCGCGTGACATGACCTCTGTCCTCTATGGAAACCCCCACTCAGCCTCCTGGCCATCCCAACAGTCCACCGAGAGGATCGAGAACGTCCGCCTGCGGCTGCTCAGCTTCTTCAAAGCCGACCCCAGCGAATTTGACTTGGTCTTTGTCGCCAACTCGACCGCGGGCGTTAAACTTGTCGTGGAGGGGATGAGGTCCCTCCCCCAGGGGTTCATCTATGCCCACCACCAGGCTTGCCACACGAGCCTTATTGGCATCCGAGAGGAATCCCGGAGCAGCGCATGTCTCGATGATGCTTCCATCCAGTCATGGCTGCAGGGGGAGAGTCCCTTTGAGCCGAGTCGCTGCGCAGCATCTGCTACTCTAGTGGCCTACAGCGGCCAATCCCACATGGACGGTAGACGCTATCCACTGTCGTGGTCTAGGGATCTGCGAGAAAGATGTCATGCTTCTCTGCCCAAAGTGTACACCTTGCTCGATGCGGCATCGCTCGCTGCGACATCTCCTCTTGATCTTAGCGACCCTGACCGTGGGCCCGACTTTACGGTTCTGAGCCTGTACAAGATCTTCGGCTTCCCTGATCTCGGGGCCCTCATTGTCCGCCGCTCCGCAGAGACCATCTTTTCCCATAGGAGGTACTTCGGCGGTGGCACGGTTGATATGGTCGTGTGTGGCAAGGAGCAGTGGCATGCTCCCAAATCCCAGTTTCTACATGAGCGTCTGGAGGATGGTACTCTACCATTCCACAACATAATAGCTCTCGACACCGCCATGACCGTCCATGAAAGACTCTTCGGATCCATGAGGCATGTCAGCCGGCATACCGCAAGACTTACCAGCCAATTGCTCAACAGTCTTAGAGCCCTTCGACACGGCAACGGCCAGCCTGTGTGTGTCATTTACACAGATGGGGAGGCGGAGCTTGGACCCGGTCCTGTTGTATCTTTCAACATTAAGAATAGCGCAGGGGCCTGGATAAGTCTCACCGAGTTTGACAAGTTGGCCATATTGAAAAAGATGCATGTACGAACAGGTGGTCTCTGCAGTCCGGGAGGCATCGCCTCTGCGCTGAACCTGGCGCCGTGGGAGATGAAGAGGAACTTCTCGGCGGGATTCCGGTGCGGTACTGATAGCGACATCATGGCTGGGAAACCTACAGGTGTCATCCGGGTAAGCTTTGGTGCCATGAGCACAGCCTCAGACGTATCACGATTCGTCGAGTTCATGGAGGAGTTCTTTGTGGAGGTCACCCCTTTGCCTCCTCGATTCCCATCTCCCACGAAGGCCGAGACCTACCACACATCAAGGCTGGAAGTAAAAGGCATCACCGTTTTCCCTATCAAGAGTTGTGGTGGACTCCATGTGCCAAAAGGAACTGCTTGGGAGATCCGACCGGAGGGTTTGGCTTGGGATAGAGAATGGTGTCTGGTCCACCGAGGGTCCGGCCAGGCCCTCAGCCAAAAACGATATACGCAGATGGCTCTTCTGCAGCCGTCCATCGATTTCGACAAAGGCATGCTTCGAGTCCAGTGGCGAGGCAGTCCGCTGCCAGGAGAGATCCCTGACCACATCGCAATACCACTCTCCGCCAACCCCAACCTCTTCGACACGACCCGTCGCCAGATGCCGTCGCGTGTATGTGGCGATGAGATATCCCCATACATATACACATCCCCCGAAATTAGTAATTTCTTCTCCACCGCTCTCGACGTACCCTGCCTCCTCACCAGGTTTCCCCCGGGAGGACGGGGGCTGGGGACCCGATCGTCCAAGGCTCGCATGCAAACCCACCAGCAGGGCGGCCGAGCCCAAACCCAACGAATTCCCGGGGCGTTTCCCGGCATCCCCTCGCCGCCCGAGTCCGACTCGGAGCAGCAGAAAGAGGAGGGCAGGATCCTGCTCGCAAACGAGAGCCCCATCCTGATGATCCACAGCGCGAGCGTCGATGCCCTCAACCGCGAGATCGACAGCCGGGGCGGCTCCCCCGTCGACGAGGCCGCCTTCCGAGCAAACATCATCGTGCATGCTGCGGGCGGGGAGGAGCAGAGCCTGGCCCCGTTCTCGGAGGACCTGTGGCGGTCTATCCGTATTGGACCGCACGACTTCAGGCTTCTTGGCGCCTGCCGGAGGTGCCAGATGGTGTGCGTCGATCAGAAGACGGGCGACAAGAAGCAGGAGCCCTATGTCACCTTGGCCAAGACTAGGCGGTTTGACGGCAAGGTCTACTTCGGATGTCACATGTGTCACAGTCCAAAGGTACAGCGACAAAGTGAGGTGACGCAGTGTCCGACCATTCAGGTTGGAGACCCCGTGTTGGTAGACGAAGAAGAATAAGCATATAAGCCCAAGCGGAGTCTTCTAGCTCTGTTGCAATATATGTACCATTGAACATAGTGATCCAAAAATACTCATTATATTTACGGATATTATCCTATGTGTGAAATGTATACTTACAAGTCTATCCTATGCGACCGAGTTTCTAGTATTTCCAAAGCATCGCTAAAGGGCAGCAAATGATATCTCCGGATTCAAACGAGGCCGTTCAAGCCACGCGGATGCTGTTCCCGCGCTTCATGTCTTGTCCATATCCACAACTCTGTGGATTAGAAAGATTAGATCTAGATGGCGACGGAGCGCTGCTGTAGGCTGTGCTGCCGCGCATGCAAGATCTGCCGCTGCCTCATATTCGTAGCCCGGGACTGCGTCTTGGAGAGGGGGTATCCCCATTCCTTGTTCCCATTCATGCTAATGGATTGTTCATCCTCCGCCTTGGGCACATTCACGCGCCTCTCATCCCTCCGCGAGGATAGCAAGAAGAAATCGTGAATGGCGCTGTGCTCGAGCTCCCGCGGCCTGCCATCTGTTGTCCAGTAGCGCTCCTCGCTGAGCTCCTCGGACAGATGGCGGCGAAAGTAGCGGTCTTGGGTCACCCACCATGCACGCCAGAGGAAGAGGATAATGATGGTCAGCGGAATGCATATGATCCAGTAGACCCAGAACTTGTGGCTGAGTATCTCGTCCGACTCGGACTCTCCCGGTTTGCCGCCGGGTTTACCTGCCCCGTCCTCGTCCTTGTCAGGGGCCAGCCAGTCGAACATGGACATACCGAAGAGGGTGCCAATGAATTCACCAGGCAGGAAGATGGCCGTGATGACGGCGAGGGCCTTCATTGAGGCGCTGTCACGAGAGGAGGTGACGGCCATACGGGCGTTGAGCGCGTTGTCTTCTTGAGCCATCCTACTGTAGATCTGCCGTTTATTAGTGCTGTCCCGTCTTGATTCCGCACTCCAAGAGAACTCACAATGTCAATCTGGGCACGGCACCGGGCCTCAGCCATGCGCCTTTCAGTCTCCAAACTCATGGAGAGACGCAGCAGGGCCTCCAGGTACTGCCTGATTTCGTGCCAGTGCATACCTAGCTCATCCGCCATGATCAAGGGCTCACTCCCCGATCTGGAGGGGGCGCTCTGACCCGGAACGGCAAGAAAGGGCAGGGGTGAAGGTTCTCGCTCGAAGGAGCCGAAATGATCCCCGCCCATGTTCAGGTCACGGCTCAGTGGAGGCGCCATTGAGCCGTCGAGCCGCTCAGAGAGCTCATCGCCCGCCAGCATCAGGAGCTTGACGGCCCTCTCCATCCAGCGGATTGTATCCAGCAGTTTGATGGTGCCCCTCAGCACCTCATGGGCCTTCTTCATCAGGTTTGTCATGTTCATCGGGCCCCATTTGTTTTCTGCCTCATCTTTGCCTCCCGTGAGGCGCTTCCGAAACGACTTGTGGACGGGGTCCGTTGGCTGGGACGGGCCGAGGTTGCTGCTGACCTCTTCCTCGAGCGCAACAACGTCCAAGGTGTTATCCGCGACGGCCTCCTCGCAGCGCATGAACTGAACCTGGAGGAGGACGACGGCCATGATGAGGGGATGGGCCCAGTGGTCGCGACACGACTCTAAGCGATGGTCATACTCGTCGAGATCATCAAGCCGGTGGCGCCTCGGCTCCCAAGATTGCCGGATCATGATGGTTGCTGACCTCGTAAAGACATTATAAGTCAGAGAAATGAAATCACAAGGGGTCTTGGGACTCTCGGGGAACGAGAGAATCAGGCCTACACTTGTTATGAGCTCCCTGAAGTCACAACGATACGGTAGGAGGAGCCCACTTACTCAACATTGACCTGTCCCTGGACCAAAAACGAGACTCGGTTGCTATGCGAGTGGCGTACTGGAGAGTCGCCGGGTGAAGATCAAGGTCTGCAAGGTCCCTGGGCGACAAACTCAGCATATCCGGGGCGCCTTCGAAAGGAGACTTGCGGCGGAAGCATATGCTGCGCGCTCTGTCAGCTAGTCCCTTTATTACGGTCCCCCAAGCTTGCGACCAATTGAGGGTGCCTACACTCTACGAACACGCCCGTGTAGGTCTTCCAGAGTGTCCTCGTCTCTCTCCGGAACACGAAACTCGCCCTTTCCCAGGTTAGCGAGCTACTAAAAGGAGGGCGCTGGACCTCCGTGTCCATGACGAGTGGCGTACGTTACGATCTACTTTGAAACCGTGGCGGAAGGCAAGGTCAAGCATGGTAGCGCCTGAGGCGTCATCCTGGCTAAAGCGGTGGGTGATGTGCGTTTCATTGAGGACTCTCTTCCTGGGTGCAGGTTCCTGTCGCGGCGTCCCCGGTGGCCTACCGTAGACAACGTACTCGTCGTACTCGACCTTTGTGTAAGCCTGCTCGCCCTCTAGCAGGATCTGGGCAGAGCAGGCCTGCTGGTCGTAGTTGAAGAGGTCGGACCCATGGTGCCCGAAGAGAGTCATGGTTGCGGAGGCTTTATCCGGGATCGAAGAGCATTGAGGGCGTCTCTGGGAAGTAAGACTCTCAATTGGGTTCTGGCAAGAAGGGAAAGATAACAGAGTACGACCGGATCGCGATGTGGCGGGGGGGAGCACAGCCTTTTTAAATGCTTCGAGAAGTTCGCGATCATCAGGGACGAGCCACACCAAGGGGCAGGCTGAGAGAAGCTGGCAGGAGCCCAACCAACCAACTCGACCAGGGTGTTATTTCAGGCTCTCAGCCTCGCAGGGCCACCGCTGGCTGGGGCGGCGTGGAGGGCAAGGGTGTGGTGGAGGGAAATTCAGTGAAGCACCGTGAGTGGGCGACGCCTTTGCCCCGGGCTGGGATTTATCTTGGCGACGCCCAACTGACGTCTGTAGATGTTGCCATGAAAGTGCTCAGCCTTCTCATGTGACCAGGTCGTGCAGATTCATGGGGCCAAATGGAGGGAAAGCGGACGCCCAATCCGCAGAAACCCGGTGGGTGGCGACGCGGGGAAGGAAGCATTGGTTGGGCCCTTCCAGTCGGTTGCGAATTGTCGTTTGGGGGCGGAATAACGGAAAGAAGTGGAAGGTGTGAAGCCGCCCGGCCGGTCTTGGCTGCCCGGATGAATGTGGGAGTCGCCGGAGCCGCCGTGCTGAGTGAGTTCTGGGAGGAAGGGGAGGAAGGGGAGGAAGCACCTGTGGTGGGTCGCAACTTCCACTAAATTAAGCTGCTGGGGCCCCAGTCGCCGCCTCCAACTCCAATTTCAACGTCAACCTCCCCAACTTCAACTCCAACTTGCGGATACATAGCAGCTCCATTCTGCTCCGTACCATCGACCACAATTGTACATCTCCTTCCGACGGGGCGACAGGCGCCTGCGTCTCGTGGAATAGCCATCCCTGGGACCTTTAGGTCGCCTGAACCATCGGCTTTGAGGGATAATTTCGAACCCCCTGAAGCACCCTCGGCACGCCAACAACAATGAACCCAACAATAGATTCCGAGTCCTGACATTGGACACATTGAGACAGCCATGCGCCCAACCCCTCTATCTATTTATTTTTCAAGCTGTTGGCAGTATACGCTTGATATACGAGCGTTCATTGCTCTCCATTGTCTGTAACAATCTTCATTGTCCGTGCAAGTGACAGCCGCCCCCGTGACTTCTATCATACCCCTACTCACATCCGGCAATGAATCTGACCCCAGTCTTTATCTTTTGGTCAGCCAGATGTCTACAAACAGCAAAGAGCATTTCAGGGTCTGCCAGTGCCTTGGCAGCTCGTCTCTCGTTCCCCAGCAGATGTCACATGGCCATCCTTTCCTTCTGCCTTCACACAACTTGGAGCAAACTGCCTGCTCTCTCTCCTCTTTGAACTATCCGCCCTCGACCTTGTGCGTGCTGTCCCTCTGCGTCTTGTCACTCGTCTTCCCCATGTCCAACTATCTTGCCCCATGTCAAGTATTGAAGTTGGGTCTGTATATAAAGGCCTGAGCAGCTTCTATCACAGCACTGTCGCTCCAATTCGGATCAGAATATCAACTTTCATCTCACCAGAATGGTCAAGAATATCTTGTTACTTGCGCTACTGGGAGCGAAGGCCGTCGTCGCCGTGCCCCGGAACTTGGACCCTCGTTCCGGCAAGCCCAATCAGTCGCATACTGTCAGAACTCCAACCGCAACCACCACAACTCCGACTCCGACTCACGGGTCTGATTCCGGAAACGACGGTGGCTTGGTAAATGCGATGTATTATCTAGAAGAGCAAGCTTTCTCTACCCCTCTACCATCAAAGGTGCTGTTCTAACTCCCACTTCAGGGATTCCGATGAAATTAGCATAGAGAATATCCAAGCTCAGCAGATCACTCACCTCATCTACGGGTCTGCCAAGATCGACTCGAACGGAAATGTGTTCGTGAACCCTCCTCCATCCCCCCTTGCCCCCCTCAACATGCCTTATGGGGCGAAATACTAACCTGCGCTATAACACAGGATTCCCGGCGACAGCATGACAGACGTGGGCCATTTAGCCAATGATGAGACAGACAAAGCCGGTGGAAACGTGAAGAAGCTTTTCGATCTCAAGAAGAAGAACAAGCACCTCAAGGTGGTTCTATCAATTGGCGGCTGGCAAAACTCAAAAGACAAGCAATTCGTTCGAAGTGCCCTTCTCACGTCTGAGGGACGCGACAAGTTTGCCGGAACTGCCTTTAACCTGATGTGGAACTGGGGGCTCGATGGCCTGAACATCGACTGGGTGTATCCTGCAGATGAGAAGGAGGGCGACCAGCTGGTGGAACTCCTTAAAGCCTGCCGCGAGAAATTGGAAAAGAAGGCAAAGGACAAGAAAATCGAAAGCTCTCACTTCTCTCTTAGCATTGGAGCTCCTGCAAAGGTTGACTATTACAGACAACTCAACTTAACGGAAACCGACAAGTATCTCGATTTCTGGTTCCTCAAGGCCTATGACTACGGTTCAACCGAGGACTCTATGAGCGGCTACTCTGCCAACGTCTACAGAGACAATTACAACCGGAATAGCACAAAATACTCCACAGATGATGCTATTCGGGATTACATTGACCGTGGCGTCAGCTCCGAGAAGATCATCCTCGGCATACCGCTCTATGCTCGCTCCTTCAAGACCAGTTCCGTATGTTTTGGTACCGGGTTCAACTCAAGCGTAACAAAGGATCAATTAGGCGAAGTGGTACCCTACAATGACCTGGAGAAGGCCACCGAGGAAGTCAACAAGAATCTCATCGCCGCGTGGTCGTATGACGGCGACTCCGGGACACTCTACTCCTTCGACAATGCTGAAACCGTCAGCGCCAAGGTCGATTACGTCAAGAAAAAGAAACTCGGCGGCATAATGTTCTCGGGGACTTCCGGCGACAAGAATTCGGAGAAAAGCTTGGTCTTAACGGCGTGCAAGAAGCTCTGCGATCTGGACCGCTCGGACAACCAGCTTAGCTACCCGGGCGGCAGGTATGAGAACATCGGCAAAAGCACCGACAACGACAAGCGTAAGAGAATGAGCATCCCCCTGTGGAAGCGCGCCGACGCAGATCAAGTGTGCATCAAGCTCTGCTCTCCCTAGGATTCCATACGAGGCATTGAGAATGGAGGGGCCTGAGGATGGGCTCTGGGCGGTTGATGTTGGTTTGCATTTCACCCACACCTTCGTTAGATGTTGCGCAGGAAGGGGAAAAAAGGTAGATGATTTCAGGATTTCATAGTGCTAAGATTAAAACTTCCTTTGTTTATCAGTCGGAGCTGCCCCCGAGAACTGCACTGGGCCAAACTTGTAGTGACCGCTGGGCCAGGCTCCAGTGGACAATGCCTCCCATGTGTTTCACGAGCTCGTTTAGGCGGCTAGAGTAGTAGAGCCAGAGGGCACCGATGGGGGAGACAAAACGGTTGTTTACCCTGCTGGATAGACAACAGAAAGGATTGGCACAACGCATTCGGTACCAACAAGGCATAATACAAGATCCCATTGGTTTCCTGGCCCTATTTTACACAGGACGTAAGCAAATTACACCTTCTCATACCAAGAGAGCTTCCAACGCCTGATCCCCGATCCACACCACACCCTCCCCCCCGTTAACCCTCGCCCTACATATCCTGCCCGGGGGTGCCCGTAGTATCCACGCCGTGGAAGGCGTCGCCAAAGGCCGAGTCCTCCATGTCCATCTGCAGATCCAGGCCCTCGCCCAGCTCACCCGCCGAGCCGTCCAGGGCGGGCGTGTCGAACCCCGCCAGCGCCTCGCCGGCCGTGTCGAGGTCGCCCAGCGAGCTGAAGTCGTTTTGGTCGAAGTCCCCGTCGGTGATGGCCGGAGTCGCCGCGGCCGAGACCGGCTTGACCGGTGCTGCGGTCGGTTTCGGTGTGTTGGCATCTGGAGCAGAAGCAGCGGCGGTGGCTGGTGCGGGAGCGGCGACGTCAGGAGTCCCTTCCTTGGGGACGACTACCCAGTCTCCGCTCCCCGTTCCCTGATCCGGAGCCGTACCTGATTGCTCCGTCGGGGCGGCGTCTGTCCCCCCCATGGTCACATCACCGCTAGTAGCAGGCTGCGGTTGCGGTGCAGGCGGCTGTCCCACGGCGGGAGACCCGACGTTAGCGTTCTGAGGAGTCGCCGCGCTAGACTGGACGGCAGAGAGCTGTGCCTGGGGCGTCGGGAAGTTGTTCGCCGGGGTCGAGTGCGGCGACAAGCCGGTGCCCATCTGGTCTAGCAGACCAGCCGCGGTGCCGCCCATGTCAATATCCGACTCGCCGATCATGATGCCGCTGTTCTGGGACCCTGACTGCGATGGTTGACGGGACATCTGCGGCGGCTGCGGCGGCGCAACGGGCTCAGGGGCTGGTGCCTGCCAGCCGCCCTCCTGGACACACTTGACGGCCGGTTGGCTCTCAATCTTGCGGCCTGTCGACGACTCAATCTCCTGGATGATCTCCTCAACCGTGGTCTTGAGACCCTCGCTCTTGAGCTCGCCACCATCGTGGGGCATCCAAAGCTCGGATCCAGCGTCTTCTATCGACCGCAGCTCCTTCTCCTTGGTGTTCAGGATGGACTTCTTTTTCAAGTCGGCCATGGCTGCCTCGTACTCCTCCTTCATCTTCTCCATCTGGGCCTTCTCGGACGCGATGTGATCGTCGACACGCTTCCGGAACTCGTCCGCCTTCTCGGGGTCCAGCCTTCCGACATATGCCTTGGACTCATCGGGAACCTTGCTGGACGCGTCGCCCCCCTGGGCAGTGAAGATACCCTCTGTTAACGAGGCCAGGTCACCCATGAGTCCGAGGTTCAGGTCGGCCGGGGTGATCTGGTTGATCCTGTACGGAGAGGACAGGATCTCCTCCATCCACTCGTGGTTCTGCTGATAGCGAGCAAGCGAGATCTCCCTAGGAATCATGTGGTCAAACATGTCGCCCCGCGACGTATCCTCATCGTCATCCAGAGTCGGCTCCATGGGCGGCATGCCCGGGACCGGTGGCTGCTGAGCGGCGTTGGAGGCGTGCCGAGCACGCTTAGCGGGCGGGCCAGCCACGCCCTGAGGGGGGTACGCCATGTGCTGGGGGACGCCGCGAGGGGCCATCTGCGGCTCCGTCTGGCGGCCCGTGAGCTCGGGGAGCGTGGGCCAGTTCGCGCGGTCGGAGAGCATGAACTCCTTTCGGCGGATGTGGCCGGCCTTGAGCAGGAACTGGCGCTGCTGCATGGCGCTGTGGAGGCGCTGGTCATAGGGCACCATGTTGGCCGGGATCGTATCGTTCGGCTCGGAAGGGCCCCAGTGTACGATGAAGAGATTTGGGTCGGGCTGGGGTGTGTTCGGGTTCGCGTGGCCAGAGACAGGGACCAGGCGGAATCGACGTCTTGCGTGGGCGGCGTACTGCTCCTGAGGCGGCGCATACCCAGCCTTGAGGTAGTAGATCTCGAGAATCTGATGACATGGTTAGCTCCCAACGTGCCCATTCTCCTACTGCGCTACATAAGACAAAGAAAACACACCAGTCCGTTGCCCAGGTCGTGCTTGTACAGCTGCTCCGGCGGCGCCCATATATACCCATCGGTCGCAAAGCTGGTCGCGAGTCTCTGCAGGGGCTGCCATGTCATGAGGACGGTGCCGTCGGCGGGCTTGTCGAGGAACTGCCAGCAAAAGGGTGCTTTATCGCGGGCGATGAGGGGAGCCTGCATCAGCCATGACGCGACGTCGTTGAGGTTGACGTGTGCGACTTGGGGGTATCTGCGCGATGACACGAGGTGGACATGTGGCATCTACAGACCCGAGTTAGCGACTCCCATATTTCTCCCCAGCATAAAGAGAAGCGCAGAGGCAACATACCAGGTCCTGGGGGACGCTGAAGCTGGGGTCGGGGTGGTTCATTTGGTTCATCATGGCCATTGTTGGGCGCAGTCTCCCGCGCGGAGGCGCGACGGGTCGAGCGTTTTTGTAATCCGGCTCTTCAGGCCACTACGCTATGGCACACCGAGGCGACTGCGTGAAGAGCGAAAGGCTACCAGGGGAGCAGCTCTGGTCAATGGGCGTGGGGGATCGGATGTCGCATAGATGGATTGAGCGGTCGCGGTCGAAGTTGGAGATCCGTCAATTGACTGCCCTTCGCTGCGCGCCCCCCAAAATTCGTCCGCGACGAGGCTGGCTAGTTCTGGCCAATAGAATCGTGCAGTTGCTTGGAAAAGGTGGAGACACCGTACCTGTCACTCTCCTAGTTCCGATGTATTGCCGTATTTCTTAAGTTGCTTCTTGTTACTATCTACTAGATACTCATCGCCAAGTTCTTTCATGAAATGACTGTTTGGGATAATATGCTATTAAAGATCAAATGCCGGACTATCATGTCTAATTTTGCTCCCACAACTTCCTTCTTTCTCCCCAGCAGCCCAGTTGTTGGCCTGGCTTGAGATTAGACCATCCCGACCACCGTCCATGCGGTGGTGGTAGCATTCTGGAGAACGAACTATCCAGCTCTCCCCACGAGTGAGCACATACAAAAACTCAAACTGTGCTTCATTCTCATATACAAAATAACCCACAGCCCTCCAGAGCTAACCCCCTCACACCATTCGCAAGCCGCTTATGCCTGGTAGGTGGAAGCAGCCACGTTTCCGCCACGGCCAGTCCAGTTGACGTGAATGTCGGTGCCGACCTTGTACTTGTCGTTGGCATCCTCGGGCTTGATGCGGAAGGTGTGGGCGCCAAAGTAGTCACGCTGGGCCTGCAGCAGGTTGGCGGGCAGGTTGGCGGTGCGGTATCCGTCGAACCAAGACAGGGCAGTCGAGAAGGCGGGAGTAGGGATACCCAGAAGGGCAGCCTTGGAAACCACGTCCCTCCAGCCGGGCTGGGCCTTGTGGATGGCCTTGTTGAAGAAGTCGTCGAAGAGCAGGTTCTTGAGGTCAGGCTGCTTGCGGTAAGCCGAGGTGATGTCCTTCAGGAAGACGGATCGGATGATGCAGCCACCGCGCCACATGAGAGCAATGGAAGGCTTGTTCAGCTTCCAGCCGTACTCCCTGGCAGCCTAAGAAGATAGTCAGCTCGGTGTTTCTTACGCCAACTACAGTCATCTTTCTTTGAGCGAGATTTCCTTACCTCCTGCATCAGCATGAAGCCCTGAGCGTACGAGATGATCTTGGAGGCGTAAAGGGCCTGCTCGAGATCGTCGAGGAACTGGGCCTTGTCACCCTCAAACTTGGTGGTGCGGCTCTTGAACTCGAGCTTCTTGGAGGCCTCGACACGCTCGTCCTTGATGGCGGACAGGCAGCGAGCCAGGACAGCCTCGGCGATCAACGTCACGGGCATGCCAAGGTCGAGGGCGTTGACGGCAGTCCACTTGCCGGTACCCTTCTGGCCAGCCTTGTCGAGGATCTTCTCCACAAGGGCAGTGCCGTCGTCGTCGTTGTAGTACATGATGTCGCGGGTGATCTCGATCAGGAAGGAGTCGAGGACACCGGTGTTCCACTTGGCAAAGACATCGCCAATCTCCTTGCTGCTCATGCCAAGGCCACGCTTCATGATGTCGTAGGCCTACAGATAACAACACTGTCAGCCCTGGAAACCCCCTGATTAATCTTAACGGCATTGTCAACTCACCTCACAGATGAGCTGCATATCACCGTACTCGATACCGTTGTGGACCATCTTGACGTAGTGACCAGCGCCCTCGTCGCCGACCCACTCGCAGCAGGCCTCGCCGTCGCTCTTGGCGGCAATGCTCTGGAAGATGTCCTTGATGTAAGGCCAGGCCTCCTCGTTGCCACCGGGCATCATGGAGGGGCCGTAGCGGGCACCCTCCTCGCCACCAGAGACACCGGAGCCGACGAAGCGGATGCCCTTGGCCCTGAGCTCCTTGGTACGGCGGTTGGAGTCGGGGAAGTGGGAGTTACCGCCGTCAATGATGATATCTCCGTTGTCGAGGAGGGGCAGCAGCTTGGCGATCCAGTCGTCAACGGCCTGGCCGGCCTGGACGAGGAGCATGACACGGCGGGGGGACTTGAGCTTGCTGACAAATTCCTCAACGGAGTGGGCGCCGACAATGGACTTGCCCTTGGCCTCATTTTCCAGGAATCGGTCGACCTTGGAGACTGTTCGGTTGAAGGCGCAGATGGTGAAGCCGTGGTCGGCCATGTTCATGATCAGGTTCTGTCCCCTGTTGGCGACACGGTTAGCCCTGCCAGGGACCTCCGCGAGGGCAGAGGGAGGGACAACTTACATGACAGCCAGGCCGATGAGACCCAGATCCGCGCTTGCCACATGGTCAGCATTTTTCGAAGAGGACCGGCTGGATGATAAAGGAGGGGATTGCTGCGCGTCACCGCCAAGCTTAATGTTTGCTAGGCGAGCGCTGTCTCAAGACCATGAGCATTGTTCAGCACAGCGCAAGAGGACGGGAAGCCCAGAATGCCACCCAACGTGGGGAGAGCCAGGTGGCGCCGAGCAGGACAGCGGCGTATCAGCATAGCAGGCAGATCAACACCAGCTTAGACTCGCGATGGCAGCATCGGGGGTGCGGGAGTTGAGGTCATCGACGAAATGCGACGCAGAGGGCAGACTTTGGGGCGGGGTGTGGTGGGGTAATGCACTCAGATGGAGGGGCATGATGATGTTGGTTTACTTACACGGGGCCAGACATGATGGGCAGCTGTGGTGATATCTTTGGAGTAATGGGGAGAGAAGAGCTGGACAAGCTGGTGAGCGCAGGAGAGGTAAATGTCTCGTTCCTGGCGGAGTGTCTGGAGGTTTTGTTGGTGATGAGGTGAAGATGGAGAGGGCGACCTAGGGTGGAGGGGCAGGCCCCCGATATAAAGTACCAAAGCTGGAAGGTTTTGACGCGGCTCGAGCATAAAGTGATGCACACCTTCTGTAACGGAAATATAGACGCTTGCTAAACTCAATCGGACCGTAGCCTCCCCACCACAAGCTGGTGAGATACCAGAGTAGCCTCGATTTCCCTCTGTAGCAGGGCCGTAGGCTGCTAGGACAGCGGCCTCCTGGTCAGCCTCGATGGGCGCTATGACACCGTCATGGCGAATCTGCGTGGAGGCCACCGTCCGACTGGGCTTAGCGGGCGTTCATTTACGACAACGGTGTGCATGATTCCACGCTCCAACCATGCAATCATGGAGCTCGTACACGCAGGAAGCAGTCCAGACGTGCCAAGAAAAGCGGGTATTTCAGTGATTGGCGGGGCTGTAAGCCCGTAACCGTCGTCATTATTGCTTCGGGGGTTTGTCAGTGTCACCACCCTTTTCTCTGGCCTTGCGTGCATCGAGAAGCTTGGGGGGGCTAAGGTGTAGGCTGTGGCTACCTACGTATCCCTTCTGGTTGTCCCCGTCCTCGCTACAAGCAGGCACAGAGCACCAGACATTGATGGCTACTTCAAACGTCGGAATCACTTGGCTCGCTATGAATTTAAAATACCTTAGGACCCCCTCGAGCGGAAATGTTACATCCTCCGACAGCTCTGGTTGCATGCCGCCCAAAGATATCCCGCTTGATCAGCCACTGGTAATAATGGGCATACCGCATCGGGGCAGTGCGGCACGAGCTGCGGAACTCCCACCACCGGCGCATCGAGTAATAATCGAGGGCCATTCGCCAGGCGCAGCAACGCAACCGCATCCCCAACGCAATACTGCAACTGATACCTAATAAGTGTGAGGTCCTCGCCTGGACAACTCTGAGAAGGACTCCATTTCTTGGTAGCTGCACACTGTTACAGGAGAAGTGAGCATCTTGCATACTAGTAGTCTACAGCCCAGCCACCCAGGTACCAGGTATCCAATGCTGTTACTCGGCCAGTGCGACAGGGCGTATCGCCACTGGCAACCGCCCAAACGTGCCCTGTCAGATCCTGCAACACCAACAGCAGGCGGACATTCACCCTGCGCGGACGGCGGCATCATCGGGGAGCCGCCGAGACCATCGTGGCCCAAGTGGCCACTGACAACCGGCTATTTTGTCCAGCCGGTGGGGGTCGACTTCGCAAAGTGACGCATTTTGCGCATTTATCCCAACAGAAATTGAGGCATTTCGGGCCCTTTCCCAGCTGCCAGGCCAGTGTTTCCATAGCGATGCTGATCACTTGTTGGATTCCCAGTTTCGCAGGGTCAGGTATTATTGAGACGTATTGCTCAGTGCCATTCTGCCACGAGCTGGGCGCTGCATTGTGGCCAGGAGAACCCCCCTCTTCTCTCCCTTACTTGGTTAGAAAGGCTACCTAGCTGGGTCGCTTGCTTGCATTTGCGGCTTCCGACCCATCAGCGCTGCGAGTGTCGGGACGGACGACACTGATCCGATGCGAGGTCGGCCCTGCAGCTCCGGCAACGTGGTTCTGACGGTTTCTGGCATGCATTGATAATCATACTAGGTATCCGTACTACGGAGTAGTATCTGCAATGATTCACCTTCGGACTTAGTGAACGCAGCCAAATCCCGCGCTTCGGGCCGGTTAGCCCATCGAATCGTTAATCACCTCTGGCTGCCTTGCTGCAGGCAGATCCATCTCCTACGTGTTAGTACCCGGATCTATTTCTATGACGACGGCGGAGGTTGATATCTGCTGGGTTCCATATGCTTCTCAGGCGAGGAAAGTCAATAGATGAACACACTGGGACGGCATAAATGACGCGGCTGGACCACAGTGGCCGTTTCCAAAAGCCTCTAGGTTGCAGCAGGAAATTGATATTTAGTAAGCATCCAAGGGAAGCTATCTATCTAGAAGTTCAAACAACGTGACCGTAGTAGAGTTGGAAGACATGTCAGGTCCAACGTGACCGTCACAATATCACGTGATATGTCACGTGTGGCGCAAACATGGAAACCAACGACATCGACAACGGCATCCAGAGTCTTCGACGAACCAAGGCTTAGTTGCCACTTGCTCACATCGACAGACCAAATTCCAAAAACACCACCACCTCACCTTCCGCGGCGAGATCCACTGGGCCGGAGACTATAGTCTTAGCGCGAGCAACTTTGAGCAACTGGGAGCTCAAGGTACGTTTCTTCACAAACACCAAGCCGCCCCCAGATTAGAGAAGAAGCCATCTTGTTCATCATGGCGCACCCTCCCCCTCCAGGCACCAACAACCTCCCCGCGAGACCCCCCGCTGCCTCCGGGGGCTTCAGCAGGTCCGGCTTCAAGCCCGCCTTCTCTGCGCCAGCACCGCAGCACTCGTACGGCGCTGCCCCGACCTACGGCCCGTCCGCGCCTCCTCCTCCTCCAACCCAGCACCACCACCAGTATGGCGCCCCGTCGTACCCCTCGTACGGCCCGCCGCCCGGTGCCTCCCCCGCCGTGAGCGCCGCGCCACCCTCCTACTCGTCACCCTCATACTCGTCGTACGCGCCGCAACCACCCAGCAGCTACGGCCCGCAGAGCTACGGCCAGCCGCCGTCGTCCTACGCCGCCGCGGCGCCCCCGCAGATCCGCAACCCCTTCCCCGAGGCTGGCGCCGGCGGCGCCAGCAGCAGCAGCAGCAGCGCCTTCGACCCAGAGATGGCGGCGCAGATCGCGCAGTGGCAGAGCGCGTACGTGACCAAGGACAGCCGCGACGAGGGCCAGCAGCAGCCCGGGACGGGGCAGCAGGGCCCCGGCGGCAGCGGCGGCGGCAAGCCCGCCGAGGTGCCCCCCGCGATCGCGGCGGCCAACGCCAACCTGCACCCGGACAAGAAGCAGACAGTGGTGCGCGAGGGCGGCGGCAAGAAGTGGACGGACGACACGCTGCTGGAGTGGGACCCGTCGCACCTGCGGCTGTTTGTGGGCAACTTGGCGGGCGAGACGACGGACGACGCGCTCCTGAAGGCCTTTTCGCGGTGGGAGTCGGTGCAGAAGGCGCGCGTAATCCGCGACAAGCGCACCACAAAGTCCAAGGGGTACGGGTTCGTGAGCTTCAGCAACGCCGACGACTTCTTCTCTGCCGCCAAGGAGATGAACGGCAAGTACATCCAGAGCCATCCGGTTGTCGTCCGCAAGGCAAATACAGAGATTAAGGTTGCAAAGGTCAAGGAGAAGGACCACCGGGGGAAGAAGAACAATAAGAACAAGAAGAGTGGACATGGTGGTGGTGGCGGGGGAGGAGCGACAGGAGGATACGATCCCCATCTGGGACCTTACGGCGGCGCTGGCGTGACGAAACCAGGACAGAAGACCAAGAACGGGTTGAAGCTGCTTGGTTAAGATTAATAGCTGGTGCGGTCATCGAGCGTGCTTAGGAATTGGGACTTAGGTGTTCGGCGTATAATTCTTGGGAATACATGGGAAAAGAGGTGTAGATTAGCTTAGACTTAGCAAAGCACACACATATGAATGGGCCACGAGCCAATAATTTCATCATCGCGGACCATCAGTGAAGATTTCTGTGTTGTCTAAAAGCCTGGTCCTCTCTGGGTATCATAATCACCTGGCTCGCCAGGTCCTCGGATTCTACCAAATCGGCCTCTCGTCCTCTTACTCTTTCTTGCAGAGGCACCATCGATCTTGCCTTCCGCGGCCGTGCCGCCATAGATGCAAATCCATCCTATCCTTTTATCGCCCTGACCGTACCCTTGTAACCGCGGTCTTGTAGATATGTTACATTAAGGAATATGCTGCCCAGCCCAGTGTATGTTGTGATGATAGGAGGGGGAAAAATGAAATGCACGCTAAACGATTGATCACTGGTGGATGCTGGTCTAATCATTATGTCTGTCCAGGGCAGCCTCCTTATTCTCTTCACCACGTGATGAGTGTAATAAGTTGGGTTGTATATCGCCATCTGAGGTAACAAGAGCATTCCCGCTGGTGTCGATACTTGATCGGAGCAGGCCCATTGTCTCTTCGTGGCCATCGTCGTCGTCAACGTCGGTAGCATTGCCGCTCGATGGCTGGGAGCCGTTGGGGTGCTGATATCGGCCGTTGACACCCGTCCGCGCCTCCTCGCGCATTTTAGAGAGTTTGATGTAGTTGTAGCCAGCGATGGCTCCTAAGGTCGTAATAAGGCCGACAAAGTTGATGGCGGTGAGTTTGTCCTCAAAAATGATGGTCGCAGCCATGATAGTCACGACCTCCTTGAAAATGCCAGCAATGGACAGGGTGACAACCGAAGTCCTCTGCAGCAGAGCGAACTCGGCGGCCGTCATTAGGAAAGCCAGACATCCGGGGAAGAACAGAAACAGAGGAGTCATGACGGCACCCCATTCCGCGCTTAGTGCGGCTAGACCCTCGCATAACGGGCCGAATCCTTCAACGGGAAAGGCAAGGCTGAGAAGTGTGACGAACATGACGGGAGTCAGTAGGAAGATGCTGGAGAACGGGTTCGAGGTTGCGGGGTGGCGGAGCAAAAGAATCTGCGTCAGAGCCCACCGGAAGCCTGAAAAAAAGGCGGCAGAGATGATGAGGACAAACCCTCCCAGCTTAAACTCGATTTCCCCAAAAACCATGAGGATAATACCGACGACCATCGTTGCAATAATGCCAACAAGACGCCATGTTGGAGCCTCCAATCGGAAGAGGAAGGCGAAGAGCAGGACGAAGGCCAGGGAGGAGGACTTGCACATTGCTAAGGGTTGTTAGTTTTCACACCACGTAGGGGGTGCAACGAGTCCAACATACTGTAAAAGCTAAGGCTGATAAACTTGAGAGATGTGTTGCCTAAGCCAATGTCCAGGCCTGTCGCGCACCCACAAGGCCCGATCCTCGTCAAGTAGAACATCTTACTAACAGCTGAGGTGCTGTTTGCCGGCTCGGCCTCGTGCCTCGACCTCCCCATGTCTGATTCATGCGGCACCTGCGGCCGTAGTGAGGGCACAAAGTATAGCACCAGACCCGAAAGTACGAACTGGACAACCATATGCATTGACGTGGTAAAAAGGGGGAACGCGAAGTTGAGGCGGTCCTCGTCGAACATCCATTTGTTGTACTAGGTCGTGTTAGCGGAAATAGGCGTACATTTGGGGACTCCAATCCAAGACTTACAAGTGAGATGGATAAGGAGAAGAGGTACCACAGGAGTATGAGGCCAAGGTTGATGCCTATGCGCTTGACAAGGCCCTTGTTCACCTCCTTCTGCTCATCTGGTGACAGACTCTTCTCCCGAGCTATACGCTGGTCTAGTAATGTGTTCCGCCTCTTCTTCTTCTGTTTCCGCTGCTTCTCCTTCCGCGTCAGACCCGTCTCCTCGTCATCGCGCAAATCCTCGTCGCTGAAGCTATCTGAGTCGTGGTCGTACTTGTTGGCGACGGGGCTGGCGACCAATCCGCCGTCCTCTAGAATCTTGGGCTCCTCTGTCAGGCTGGGTCCGGCCATGGACGTCTGGGGGTACTGGGAGCTGAGCAAGCTCTGGGATCGGGGGCGCCCGGAAGTCGGCGCAGTCTGGACGATGGGGTTCATGAGGCTGCTCTTGCGCCTTCGGTGGCCGGCAATGGGCTCCATCTCGATGTCGTCGCGGGCCGAGCCGCCGCCGGCAAAGGAGGAGGAAGCAGCAGTGGTGCCGGGCGAGGCAACGGCGACAGAATGTGCAGACACAGGTTCGTCGATGACGCGAGAGGAGACCTCGCCACCAGATTGGGGCGCGACAACGGAGAGGGGGGCTGAGGCTGAGGCGGAGGCTGAAGCGGTTGATATGGGAGGTACGGATGGGCGATGGGGAGAGGAAGCAGAGGGAGAGGAGGGAGAGGGAGAGGGAGAGGAGGCCCGTGTGGAGCGAGTCGCGGACATGTTGGTGCTTTCATACAATGGAGGCTCGGGAAGGGTGCCAGGTGTCAGGCCAATCCAGACTGCCAGAGGACCTTGTATGGATCAGATGGGGATCTGGCTCCACGGTACGATCCACGGCTGCCGTCGCTCAGGGCCCTTTCCTTGGGCTCTGCTTGGCAGGCGACCTGGGGCCGGGGCTGGATTGTGCTGTACTGTGCAATGCTCGACGCTGTGTGGGCTGGGAGTCTGGGACTGTGTGGTCACTATGGTGTGCAGGCAGCGCGGAAGACGATGCGGTGGAGCGACCGAGGGACCCCGTGGAGCCGACTGGGAAGTGGACCCCCAAGAAAGGGCGGTGGTGGTAGCTAGGTACCTTGGTGGTGGACTGGTCACAAGTGCTGGACGAGGCGCCTGCGCCTGCGCCAACTGGGCCTGCGGCGCTGCCTTGTTGACTGCCAAGAAGCTGCTAGGTCTTGCCTCCAGGACTAGGCAGGCAAAGCAACAACAGTGCGCCAACCCCCTGGTTCCAGGTTGGAACCTGGGAAATCAGTGTGTGCAAGGAGCAAGAAGCAAGAAGCAGGCCCCTCAGCGAATGCCAGCGCATTGAGTTCCACCCCAGGTTCCACTGTCCCAGCTCTGGGCCCCTGGAAGAGCCCTGCTGTGGCGTCTGCGAGCTCCTTCCTTCCAACTCCCTCCCGGTCCCAATGTACTCATCCAAGAACACCGCCAGAGGCATCCATTGGTCAGCGAGGTAATCGCTGACGGAAGGCACCAGCAACTGGACAGTCGGCCTTGCGCTGAGGCAAGACAAAGCTCACCTGTGACCTCAACATTGAGCATCGGGGCCACTGTCTGGTTCCACAACATGGCTGCCCAGGCGGCGTCTCGCTGTCAAATGTGGCTGGACCGTGTCCGTCGCGCCCGGGCGCATAAAACGAACAATCTCCGGCCACTGGGCTCATTTGCAGCAACAACTTGGCAAGTTAAGATCGAGTCATCGACGACGGGGGCGTGGACGCGGGCTTGACGGGCTTGACGGGCTTGACGGGCTGACAGAAAACTGACGTCCTGGATTCTTTCTGGTCCCCGTTGTTTCCTCTGCCCCGGAGCCACTGATCTTCAGGCGTTACTTCATGCCTGCCATGCCATCGATCTCGACACCCGGGAGACATGCATATACTACGTAAGGTACCTGCTACTTGGGTAGTATTAAACGCTAGGAAACGCGTTCGCGGGACCAGAAAAGCAAGCATAACAGTTCATAAATTCCAGCCACCAGGCACAGTCCAATGAACGCCCTGTCCGGCAGTGCTGGACACTAGCACGGTTGTGAAATATGAACAGTGAATTACTACCGATTGAAGCTTGGGAGGCGAGTCCTCCCTTCCCCGCCACGGAGCTCGGAGGAGGGCCGTGGTGGCTTCTTGGCTTCTTGGCTGAGCTGCCCTGATTTTCTTGGCCTCATGCCGTGCCCCCAATGGGCTCCAATGGGCCCCAATCAGAGCAGCGGTCGCTTCATTCTACCTTTCAGGGACCTGGACCCCCTCCCGGCTTCCACGGAGTGCGTCTCTTGGCATCAGGTAAAAGGAAGGAAGGACCAGGCCGACCAGCCAACTTGGGACTCCAATGGCAAGAGTCAAACAAATGTTCTCCGGAAGGAACAGCCCAGAAGCCGCCCCCGGCATTGAGACAGCTATTCGCACCGTAACACTAATGGTGATTCTGAAAACTTCAACTCCCAGGCCGTGCATTATGACACATAGTATCGTCAATCAACGTTGTCTCATCCATGATCTCATCTGCCGTTAGTACGCTGTATCATTACCGCATCCTTCCAGAGAAATCGAGCTCGACTGCAGTCTCGGCTCCCACAATCCCGCGCCCGGCGTTACCGATCTCCTCAGCCTGTGGCGGCTGTTCCCCTCACGCTTCTCCACCACACCTCATTGTTGCGCATTGTCTCCCCAGGTGTGACTGAACGAGCCTGACAAAGGCTTTTTTTGACGACTGACCGCTCCTCCTGGGTTTCTGGATGTGACTGCTTCAGGGCACACCGACTCTAGAAGAGTCCGTCCCTCGTCTCGTGGCTGTTTCCTACCCCTCAAAAAGCTAATAACCAGTGCCACAGAACTAGTGTAGGGCACACGAGTTGTCTGATTCTGAGCCACGGGACCGGTGCCAAGAGGGATGCGGTCGCTTGGTCCAAGTCACAAGATCGGCGCCGCCTACCGCGGAGGTATCCGTACCACCCAGCAAACTGACCGATTGGAGGCTGGGCGCCTTCTTCAGCTGCATCGAAGCTTGTGAATTCGCGATGCCAACTAATAGTAATACTAAGCACGGGCTAGTTATGGCCCGGATTACTGCAATGCTACGGGCACACTGACAGACAGTCAAAAAGAATGACTATACCACCTTGTTCATTTGGGCTTCAGGAGCACGGAGGTCCCTCGGCCTTCACGTGCTCCGGAGTGTTATATCTGGACTCTGGACCATCGGCTTCTGAGCCTGGGCAGGCTGGGGTTACATTGGACGTTCAGGTTCAGCCCCAACTTCCCCAGGTCCCCAGTATCGTCTCGTGGAGTTGGTCGTGGTATGGCGGGTCCTTCTTGGCAGCTACCTAAAAGCGTCCAATTGTTCTCCCTTGCAGCCTGCTGAAAGGGTCCGCCGGACCACCTAATGCATTATGGGACTCTTGTCCTGCTAAGGGCAATAGAGCGCGTGATATTGCACAGTTGTGCGAAGGCATTGTCTACGACGAGGTTCCGACAATTCGGGGAGCGCAGCTCTCTTCATTCCCTACCCGTGACGGATCCATTGGGAAATGTGCCGAGTCAACTTCTTTGAAAACCCTCCGCTTTTGAATGAGAAGAGCAAGTTTTGCTCAGCATCATCCCTGGAGATGGCCAAGAAAGGGCATCAGACGAATTGTAATCGAGCGAATATCGGGGCCAACGCACAATACCAAACGTAAGGCAAGATGGCTCCAGAAGAGCTGGTATCATGCTTTGGAAGGCTCCCATAGCGAGCTAAGTGGCTGAAAATATCGTGGAACTGATAGCTCTCCCGAGACATCGCAGAAAGGATGACAGAAGATCCTGGAGTCCGATATCTAGATACCCAAGTGGGTGGACCTATCTCGCATTCAACTTAATAAGTATACAGTGAGGTGTTGTAATATGTTCGTCATTGGCTCCTCATATAACGTTGCCCAGCCCTACCTGGATGACGCTGAACGTTTGGATGCTTGGGCCTTGGAAGGTTTGGGGCTAACATTGAAAGCTAGAAGATGAAAGCTCATCCGCTACTCCGGATGCTTTCATCATCCATCACCTCTCGATACCTTTCATTACAGGTCAATTGAATAATACAATGATAGCCTCTCACTGTCCAGCGGCACACCCAGGCCGTTCTCGGCGGGCGCAAGCAGGAGGGTATCTTCCGATTGAAGACTATGGCATGATTGGCAACATGCACACTTGCGCCTTAGTTGGCGTGGACGGGAGCGTCGACTTTATGTGCTGGTGAGCTTCCCTATCAAACGATGTCTTATCTCATGGGCACGGCAAGTGGGTGGATGTTCTGAGCAGATGCTACAGGCCAACTTTCGACTCCCCATCTATCTTCTGCCGACTCCTGGATAAGGACCACGGCGGACACTTCAGTATCGCCCCCCCAGACGAATTGGGATGTACAACGAAGCAGCAGTACCTGCCTTCCTCATGCATCCTCCAGACGCGGTACATTCACGAGGACGGCGTGGTGGATCTTGTCGACCTCTTTCCCCGGCCAAAGAGCGCCAAGGTCATGACAGGAGGGTACAAGCAGGGCGCTTTCCGGGAGGCCACCAAGGTCCAGGAGGAGCTCAAGAAGTGGCTGGTGAGGAGAGTGGAGTGTATCCGCGGGTCTCTATCGATTGGTAGGGCGAGCGTCGCATCCCTCCGTAAGTCTACTATCAGCTGACAAGCTTAGATGTCGAGATTTTCCCGGCCTTTGGATACGGCAAGGAACCGCATGTCACCACCATATGCAATGAGTCTCGTAAATCGGACATGGAAGAGAGCAAAGTGGCGACCTTCCACAGCAGGGACGAAAAGCTACAGCTAGATGTTGCCCTTGAAAACGGAGAGGGTGACGACGGGTGTGATCCCATGATTACCTTTAAGAAGGTGAAGCGGCCCGGGCTGCCTGGCGAGGGACTGGTAGCTCGCATCCAGATCCATGAGGGCCAGACCATGTCCTTTGTGCTGCGCAACGACATCCCGAATCATATCACCAGGGACATCACGACACTCGTGCTTGACTCACAGCAGCACGACACTCAGAGCTTCTGGTACAATTTTATAACTCAGTCCAAGTACCGGGGCCGCTGGAGGGAGGTTGTCTCCCGGAGTTTAATGATTTTGAAGATGATGACTTACGGTAAGCTCCCCTTTCCAGAGGATGACAAGCCATAACTAACCTGGGTGGTGTAGAGCCTACGGGTGCCATCATTGCTGCCCCGACCTTCTCTATCCCGGAAGATATTGGCGGTGTGCGGAACTGGGACTACCGATACTCATGGATAAGAGATGCGAGTTTCACCGTTTACATTCTGCTCCGTCTGGGTTTCAGGGCAGAGGCAGACGCTTACATGAATTTCATCATGGAGCGCTTTGTCCAGTCGCGCCTCCCTGACGGCGGTCTGCCCATCATGTTCACAATCCGCGGTGAGACGGACATTCCTGAGCACACGCTGGACCATCTCGAGGGCTACCGGGGAAGCAGCCCTGTCCGCATTGGAAACAGCGCTGCCTTCCACCAGCAGTTCGACATCTACGGGGAGTTGATGGATGCCATCTATTTGTACAACAAGTATGGGAAACCGGTTCCTTGGGAAGTATGGAAGGCTGTCCGGGAGATGCTAGGTGAGTCGCAAGAGAGCTTTCGGATTCGCAATACTGATAACTGTTGCACAGACTATGTCTTGACTATACTCGGCCGTGAGTGTCCTCCCCTCAGGGGTAATGGATGATAAGTTGAGCTAATGATGAGCAGAGCCCGATATGTCGATATGGGAGGTGCGAAACAACAAGCAGCGCTTTACCTATTCGCAGATCATGTTATGGGTGGCCTTTGATCGGGGCCTCCGCCTGTCTGACAAGCGCATGTTCCCATGCCCGAACCGCGACAAGTGGCTCAAGGCGAGGGACAGCTTATGCGAGGAGATCATGGACAAGGGCTACAACACCGAGATGGGGTGCTTTGTGCAGAGCTACGAAAACAACACTATGCTGGACTCGTCCATCCTCATTGCGCCCCTTGTCTTCTTCATCTCCCCGTGCGACCCGCGCTTCACCAACACGCTCGACCGCATCCTTTTGCCCCCTGAGAAAGGGGGCTTGACCAGCACAGGTCTCGTATATCGCTACGACACGGATCTATCAGACGATGGTAAGGCAAGCCCCTTTGCCTCCTTTCTCTTTACTCCAACCCCCAGAAGGAAAGAAAATGCTGACCGTGTTCTGCTCTTGGAGCAGGGGTAGGAGGCCGGGAGGGAGCTTTCAGTATGTGCACCTTTTGGCTCGTCGAGGCCATGACGCGGGCCAGTGTCTACGAGCACCGCTACCGTATCCGTGCCATCAACCTGTTTGAGAACATGCTCAGCTTCTCCAACCACCTCTGCATGTTCTCCGAGGAGATTGCGCGCAGCGGAGAGCAGCTGGGCAACACACCACAGGCCTTTAGCCACCTGGCTCTCATCAGCGCTGCATTTAACCTCGATCGTGCCACGGGGGGTTCGAAGGAGACTTAGGGAGACTTGGGAGCTTCTTTTCTTCACGGGGCCCGCAGACCTCATTATGGCACTTGACTTTATTCTTGTCATGAATGGTAGCCCATTTCTATACTGGAAGGCGCTGGTGTATAATAATGAATTCACTGCTTTCGAGTCTCTATGGGAAAAGATCCAATGGTCTGAAGTCTCCGGATATCTACTGATTCGACTTGCGGCCAGCACCTGGTCTCGGCAGCTTGGAGCCCGTTTCGGCGGGTTTGACATTTCGGGGAGGCGTCGCCCTTGGCGCGGGTACAGCTAGGTGAGACTTTGGCAGAGATCTCGGTATTGTTTTATCCAATATCTCTGGCTGCTTGGCCACTTCGCTGACTGGTTGGACCCGAGGAGGTAGAGGGGTTGTTATCACTTTGGGGGTCCTAGATACGGGCAAGGCGAGTCGGGATCTCGATATTGTTTTTGGCTGCGTCTTTGTCGGGGTCTCCAGCATCCTGGGTTTGTTTCCTGCGGTGGTCTGGCTCGTCTCGGCCACCTCGATGGAGGAGGGACTGGGTGTGAGACTAGCTGAAGAAGAGGCTTCGGCACCACCTGTGAGAGAATGTTCGCCATCGTCTGTAGAGAATAAACTCCCCGCATCAGAGGTGAAATCAGAGCCCTGGGATCCTTCGAGGCTGCTCCTGGTATGTGACCCAGAAACACTGCCTCTGGGGAGTTGGGATTCCTCCTCCGGAATGGAGGATGATGCCTCCTCTTGTATAGACTCTGCCGCATGTAGCACATGATCACCTTTGAGAGTCCTAAGCTCCCCATTCTCGGAATAGATACAGCCTTCCTCTCCCTCACCCGCATCCTTTCTCTCCTCTCTTAACCCATCGCTACCTTTCTCTTCCTCAGACTTCCCACTAGGCCCAGGCCACCTCTTTACAAACTCCTCCTGTGACTCTTTGAGCTTCCTCCGTGCCACCAACAGACGCTCGTCCAGCCTGATGCACCTGTCGCACTGCCGGGACAGCTTGGTCGACTTGAGACCATGAGGCTTCCTGAAGGCGCAGTCCTGTGGCAGGATGCCCTGCTGGAAGTCTTCGGTGATGGTGCAGATCTTGACCCTCCGGCCCCAGATAACGTGGTTGCAGTCGTATATGGTGCGGGCGTATGTGCACATGATAATGGTGCTGTTGCTGTTGTTGTTGCTGTTCCGGGAGGCGGGCGTGACTGTGACTGCTGAGGCCAATGTCGTGATCCTTCTGTACGAGGTTGGACATGTCTGGGGATTTTAGAGGACATCCATAAATAGTTCTCGTCTCGTCCATGGCTGTTCGTAGAACGCTCGAGCGCAAACAAGGAAGCGGAAGCCATGAGCGCGGGCCGGTGCATGAGCACAAAGAGGACAAACATCCAAACTCGTCCAACTGCCGCTCCCCATCTTTGTACATTGTACCTTGGGAGGGAAAATACTTGTTTGCGTGTGCAAACAGAACACCCCTTCACTACGGTCTTCATTTGTTCAGGATGCCACTGTCCAGGATTTCCCGAAAGTGCTGCGCCCAGTAGAAGTCTGCCGACTGGCCGCCTGTCCCGTAGGAAGCCGTGTGAGATACGGTGAACCCCAAACGCCGGAGGGTGCGAATCAGCGAAGAGCCGTCGTCGTTGGACAGAACGATGCCCTTCCGCAGGAGACACTCCAGATCGGTCGTCGAGTCGCCAAAGTAGAGCGTCCCCTCCCCCTCCGTCTCAAACTCGTGCTCCAGACACCGCAGCTTGCCCGCAGAGCTAGTGAGGGGCTGGCCCAGGAACTTGGGGCCCTGGACCTTGCCGTCCTGGGATATGTCGTTGGCGACGACGGGGATGCTGAAGCGGTGCAGCACGCCCCGGATGAAGGAGCGCGACCAGTTGACGGAGATTACGCCCAGGCCCCAGCCTCGTTGCTCCGCGAGCTCGACCAGCTCTTTGAAGCCCCCCCTAATGACAATCTTGCGCGACTCGACGGCATCGACGCCCATCTGGAAGAGGTCCGTCTCCTGCAGTCCGGAAAACACACCACAGGCCTCGACCCTCGCCAGCGAACTCCTCTCCACGGTGCGCAGGCCCGCAAGGAACTCGACCTCCTCCTGGACCGAGTGACGGTCTTCCTCCCTGGTTGGGTAGCTTTCCTTGTACTGCTGGTAGTCGTCCATGTAGGCCTTGACGACGTGGTCCCACTGAGCGCTCAGGTCATGGCCGTGCTGGGTTCGCTGGAAATCGACTCCCGCGCTGGCCAGGTCTCCGATTGTGTCGCATTCTGTGATGGTCCCATCAAAGTCGAAAATCAGGCGCATCGTGAAGGGGGTTTCGCTTCCAAATCGGAGGCGTCTGGATTGTTTGGTGGGGCCTCTGGCGATGTTGAAAGGTTGAGAGTGACGGTCGTGATGAGGGGCATCTCATACTTTGGTACTCACTCATATTGAGACATTATCACACTAAATCATCAACCAACACTCCAACTACTTGGGTGGTCTCCTGAACAATATTGAGGATTTAGCTTCGTCTTCTCTTCGAGGGCATCAAGTCACACAATTTCCTTGTCTTGTCATCGTCCTGGGTCTATGCCCCGGGTATCATCCATTCTAAAATAAAGACCTGATCTCATCCTATGGACCTAAACGCCACTTTTTGCTTGTAGCCACCAGGAAACCTTGCGCCGCAGAATGCATCCTAAAAAGCCCAATGATACCATCTCCTGCCTTACGCCGCCGGGAGCACATCCTCCATCTCCTCATCGTCGTCATCGGCGTCGTCCTCGGCCTCGGCCGCGGCCTCCTTGGCATCCGCACCCTGCTTGTCCTTATAGGCATCACTCAAGCAGTAGTTGTTGGCAAACTTGCCACTTTTAATAAGCACTGCAACTTCATCCAGCACCTGCCGCAGGTATGCATCCGGCTGCTGCGTTCGCTGCCGGAGTGCCTTCATAGGCCAATACTGATACTGCCTGAAGCAGTCGAAAATAAGATCCAGAAGCTGGTCCTTGGGGATACGAGCAGCCTTGATTGTCTCTCCCTTCTTGGGCTTGGCTGTCGGGGGAGCATTTTTCTGGAGAGCTGTCAGTAGGTATACAAACATATAACCAAGAAGGATGAAGACTGACAATAAAGTTGCTGCTCCAGCTGGCTGAGCTGGCAGTGCCTGGGTTGGTGATGGTGGAAGCCTTGTTCCGGCTGATAATCTGGATACCCGTCTTGGCCTGGTCCAGATTGTACAGCTGCTGCCCAACCAGCCTGTTCTCTTCCTCCTTGTCCTTGGGCTCCACGCGTACATCGTAGTGGATCTTGCCAAATATCTTTGTCTTTTCTAAATGACAAGATAGTCAACATCACAAGCATATTGTGAGGGAGAGCTGCGGGGTCACCAACTGGGAATAGCCTTGCGGAAGTAAGGCTGATACCGGCTCCTGCGGTCGTAGCTGGGCCTCTCTGTGCGACCGTCCTTGTTCCTCAGGAGCGATGGTGGGATTCCGGCGGCGATGGCTTCAGCGCGCGCCTTGTTCTTGGCCTTGAATCCGGGAAGATCCTCCTCGCTAAATATGTACTGGTTCTTGACATTGCTATCGGCGAGCTCTATGTCGTACTCCTTAGGCAGTTGTTGATGCTCGGGCTGGTCACTGTGAAGCAGCATGCGCAGTTTGGTCTGCAACAGCTGGGCGTCAGTCTCATCGCATCAGTCGATCAACGAAACCGCATCGTCTCACCGTTGCCGCGCCGTCGGGCTTGGTCTCGTTCCACGTCCGCAGCGTGCCAATCTGGACCTCATCATTGTCCCCCAATCGCTCCGTCAGCTTCACCCATGCCTCCCACATGTACTTGGGCACGCGCGCGAGGTAAAGCGTCTCGTTACTATCTGCAGGCGCCTTGCTGTAGAATTCGAGGTCGCCGGCGTCCTCGTAGAGATCTTCTTCGTCGACAGGTGTCCCGACAGGCCCAGGCGATTGCCCCGGCTCTGTCTTGACGTGTGCACCGTCGGCCATGATGTAACTCGGCGGAATGCGAATAAAGTGTCGAGTACCGCGTCGGCCGACGAGAAAAGACACGGGAAAGGCGGGCTGGGTGGTGCGTCTGGCGCGCTTGTAGATAAAGGGCGGAAACGGCAGCCTGGATGGAGGAGGATGCTGGTCTTGATAAGGTTAGGTGGAGGACAACAAGGTCGAGGCGGTTGAGGAAGGCGAGCAAACGCTATTCAAGGCAGCTGCGATTGGGATGCCTAACAGTTGAGGTCCTGCTGCAGCTTCCTGCTGGTCTTCCTTGCAGGCGCTAAAATTATCGATTGGACAAAGAACGCGCCAGTCCCAGAGCGGCTAGTGCGTCCAGATCATCTCCACCAGCAACAGAAACATGCCGTCAGCGATTCAGCACGCGCGACAGCGCCTGCCACTGAGGCTGCCAGGGCATTGCCAGGCTTCCAGCCTCAATCCGACAGGAGTCGCTGTCATCTGTTGCTCGTACTTCCATGTGTCATTGTATCACTGCACCCCGCCTCACAGACAACTACGCCGCGTACGGACGAGAATTGAGCCCATTTCACAAGCCCTCATCTTCCCTTATTCTCGTCTCCATTTGCAGATACATGCGCCGTTTCATTTCTCTGTCACGCGACCCGAATGACAACACACCCGCCCTATGTCTCGACCATGAGCTGCTCGAATCCCCAAGGCTGCCCAATCCACAACTCCATTTATTTGGCAGACAGCTAGCATCTCTGACCTGACGATACCCCTACTTCCCTTCTCAGCTATATTACTATATTACTATATTGCACAATTCGCGGCATCATCTGGATTCACCATGCCCGTCCGCTCTCTCGTGGATCTGGCCTCCCTGACCTGCATCAAGCATATCCGCCAGCTGGACAGCATCGGCGACTACCTCCCGTACGAAAATGTACGACACATACTCCTCAGGGTAGAGAATGCCCACCAGCTACGCCGCATCGAGATCAACTCTCCCCAGATCGAGGGCCGCACCGGCGAGATATGGCTCAAGCTCATCGAGAAGGACTTCCCCCTCGAGTTCCGCAACAAAGCCTACAAGCCCCAGGACCCGAGCAAGTGGTACAAGGTCTGGGAGAAGTACAAAAGGGAGCATGACCGATCCATCGAGGAGAGCGAACTCAAGTTCAGGAACGCCATGGCCGGCATCCAGCAGGACAGGGAAAGGAACACGAGCAAGATCGTCGAGCGCAAGCTGCTCCCGCGAAAGGGCGCCACCGGCCCAAGGCGCGGCCACCGGGAGACCTCAAGCAGCGTCCTCAATTATACGGGCGGGAGTCGCACAAAGACCTTGACCGGCGCAGGCGTCATGCGCAAGATCCGCCGTGAAGCCAACGAAATCGCCAATATCAAGGGGAGTCTCTCCAGGTCTATTGCTGTCCCCCAGCGCCAAGCTGCCAAAATGGAAAAGGCCCCCCAGGCCATGGTTGACGATCGTCGGCGGGCCGCCCAACCATCATACGCGCCGACGAAGGCCCCGGTCAAAGTTCCCTCGGCAGTGCGGGAGCACGAAGAACGCGCAACCTTCATCTCTGACTCGGAAGAAGGGGGAGACGATGATGAAACGCTGTTTGACGAACCCAAAATGCGGCCCTCCCACAAGTCCAGTTTCAGGCCGCCAGCCAAGGCCGCTCCGAAGGGATCCATGGGCGGCGCTGCGAGGAGCGCGGCAGCGTCGCTTCTCAAAACAAGACCTGTAACCACCGCCTCCTCGCGGCCCTCAAGCAGCGCCAGGGGTTCCTCTGCCGGAACCAGCACAAGCCCAGGGAAGAGCTCAGGGGCATTGCCACCCAAGCCTAGGCTATCAGCAGGCCCTACGGCCGGGGCGACATCGCCCTCCAAATCTCCAGAGAACCTCTCTTCGAAGACTTCCTCCAAATTACCCGAGCGCGAGGGCCTCCGGGCTGCCCCAATTTCGTCGTCCCGGTCGCAGACTTCGCCATCCCTGGAACCTAGCCCAGGACCCGCTGCGCAGTCTCCAGCGGGATCACCGCCGCCACGGCCGTTAAAGAGAAAGGCTCCGGCCATCTTCATGAGGCCCAGGAAACGCGTTAATTGAGAGACGAAAATTATAGTATTCTTAACATGCAGCCTGCCATCAGATGCAGGCATGGCGAGGTTGGAGTTCATCTTTTTGGGTTGGCCAGGCAGGACATTTTGGGTCCCCGGGGATATAATAGGGCTCGGAGTCTGGGTTTCCAAGGTTAGAAGTGAATTTTCCTCGGCGTTACTTCTGGAGACATTGCAATTATGCGCTAGCTTGTTTGTGTATGGGTAGAAGACTATGACTTGGTGTTGTGTGACGCTGACGAGATGTTGTTGGATAGAAACCAATACATTCTGGTCTAAATGGAGATGGACTTGTTCATCTACTCAAGGTCGCCAGAGGCGATAACCCCCAGCAGGTCACCGTAAGCCCCCCAAGTGCAGATAGGCATCTCTAATAGCAGTCCCCCCCGCTCGCTCATGATCCCCAGAACGCCTAAGGGTAGGTAGTTGTGTGGTACCAGCACCGCAGGGTCTCTAGTAACTTTGTAGGTTTATTCATTCATTGTCGTTCGGCCTCGACGCCCATGGGAGCGTGTCGGCACCGGCCGTCGTCGGCCCAGCAGCTCACCATCTTCCACCTCGGAGCGCGAGGACGAGATGCAGCGTGTCGCCGGCGGAGAGGTTGTACTCGGCGGCCGTCTTGTCGTCGGTCCTGCAGGTGGCCCGGGGAGGTTAGCGCTGCTATATTATCCTCGAGCATGGGGGTATTCTGGGGATTTTTGGGGGGGGGGGGGTCTCACATTTGCTTGCCGCCGTGGATGAGGCGCTGCTGGACGGGCGGGATGCCCTCCTTCTCCTCGACTTTCTCCTTGATCTGCGAAACCTGTTTGATGCGCGCATGTGCGTCAGCTTTCTAGGACTTGGCCTAGGGCGCGCAAGATAGGGGCGGTTGTACCTTGTAGTCTGACTCAATGTCCAGCTCGATCTCCTTGCCCGTCAGCGTGCGAACCCTGTGATCGCAGTGTCAGTTCCCAGATCGGTCGGTCGAGGTTCAGGATGAAGCCACCCACTTGATCAACATCTTGGGTGAGGTTTTGCGCAGTGTCTTTCTTATTAGAGGGGGTGGGCAGAAGTTGGGGTACAAAGGGAGAGGCCGTCGCAGCGGGAGATGGCGCAAGACAGACGAAAGGTGTTGGTTGGGGTGTTTAAGTTGGTGATTAATGCGGTGATGGGAGCAGCGTCAGAGGTGGGCAACTGATGGGCGTGAGCATGTGGGGTTGGTGCTGGTGCAGTGCGCCTTGTTGGAGGGGCTCCCCGACCGTCATCATGTGGAGCATCCTGGTGCTGCTCCAGGCTTCCAGGCTTATTCTGCTCAACAGCAGGTGAGCAGATAACTTCGCCGTATGTATATTTTTTGAACCATGGGGAAACAAACACAGTTTCCAAGCTTTATAGCATCGATGTTTGTCCTGAAAAATTGCCAGCCTTAGGGGGGAACCTCGCACCCTCTCTCTGCCATGTTCCTTCGGTACCTAGCCTCGCTGCTTCGTGGCAGCCTTGTAATCGGAGTCAAGTTATTGCTACAGCATACCTATCCTCTTCCCCATGATGGATTTTAGGCTGAATAAACCCGCGAATCTTCTCAGGATACCACTGTACGGGAGCGGACCCAACATCAGTCAGAGCAACAGCTTCACTCCACGTAGCTTGCACTGCAGATTGGGGCAAATTCCGTCCTTGCCTAGCGTTTTACCTATAATACAAACACGTCTGCATGAGTAGACATTTAGACATACAGTGGAGAGTCCCATCCCGTCCGCCTTCCAAAAAAAGATAACCGGATCCGAATCCCCTTCCTCTCCTATCAACTACACCCCCCGCCTCACTCCCCTCTCTCTCTCTCTCCTCTTATTTCTTGCCATTGTCGTCAAAGACATTCAGCCCCAGACCCTCCGAGTCGAGCATCAGCCTGTTCTTGGAGCCCGCCTCCTGGAGCTGCGTCGCAATCATCCGCGCGTTCTCGATCTTCTTGAGCTCCACGTACGCCTTGCTCTTCTTAATGGCCTCGCCGATCAGCTCCGCGGAACGCGCCTCACCCTGCGCCTTGACCACCATGGCCTGCTTCTCCTGGCGCGCCTTGTCGACGACGAAGGCCGCGCGCTGCGCCTCCTGCTGGGCGACCTGCTTGGCCTCGACGGCCGCCGTGAACTCGGGCGAGAAGGCAAGGTGCTGCGAGCATGCGTTAGTCAAATCCCGTAGACCTGGAAAGTCCCTTCCAAGGGGGGAAGTAAACATACCGTCAGGGAGACGTCGTCGAGGGCAATGTTGAAGCCGGCAGCACGCCTGGAGAGGTTCTCGCGGACCAGCTTGGCGACCATCTCACGCTGGGTGATGAGCTGGCTGGCGTTGAACTGGGCGACGACGCTCTTCAGGACCTCGTTGACAATGGAGGGGAGGACGCGCTCGTCGTAGTCGGTGCCGAGGGTGCGGTAGATCTGGGGCAGGGCTTCGACCTTGGGCCGCGAGAGCACACGGCAGGTGATGTTGACCATCTGCAGGTCCTTGGTTCCGGTGAGGGAGGCCACGTTGCGCGGCTTGGCTCGCACGTCGTAGACAATCGGCGTCTCGAACCAGGGGATGTTGATGTGCGTTCCTGCGATGGGGAGAGATCATGTCAGCGGCCCGTGGCTCGACGACCGGCTACTCCGGGGGCCACGGCACAAAGACTCACCTTCGCTGTAGATCTCCTTGCTGACACCGCTGATCCTCCTGTACTTGATGGCGCGGTGGCCACCGTCGACGTTGAAGAGCGAGTTGGACAGGGCGTAGACGCCGCCGAGGACAACCAGGCCGCCAGCGATGAGGCCACCGGCTCCCTTGGGCATCTGGGGGGGGCCTCCTCCCATGCCACCGGGGCGGCCGCGGGTCTGCTGCATCTGGCGCAGGCGCCGCATGGCCTCTTCCTGCCAGTTCTGCGGGTTGGACATGCTGGGGGGAAGGGTGAGATGGCGACTTTGGCCGTTGGGGTCGTTGAAGTCGCGGTGATGGGCTGATGGGCGGATGGAGGCTGGAGCTGGATGGAGAAACGAGGTTGCGGCGTGCAGCTGAGCTCGTTCTGCTGTCTCCACTTTTCTCCCTCGCAGCATCCGGCCATTCGCCATCGCTACCCCAGATTTCAGGCGTCCACCAACCACTCTTCTCCTCTCTTCTCCTGCAGTCCAACTGTTCATTATAATTCACAATAATCATCTGCGAGACATTATGTTCGTGCTCTGGTGAGCTAAGCACCTGCGTTTTCTATCTACCTCCTGCCACATGTATACAAATCGTCTTGGTGGCCCTCTCGGACTAAACTCGTATATACTACATCCCCAAGCTACCTCGCGGCCACCACCACAACGCCCCTTCTCTTCTACTACTAATAGTACTGATAGTATAAGTCTACTATACACACCAACGCATCTATGTAGCTTCCGAGTGGAGTTATGACAACAGCAACAAAAATAATTCGAAAAGGATAGACAAAAGAGATCCATTGGGAAGCCCACGCAGCGTTTGTCGATGGGGCCTCAGTTTGCCCGCCCGACCTCGCTCGTCTGGCCGTCTGCTTGCGGCTTCCGAGCGTAGCCGTTGAGCATCCGGAACGCAGACATGCGGTTGCGTCCCTCCTCCATCACAGCGGCGACGCCCTCAAGGCACTTGCCTGCTTCCTCCATCGCTGCACCCGTCGTTACGGTGTCGGCCAATCGCAGCTCACCGGCAACCTTCTCCATCTCACACCGTAGGAGCCAGCGCTCCCAGTTCCATCCGCCCACGATGCTGCATACGCTGGCGATGTTGGCAGTGCTGCCCATCAGGGGGGCAGACTCTTTGGTAGCCGCGCTGTTGCTCGACGGGAGCATTGGTAGTTGGTGCAGGTCCCGTTTAGCACCAACAGGGAGGCACATCCACGTGCGGTGGACATCCTGGAAGCCGGCACGGGCGAGGCGGCCGAGCCAGAGCTTAGAGGGGCTTGGGTCATAGCCAAGGGTCTTGAGCGAGAAAGAAAACTCGACGCTCTTGGCGAGTCCCAGAGGCCCGGCATTCATGAGTTCCGAGTCCAGAAGCGAGAAGTCAATGTAGCCGCCGGGCTTGAGGACTCGCATACACTCTCGAAGGCACCCTTCCCACTCGTCCTCGCCATTCTCCCCAATAAGCTTCAGGATGCTGTGAAGCTCCCGTGCGTAGACGAGATCGAAATGGTTATCCGCAAAGGGGAGACGTGTCAGACGCTCCACGGCAACCTGACGGTGGTTGGGGGGCCCTCGAACATTGGCGTTTGAGAGCTGGCGGATAGCCTTGGTAGTGACTGTGTATACCTTGGTGTTGGGGTACTGTAGGGCGCAGTGCCATGCCCAGTCACACGTTGACTGGCCTCCAAGATCCAGGATTCTTGCTCGATCACGAGTGAAACCATCCTTGGATGGCTTGAGGTGCGAAAGCCGCGCCAATCTCTTCGCCACCGGTGCGATAGTGAGGCGCCCGCCATTGAGGAATCTCATAGCAGCAACGTGCCACGCTGGCATCGCCATCTGGCTTGCCGCCTCCAACTCCTTCTCCTTCCGAATCCTGTCAGGGTCGTCGGTGATCTTGTCATCTCCGCGGACGACGTTGGTGCTGAGTCTCTTTTTGGCAGACTGGGGTACCACACTGAGCTGGTACTTGCCGAGGAGCTGGTTCCGGTGGCTCTCGCGTAGCGACACTCGCTGGGCCTGGAGAGATTCGAAGCGAGTGAGTTGGTGAATAAACACGTCGAACCTATGGGATCGGACAATGTAATCCTGGAAAGCTCGGTAGTAGGCCGACTCTTGTCGCATGAGCTTGGAAGGGAGCCGCTTTGGCTGGGCGATGGCGGAGTTCATGTCAGTAAAGCGAACACTCTTCTTCCTCGGTGGCGTGGATTGACTAGTCTCAGATTGGGCCGGCGCCTTGGGTTCAGCGGGGAGTTTCTTTGGAGACTCGGCCTCGGGAGCTTCGACTATAGTCTCCAGTGCGCAGTCATCATCTTCCTTGTCATCAAAGGCCTTGAGATACGCGCGCTGCGCAAGGAGCCATAGTTCGGTGCGGTCGAGGTTCGACAAGGCCTCCTTCTGCTGCTTGCGTGCGTAGTTGGGGTCATAGTCGATGACAATCTCCGTGGGGGCATCTTCAGCCTCTGGGGAGGCGGGAGCTTTGGCAGTCTCGCTTGAAGATCCCGAGTTCTTGTGCTCAAATATCGGGCGTGCCGTGGGCATGTCGTCGGTCATATCGTCGGCAGTGACCTCCACCACTTGCTCGACAGGTGCAGACGACGGGATTGCATTCCTATAGAAGCTCTCCACTGAGTCGTCCAGGCTGGGCACGGGAGGCACAGACGTGTCCATTTTCCATGGGCAACGGTAGAACTGCTCGGCGGTGGCCGAGGTGGGCGGTGCCATGGCCTCAGGCGATCGGGATAGCGTGTGCCAGGTGGTTCTTGTTCGCGGGGTGAGGCCTGCAAAGAAGTCGCTCGGAGACGGGATATCCAGGTTAGTCAGATCGGCGAGCGACTGGCGGTTTGGATTAGGAGAAAATGCCATGCCGGCCGTGGAGGGGAGTTGAAAGTTGGTAACGACCCGGAGCGAGTGCTGACGCATCTCGGTGGGACGCGTTGGCGAAGGTTGGCTGATTTCGAGGACTCGCTCTGGCTGCTCATGGGGCGTGTAGCTGTCATCTCCATGAGAGAGAGCCTGCAGTGTTGCCAAAGCTCCTGGCTGCAGGTGAACTCCGGACCAGGCGTCCTCGGTGGGCTTCTTCTCGTCATTTCCAATGTCGGGTGTTGGGGGTGCACTCATGGCAGCCAGCTGCTCAGAGGATAGACTTCCATCCAGAGACGGAGGGGCTGAGCTCGTCGGAACATCTTGGGCTTGTTGCTTATCCATGAATTGCAACTGAGCGGGCGACATTGGTAGCTGAGCCGATGGGGTCAGGGGAACTGGAGAAGCGATCTTCTTGAACTCATCCATAGCGGCCCGGTGCCCTTCGGTGACGGTTCGAACGTCCGGGATGACCAACCGAGTTGGTTGCTTTGCAGACGCCGCGGAGGAGAGTCTGGCGCCTGAATTTCTCACAGACGACCTGCGCCGCAGGGCCCCGTGACGGTTGTCCTCCTCATCCGTGACATCGTAAAGGTCCTCGAACTCGGTGTTTTCGGTGCCCACACTCGCTCGGTTCCACGGATTCGAGGAGGTAGTAGGAGAGCTGTCGTCGGCGGACGAGGAAGATGGAGACGAAGGCAGAATGGGTGCGGAGAGGTAGTTGACCCCCCTCGGCGTGGGGAAGTGATCGCTCATGGGAGACAGCCAGGCCTCGATTTTCAGATGCGACGTATCCGCACGCCTCGCTTGGTGGCCCATGGTGGGGGTATGGATCCGACCATCATCACTGTCCTCTTCTATTATAGGATTAAGGGTTGGTTGTCTTCGAGCCAGCGAAGACTGAGTTGGCAGGCGAAGAGAGTCAGCCATGATGCCTCGGCTGTCAGCTATTTCCGGAATAGTAACAGTAGAGACGGCTGGTTCTCAACGCAGTAAGACAAGCGAAAATTGTATAGTGTAAGTGGTTTATCGACGTCCAGCGTCAAGCGTACGAAGAGAAAGAAGGGCACGGCAGGCAGCTTCGGTCAACGAAGCGTCTCTGCGCAAGTCAAACAAAAGCACAGTAAAAATGGAAGTATTCGAAGAGAAGGTGAAGGGGAGGGGGAGGGGAGGAGGAGAGGCCGGCCTGTTGGCCGGGGACCACTAAGTCTCTTATTCGAGCCCTTGCTCTTGATGGGTGGTGGGCGGCGCCTACGACCTCCATCTGCAGCGCACGCTGGTGGCTGTCATGAGCTCACGTTAAGACACGGCGGACGACGAGAGGAGGTCAGGAGGTGGGGAAGGCTTTGCATGCATCCGGAAAGCGGCTGCAGAGTGCAGGCAACTGGCCGCAGTTTGGGCGGGATCGGTGCATAAGGGCAGAGCGCACACACAACGTGCATCGATGATGGTTGTGACAACGATGGAGGAGGGACTTGGCCAAGACGTTTGTCGTCAACCTCGTCGGGCCCTGGTGGTCAGTCGACACACAGCGAGCCAATCAGCAGCTCAGGCGGCGTTTCTAAAAATGAGCGGCAGGGAAGGAGCGCCCACGGCGTTTAGCTGATTGGGCAGCGCTGCAGGACACTGGCCAATGGCGCGGCCCGCAGCTAGTGGGCGGCTACGTGCCGCGGGATCTGTGCAAGTCGGCAAGCTCGCAACTTCCCTCGTTCACAATCGAGGGAGGCCAGGCTGCAAACAGACCTACCTACCTAACCAGAGCACCGTGAACGGTGAACACACACCACCATGGCCTCTGCTGGCGAGGCCTCGGTTCCTACCGGGGGGGCCATAACCGCGCGCAACCTATTAAGCATCAACTTGGCCTTCGGCAGTGGTGTCGAATCGATCCCCTCTCCCAGTGCCGATGAACGATGAACAGTGGATAGCCAACCACGAACCAACAACCACTCGTCCCAATGCTATTATACCAGACGAAGGCCATCCCGGGAAAAGTTGGCCAATTATGCGGTACTACGGGCACAGAGTATGAAGTAGCACTGAGCAACCCACCCCCAGCGCCCAAGTTAGCTGTGCCCAACGCAGAACATTGACGCGGGGGAGAGATAATCACGGCGTACTCCGTACTTGATACTGTGGTTGAAGGCTAGAAGACAACTCAACTCGCGGCACCACACGTATAATATCGCAACTTCCCACTGCACTAATTGTACCCTACTGTACTTACTGTACTTACAACAACGCTTCAGCTTTCATATTTGCCAAGCTGCAGTTTAGAGAAGGACAAGCGCTATACCCAACAGCCCGTGAATTGAGGTCAAAATATGTACGTTCTGGGAAGGAAGGCAGTGACGCTAGAACAGAGAAGGTGTCAAAGCAACCACACTCACAAAACACTAGCCATATTTATAGCTTCACCATCAACATGAAAGCCAGTGAAGAAGACCTGAAGAAGACCCCTGGCTTCTTTTACTCTTCTGGTTAATACATAGGTACTAATAGAAACCATGCACCTGGCGAACTTGCTAGCATCTGGAACTTAGTTTGATACGACCGCCTAGCAAAGCATCCACCGCCCCCTTCACTCTGCCTCCCGCTCCCACCCTGCTTAGTGTCATGTAAATAAGCATCTAAGGTAGGCGATAGCATACATTATGCCTCTTCCGTTTGGGCCCGACTGAGATTTGACACTGACACTTTTCCCGCAAAGGCTGTTGTAGAAGCGAAGAGAGAAGTTCTTTGGTGAATTCGGGAAAATAGCCGTCACTCTCTCATAGACTTCTTTGATCGGTGAGGATTCTAGAGACTCTGAAAGTCTCTCCCTAGCAAAAGCTACAGCCGTGTCGCGGAGATCCCTTGTCGAGTCAGGCGTCAATGTATAGACCATGGGAATTGAGTCGAGGAGGTGGGCGGCGCCGGGTTCTTGTTCCAGCGCATTCGAATAATTCTTTGCTGCCAACTCTTGAAGCCTGTAGATGACATACTTGTCTGCCAATGCAAACATCATTGCATGGATCGATGGGGCGGGAAGATCCCCCGTCACGGTTTCGTAATAGTCGCCTCTATAGAGGTAATGCACCATTCGTCGAACAATTGAAATGGGGTAGCCGTCTATATTATACGTCCCAAACGCCTCCTAGATGCATATCAATATCAAAGCTAACTAGCTTATCCAAGAGGCGGGTCTGACCTTGAATTGTCCAGTGCACGCCGCGTAAAAGACCGAGGACTGGCTGCAGATAATGATCCTATGGACCGGAATTATTTGCCCTTCACAGACAAAGGCATAGTCAGTGAATTCCCCATCATTCCTTGACCTAAATCATGAGTCAGAACTATCTCGAGGAATAGCGATAGCAGTGGGGCCTTACTGTGCAATCTGATCCATGGTGTCTTCTTCGAACATGGCTGCATCAACCACATCGAGCAATTGTCATAGATGTCTCTCCTCTCAATTCTCTGCTGGAAATGATCCAGCTCTCACTCCTGTCTTTTGGTTCGTTTGCTAACCAGCGATGAGAGCCCAAAGTCTGGCGATGATACCGGGGGATTGTCAAAGGTGCAGAAGATTGTGCCTTGATCGGCGTGAAGGTCAACTCGTTCGACAAAGCACTGTGATGGGGCGTATGTTAAACAGGCCGCAGGCTCCTTCTGGGCGCAAAGAGAGAGACAAAGGAATAATATGGAGAAAAATATGAGAGGTTGCAGAAGTGGAAAGGAGAACAGGAGGTGGGAGGGAGATGAAGCATAATAAAATATCAAGAATAGGCCCAAGGTGGTCAAAGAAGGATCTCGTTGCCAATTCGAGATAATAATAAAAACATACCTTAGGCAGCATGTGTCATATTTCCATAGTTGATAACATATTTTCTGGGATAGTGACCTCTAGATGTGGACCGCGAGGAAGAACCACATGGCCTGAAGGAAATCAGAAATCATGAGCCTTTCAATATGCTTAAGCCATACTCGGCTAGTACCTAGCCAAGGAGATATTGAGAGAGTGCTGTACGTCTTGATCTTCTAGTTTGCATTAACACGACCCTCCATACACCTTTTATTTACCTTCTGACTAAGTAGTACTACTTGCCTAGTTGCCTGATTTCTTGTGCCTTGGGGCTATGACTTTGTGATCACCAGCCAACAGCTAGCTGCCTAGTGTATGCTGTTCAACCTTGGCGGTGTTGTGATACTGTATGTAAGTAAATAAGGCTACCAATACTACAAGTCTTTTGCTTTCCTTTATTGAAACTCAAACTTGGAATTTTGACATACAAATCAGGCTGGATAGCATCGCTCCCAACAACACACTGCCTTTTTACTACCGGGGAGGCTGGCGGACTACCTACAGTAAGTAAGTAAGTACTATCTGTACGGAGTACCATGGACAGAAACGCGCAACAGTCCAGTTCGACAACAGGCAACGAATCCACACTAGACCAATCGCAATTCCAACACTGCCGGTAAAACAGGGTGGCGGGACAACCAAGTATCTTGTCGCCTTTGTATGATGGAATAAATACCTTGGTACCAAGGGTGGAATGTTAGAGAAAGCCAGCGAGCTCATAGCCTGGGTCGTTGTACTTGGTATGATGAGTCTCAATGTCTAGGTACGGTGAACCCCAACGACCTACACTGAGTATAGTACTCTTACTCCAGTTTCGCATTGGATCTTTGGCAACTCTGGGCGGTGTAAAGTCAGCTTAGAATGTAGGAAAACTGCTGGGAGTAATCGGGCAATAATTCGTCAGGTGCTTTCCAGGCGCCAGAAAAGCTTCGAGGAGGTACCTTGGTACCTGGGGTGGGCTCCAGATTGAATGGGGCGGGTGTTGACGTTGCTGGCGCTGGACAACAGCCCCTCCATCGATTGATTTTACCCCGCCATGCCTTGGGACAACCGAGTGCACGCGTCCTAGAAAGCTTCAACCCTACCATATCACATCCTAATATCAGTCTGCAGACATGGCAGACGTGGAGGCACCATCGGAACCCCAGGGGCGCAATATCATATACTGCGGAGGTACGCCAATAAGAAGAGACAGAAAAAAGATCCCCCCAAGCCTCCTAACGATCCGAGTCTAACCCGCGAGTTTGCACTGCAGTCTGTACGCTCCCGCCAGAGGTACGCCCTCCAACGAAACCCCCGAGCCGAGAGCCTGATCCCGGGCCTTCGAGAATCGGTCGCTGATTGAACTGCCAAGTAGTACTGCGAGTATGGCGGAACCGTCACCAAGTGCCAGAAATGGCTAGAGAAGAACCACCCGGAGATGTACTCGGTGATCTGGTCGCAAGGTCCGTCCGCCAGACGGCAATTCCTCCCCGATATCGTTGCAGCGACAGCTCGCTGACATTCCTTCTTTGTGCGTACAGAGGCCCTTGAAGCAGCCACCGCATCCCTCTCCCTCGACGCCCAGAAGCGCGCCGCCAGGGACGCTGAGAAGAAGGCGGCCAAGGCCGAGGCTGCCGAGGCGAAGCAGGCCGACAAGCTCGCCAAGAGCGTCGTCACCATCAAGCGCATCGAGCGCAACAAGAAGAAGTTTGTCACGGCCGTCATTGGGCTGGAGGCATTTGGGCTGGACCTCAAGAAGGTAAGGCGGAGAACCCCTCTCAAACAAATATCGCGCCCCCCAAGGCGGTCTACGGGAGAAATTGCTAACACCTGAGTAGGTTGCTAAGGATTTGGGCAAGAAATTTGCTACGGGATCTTCTGTGACCAAGGTCCCGAGCGGTGGAGAGGAAATCGTGGTGCAAGGAGATGTGAGTGATGAGGTTGAGGAGTTCCTCCTTGAGAAGTACAGCGAGATTCCCGAGGACAACATTGAGTTTGTGGACGACAAGAAGAAAAAGAAGGCAGCCGCCGCGTAAGCGGGAAATACGACGTAGCATAAATGAGGAAATCAAGTTCGATATTCAATTGCAAGTCAATAAACTCCATTCCTATGTGCCCCCGGGGCATCCTGGTTCATGATAATGTTTGACCTCCAGACCGTAAGTTTCCAACCAACGCCCTGCCAAATGCGAAATCAGTCATGACGCTGCCCAAACATCACCCTCGGTTACGCAGAACTCTCCCAGTCCTTGTCGTCGAAGCCGCGGCGGACTTGGCGGCCGGTGTCCTCTTCGCATCTACGCTTGCCGTACCCTTGGTGAAAGTGCCCATCGTCTTCTTCGTATTTGCCGCGCCTGTTCTCGAAGCCGCACCCTTCCTGATGACTGTGGCGTTGCTGCCTTCACTCGTCTCACTGTTCGCACTAATGCGACGACCTGTCCTGGTAGCGGGTCGGGAAGTAGGAGGCTTAGGGGCTGGACCCCGCCGGGTCCTGGCTGACGGCGCGACTGGGGTTGAGTTGATTCCCGTGTTGGATGCCGTTGTCGTCTTTTTTGTTACACCAGAGCGCGATGACTTGGCCTTCTCGACAAAGTTCGACAGCATCGTCGTGGCGGCTGCAGTTCGCGATGGCCCCTTGAGGGGTGACCCTGGTCGGGCAATCTGAGATTTGGTTGGGGATACGGGCCGTCCAGCGTTCAAGCGGGAGTTGGACGAAGCTGGTGACAGGACCTGTTTTGGTTGTACGGGTGCGCCATCACCCGCGTGCGGCCCGCGCTGCTTCTTCTTGGGGTTCCCCTTGTTCTCGAGTTCATTCTCCTTGTCGTAGTTGACCTCGCCGCTGAAGCGCTTTTGCAGGTGTCCGGGTCTGTGGCCTGCGCGCGCGGAGGCGTAGGCTGGCCTCTGGGGACTTCGAAATGGGCCGTCTTTGGCGGGTACCGGGGGCCGGATCGCGCTGGCCGCCGGCCGTTGCGCCTTCTCGGCGCACTTGAGCAGCAACTCCTCCATCTTGATTTTTCGAAGGGACATGGGAATGCGATTTATCCGTATCTCAACCCTCGAACGCAGGCCCTGGGCCTGAAGATTGTACTGTGCTCGTAGCCTTCTGGCGCGTTCCGTGACTATACATCTCGTTAGCAGCAGTCGCGCGGCGCCATTGGGTTCGGGAAAATTCTATACTTTCTAGCTGTAGATTGTCAATGAGTGCCTGCTTCTGTTGCGCGCTGATTCCTCTTCTCGGACGCTTGGTCGGGCTTCTGTGCGATGGTGTCGAGACGAGGTTCATGTTGTTTGTTCCTGACGGCGACACATCTAAGTCGCGTCGGTTCGGCTGCCTCAGACCCATGGTGATTGCGGGAATAAGTATGAAATGCTGGCAAGCTTCTTCTTCGAGGAATTCGAGTTTAATCAAATGCGTCTGCTAAACTCTTGGTTGTGCTGTCCCGCAATGCTGAAGTGGTTGCTTATTGGGGAAGTAAACAAACCCCAAGTCGCAGGTGCTATCCAGGTGCAGAACGGTTATGTAAGCTAAGCTTGGTGGGCGCGGCGCGGACTTGCTTGTACCCAAAACTTGTTTCTCCACCAGAACTAGGGGCTGCGACTTGGTAGCGCTACATTGCCTCTCAACGTGCTCTGGCGCAGGCAGGCTGAACCGCCTTACGACATCGGGGAGCTCTTCTGATCGTCGGCTTTGACTCTTGTTGGAACAAACCACCTTCGCACTTCCACCAACGAACACCCACCAACCTTCTTTGTCCTTCTCATCCGACCGACCCAACATCCTCAGCCAGTTTATTTCAATCGCACCCGTTTCAACCGCCAGGATGGGTCTCGAGGCGGTGATGGTTGTCGTTGACAACAGCGAGAGCAGCAGGAATGGCGACTACCAACCGACACGATTCGACGCACAATCAGATGCCGTCAGCACCCTGTTCCAGACCATCACCAACGGCAACCCCGAGTCTTCAGTCGGCCTGATGAGCATGGGCGGCAAGGGCCCCGAGGTCCTGGTCACCTTGACAACAGAGTACGGCAAGGTCCTGGAGGGCCTGCACCGGACCAAGAAGAAGCTGGGAGGCTCGTCCCACCTCAAGACGGCCATCCAAGTCGCAGCTGTGAGTTACCCTAAATAGATGTTCCTTCTGATGGCTTAGGATCCCATGTAGCTAACAGCATCCCCTTCAGCTCGCCCTGAAGCACCGCCAGAACCGATCGCAGCGTCAACGAATAATAGTATTTGTGTGCTCACCAATCGCCGATGAGCAGAAGGAGCTGGTTCAGCTCGCCAAGAAGATGAAGAAGGGAAACACGACGGTCGACTTTGTGCTATTTGGCGAGCTCGAGGACGAGGAGACGCAGAAGAAGCTCGTGGCCTTCAACGACGCCGTCAAGAGCAACGAGGGTTCCCACCTGGCCGTTTTCGCGCCCAGCAGCAAACTCCTCGGCGACCAGCTCGTGTCGAGCCCGATCCTGCTGGGTGAGAATGCGGACGCCGGTGGCGGCGGCGAGGGCGGTGCCGGTGGCGAGGAGTTTGAGTTTGGCATCGACCCGTCGCTTGAGCCGGAGTTGGCGCTGGCTCTGCGTATGAGTATGGAGGAGGAGAAGGCGAGGCAGGAGAGAAAGGCCAAGGAGGAAGAGGACGCGGCCAAGAAGGCGTCCCTCGAGGGTGTCAAGGAGGAAGACGAGTCTGGCCCCAGCGGAAGCGGGGGTGCCAAGGGTGATGGAAAGGACTCGGGCGATAAGATGGACACGTCCTAGTAGGTGGTGTTCTCTTCCCGGGCGACTTCCCTGCGTCTGTCTGTACAGTACGAGTAGACTATGGGCACGGGTAATAGACGAGCTACATCTAGTCGTCATCATTCGATTAAGTGTAATTGCTGTGTGAGCACCTAGCCTTCCATCTTGATAATAATGTTTAAGCGCCAAAGACACCCGTGCAAGACTCCTTCCTCATCAGTATGACAGCATTTTATCGGTTGTTGATCTCCCTAATATAAGACAACAGCTTCCTGTCAAAGATGTCACACCGTATCGGCATCTCCAGCGAGTAGAAGGGGTTCTTCATGACATAATCAGCGTAGAGATCGTAGACCTTCCTCATAGTCACATCCACGTTGATCTGCGTCGTGTCGGTGAAGAGCAGGAACTTGGTGCCAGTCATGGTATTGAAGCACTGCATCCGAAAGTTCTCCGTCTCGAGGACCTCCAGCCCGGACGGGGGTTCCGGGCGCATGCCAGGCTGGGGCTGCGACTGGGCCTTGAGGGGGTTGAGGCGGGCGGTGATGGCGTGGACACTGTGGTGGCGGGTTAGTGAGGAGGTTCGTAGTAAGAGGGGCGGGGGACTTGGGGGGGACACGTGCCCGTGGAACGTTCCGGCTAGGACCAGGTAGTCGTTCGTGCTGATCTTGTTGAGGCCATCGTGGAAGTTCTTGTTGTAGATCAAGCCACCGGCTTTGTTGATGATGATGAGGGCGAAGACGGTCCTGGCGGAACCGGGTGAGACAAGAACAGGGTGGCAGCCAGGTAGGCGCGCGCCGCGGCGGCACTTACATGGCGGGAGTGGGCTTGATGGAAGCACCATCAACTTCCAATATCAAGTTACGCTGGGCCACCTAGGGTCAATGTCCCATCGATCCAGCAGTATTACCATGAAACCTGGGATGCGGTCAGCTCTTGAGCGGATTGGTACCCCGGGGCGCCAGTGAGCGGTTAGGATTTTTACCTCTCTGAGAGGAAAGCACGTAAGGACGCGGTTAATGAGTTCTCATGAGAAGGTTATCATGGCTGAGTGTCTGGATGAGGAGATGGTGTTTCTCATGAAATTCGGCCTCCTGCGTGAGAGCACCTGGGAGTGTGCTCCCCAGAGCCCCCCATAACCCCCGAAACCCCCCCAAAGGGGCCCAAAAGCACCACGAAGTTGGGTGTCCTCACTCCAAGGATGGTAGGCTAAACCCAGTTAGGCAGTACATCAGTTGTGAGTATTGGGGTGACTTACACAGTCGCTGCCATTATGAACTAAGGCGTATAAATATACAGGCTAAAGTACTAGAGTACTAGGCCATAAATATCTGTATTCTCTTGTGTTTTTCTTGACATGTCAAAAAGCTTACTGAGGATTAATACCCATAGTCGTGCCAAAGCGATGCGACACGTGTTACCCAGTAGAGTTTAGTGCATGCAAATTCCCCCAAATTTAGACCCTTGTCAAAGCTCTTGTGCTTCAGCCTCATCCGCTCAACCTCCCCAAGTTGTTTCTCTATCCACACAATCCAACCTCGACCACGCCTTGTGACGACGACCGCGACTCGGAATCACCATCGCGCATCCTCAGATCCTCTTCTACGCGTCGCAACCTGTCCCCTGACCCCCAACCCTCGCCCTCAAAACAGGAAACCCGACGTCCTCTCCCGCGCCCACCATGTCCAACCATCCCCGAACCTCGCGCCCCAAGCCGCCCCCGCCAGGCAACGAGGAGGCCTCTGCCAACCTCAATTTGGGCGAGTTCCAGAACGTCGACACTCTGACCCTCTCCGAGGCCGCGCTTGTTCTGAACGCGCTGGTCGCGAAGCGCCGCAACGACCGCAAAAACGTCAACGAGACCGAGTGAGGGGCCTCTCCGCCGTTCCCCAAAGCCCCAATCGGGATATACGAAGAGAAAGAAGTCGTGTGCTAACATACAGGGGCAATCCCCTTGACAGAATGCTCAACACGACGCTCAACTACCTGGACCACTTTGCGCGGTTCACGCAAAAGGAGAACGTCGAGGCGGTGGAGCGCTTGCTCAGCGCGCACAAGGACCTGGAGAAGTTTGAGCGGGCACAGCTCGGTATGTGCATCTCCTCCAGCCCTCCATTTGATCTTGGAGAGAAAAGTATTGCTTACTCCCGGTGGCGCAGGCTCGCTATGCTGCGAGAACGCAGACGAGGCCAAGACTCTGATCCCGTCGCTGCAAGACAAGATCAAGGACGATGACCTTCAGTACCTCCTTGACGAGATTTCGAAGCTCCAGAACCGGTAACGCGGCGCAATTTTGGGGCTCATGACGGCCTGTTCTGGGTCGGCATCCTTCATCCCGAATTGGATGGAGATTCCCAGGTGGACATCACAGGACCATGGCCAAATTGCAGATTGCGTTCATGCTATGATTGAATTTTTTTAAGCTTGCATTACAGGCGTACGGGGAAAACCAAAGTGGGATAAAACATTGCTTTAAAAAGGGGTAGAGGGTAGATCTAGTACGTGAGAGGCGAATACCCCCCTGTTGTTGTTTGGAAAGGTGTGCTTATACCATGTTTTTATGCTACAAACCAAACACGGAGCAGACAGGGGAGCCAGATCCCGAGGTTCTATTGTGATCGCTACCCGTTCTCATCGCGCTACATGTGGGCTGAATGTCCCATCGACTTGTATTTTTTCTTCGAACTCCAGCAGTCATGATTTCAAGTCTCGATGTCCCAGGGCTGAAACCACGTCCAAACAGGGTATATATCGCCCAATGCGAGGACGATTTTGCAACTGTCACAGATTCCCTCTCTCCATACATGGCCTTCTTTATCCAGAGCTCATGCTTCTGTAATGATTCCAATGGTTTACGTGCCTCGGCCTTCCATCTTCGCTCCCGAGGGTATTGAGATTCGCCCGCGGGTCAGTGGGACCGTTGTCTGCCACAGGTGGCAGCGGATACGCGCCGAGTATAGTTGCTACTGGCTTCATCTTGGGGCTTGTATCAGGCAGCTCGACTGGAGCGGCGATGTTGGCGTCCATCTCGAAAGTGTTGCTTGCCAGGTGGAAAGGGTTTTCGTCCTCCTTATCCGCTCGGCCTAGGTAGTGGTCAGCAAGACAAAAAGAACACCGTGGAGCAGAGGCGCTTCGAGATACTCACCTCCAAAAGGAGCGAATGGGTCTTGGGTGGCTTGCGTCCCCGTTGTGTGAGCCGACATCTGCTGCGGGAAGTCGGGGGAGTGTTTCTCGTCGAAACGACTGTGTCTTCCGGAGGAAGAGTCGGACGGACCACCATCCGTGCGACGCCTCTGGGACCGGCGCTTGATCATTATTCCCATGATCACCAGTAATGCCACGATAGCAGCGCCGCCGACACCTGTGCCGATGATGGCTCCCATCGGCAGAGGACCACCACTCTGGCCGTCTGAGGAATCTTCTGCTGTTCCGCTCTGAGCTGGCGGCGGGAGAGATGTTTGGTGTGGTCCGCCTTGGCTTGAACGACTCGAAAAGATGGTTTGGATGGTCGGCTCTGGAACAGTCGAGGTCGAGGCCGGACGCTTGCGAGTGATGACCGTGGTATGCCTGATCACTGTAACGATATTATGGTTGGGCACCGTGACAGTCCTCCCAGAGTCCATCCCGGTGGTCAGAGGGTCTGTAATAGTCGACTCCTCGGTCACTACAGTGCTCTTCTGTGCATCTTCTTTTGTTTCGGTAAGCTCTGGGTCTGATTCCTTGGTCGAGGTAGCTGGACCCTCGATGGCGGTGGTGGACTCATCACGAGAATCGTCATGGGAGTCGTCACGGACAATAAACCTGTAGTCGGGGCTCATCTTGATGACAATTTGTACCAGAAAATAGCACAATGCCTGGCGGTGGAAGGTAAAGGTGGCAGAAGAGGTGGACTATTCGGAGTAGCGTCTTGGTCAGCTCGTCGGACTCTGGCAATGCAGTTGCGACACTCGAACTTGTCTATTTGCGAGGCGGTGATGGTTGGAGTCAGATGAGCTGTGCGTAAATTCAAGTCCAGCTCGGCGTCATAGTAAGGTACCTCAGGCAGGTGCCAGGTCCAGGCGGTGACTGCTTCGTGGTCCTGTGGCACTGGGGAGGAAAAGGAGATATGCCCTCTTGTTTCGCGGTCCGTATGCGTCCGTCTACAGCTGGCGTCTCACACACCAGGCAGGCCTACAGATACCTTAGGTGCTTCGATGGGCGAACTGCTTTCCAGAGGCCTTATAGGTAGAATAGTAAGGACAGACCTATTTTCCGAAATCATTACCAGTGGTTTCTGAAAGCAAACTGAGCCACGGCCCGCGTCCCCCTCGCCCTGGTCAAAGGTTGACCCAGGAGGTGCTCACAACGACTACAAACAATCCATACATGGAAGCACAGGGCGAGCATGAAACTCCCGTCTCGTCTATCGTCAACAGCTCTGCTGTGTGACTGCTGTGTGACTAAACCCCCTTTCCCCTAGAGCTCGTGGCCGCTTTGTAGCACCACCATAGCACGACCCTGCACAACAGCCTCATATAGTCGGAATATTGAGCAACGCACGATCAACTAAGCGCTTGTATTCCAATCCCGGCGTTAAAATCATCTCTAGTTCAACACAGCTTACGACTAATATGTCACGTCGTTGCGCTATAACGCCTCCAGCAGGATCTTGCTACCCACGTTGCCCACAGTCCTAGGCTTGTCCTCCTTCTGCTTGCCCTTCTTGCCGCCCTTCTGCTGCTTCGGCTCCTTGGCCTCCCCGACCTTCTGGCCCTCCAGCGGCTGGGTTGCCGCCTTCTGCAGCAGCTTCTTGTTTTTCCTAAGCGTGCCCTTCAGCTTCTCCACATCGCTGAAGTCGCCCGACTCCACCATCGCAACGACGACAAACGATCCCGGGCCCGTCGCCCACTCCATAATGTGTTCCTTGATAACAGGGTACAGGATGTTGGCAAACTTCAGGGGAGGCTCCACCTGCACGATCTTGCCAGCCGCCTTGTCGTAATGCCCTCCCTGGATGAGCGACTTCAGCAGGCGGCCGCCAAACGGCGTCTGGGAGATGTGAGGCTGGGGAAGACCATCCTCGCCAGCCTCGGGCTCCTGGCTGGGGTCGCCGCCGGCAGCCCCCGCGATGGCCTCCAGGGCCTGCTGCTTGTCGCCCTCGCACGAGAAGAACACGTCGGCCACGAACTGGGTGCCAAACATGGTGGAAACCAGCTCCAGGGGCGCAGAAGCAATAGCTCCGATGAGATGCGGCGAGACGGCAGCGATGAGTTCCTTCTGGCGAGCCTCTGGGTCCTTCTTGCTCGTGGTTTTCCGAATCTCGCGGACCTCCTTCAGCAGGTCGACAGCAAAACCTGTGCTGGGGAATAGAGACTTTGACATGCCCTCGAATAGATAGAGTATCGTCCTCCTCGCCACATTGTTATTGACTGCCTCGACAACGTTCTGTGCAATGCTCTCCTCTCCATCACCTAGAAGCTCAGAGAAGATGGTCTTGGATGACAGCTTGGTATCGTCGATGACTTCGTAGGCGGTGAGGATCACCAGGTGAGCGTGCTGGTCGGAAGACATCATCTGGAAGGTATCCTTGTATGCCTTCAGCAGCTGTTTCCGGTCCTTGGCTGTGCCGTGAGCCAGCAGGAGGCAGACCAGCTTGGCGCCGGACTGGGTGAAGGCCAGGTTCTTCAACAAATCTCCTGATTCATCTCCCTTGACAAGCTCAGAAAATGCAGTGAACTCGGTCGAATCGGCCTGGACATTCAGGAAGTACTGCAGCATGCCGTCGTGGAGCATCGTGAAGCCCGTCATGTTCTTCTGGATGAGGGTGTTGATCATGTCGAAGAGACTCTTCATGATAGGACCGCGCTTGCTCGGCTCGCTCTCGAGGATCTGCTTCAGCTCGGCTGTGGGCGCGGCAGTCTCCGCCAGACCCCGAATAGCAAACTCGGGTCCATACCACTCCCGCAGAAGCATGGCCTTCTGCTCCTTTGTCGCCACGGTGCGATAGATGTCATCAAGGATCCACGACGCCTCGGGGTGGTTGATCAGCTTGCGGACCTTGCCGTAGAACTCGGGAATAATCATGTCTCGGATCTCCACGTCGCCCTGGACCATCAGCTTGCCAATGAGGAACTTGGCATATCGGCTCTCTGCGAGCTGGACATAGACTCCCTTCAGCTCGTTGGCGATGATCTTCTTCTGGGCAGGCGAAGAATACTTGATGGCCGTCTGGACGGCGCGGACCGTGTCGTGCTTCAGGACAAATTCACGCATCCGGCCTGTGATGATGGAGAAGAGCTCGTCCACGAGCTGCTGACGCTCCTCCTTGGTAACGCTAGTCTTGAGGCGTAACCTCTCCCAGATCTTCTTGGATTGGGCGACCTCGTCGGCGAGGGGCTTTGCGGCCTTGCGCTCGAGAGCCAGCTGCTTCTGCTTCGCATGCGCTTCACGGGAACTCTGACCTGGCTCTGCGCGGGGGGGGGTTAGCTGACTGTAGCGCCAGAGAAAGAGAGAAAGGTTGGAGGGCAGCGACCGCACCTTTTCCGGCGGAGACGGCGCCGTTGCTCGAGGGCGCCGACTTCGAGGTGTCCTCATCCAGCTGTGCGCCACCATCTTCCGAGTCGGAAAAGCTCTCGAAGCTGTCGGAGTCTTCGCTGGGCTGCTTGGCCGCCGGCTTCTTGACGGGCTGCTTCGCGGGCTTCTTTTCAAAGCGGGCCTTCTTGGTCGCTCCGTCGGCCTTGTCCTTCATTGTGGAGGAGGCCTTCCGCTTCTTTTCGACGATGGCGATTCTGGGGGCCATTTTGAGGGGTAGGACTGCGAGCGGTGCTCGTCTCTGAGGCCAATGGTCGAGTCCTGGTGATGAATGGGAATCAACGAATCCTGCACCAAGAACGAGAGACAGTCTGATACGCATTTTGCGGCGGATGTCCAAAATTTTTGGAAATTGCCGGGCGGTGAGAGTGACGCTAAACCCGTTCTGACCACCACCCCACGTTTCCACTAGTACGTACCTCCTACCCTGGATTTGGACTTGAACTTGCCTCTCACTGTATCTACACAAACATCCTATCTGAATGTTGATATACCGTAATGATTTAACTGAGGCTTCGAAGGAGTGGAGACAATTTTTGGCTCATGAAGGTTATCCTAGCATTTTGATTGTGATTGTTTCCTGAACTCAGAATTTTCTACATCACCTACTTACATAGAATAGGTACTTAGCCTCATAACTCAGTATTAGCCGAGTACTAATCTATTCACAGAGTGGCTTTCCTCTCCCTTGTGCCACAGTGTATATAACTAGACCTTCAAATCTATATTCAATTTGGTAGATGAAGATTGGAGAATTAAACAGATGGCGTCCATCCAACATTTGGCCTGGTCCCTGATGCAAGTTGGCGCTAAGCCTGATTGGTCACTCATCGCAGTCAAACTCAGTCCCACACCCCACCTTCGCCCTGCCTCAGTCGACCCAACCTCATTCTCACTAGAAGTACTAGTTAGACCTCACATTTCGCCCAAAAGTTCAGCCGGTTAGAGCTGACTGTGGTCCTGCCATCATGGGACGAGAAGAACAGGTAGAAGAGCGCGAAGTGCTCGAGTCCATCTTCCCCGATGAAATCACAGGTGAGCGAGCCCTTCTGCTCTGAATGGCGACCCCGCCGACTTCCAAGACCCCGCGTGCTCAAGTGCTGAACGCCCTCACCTCCAGATATATCAGAGACCGAGTTCAAGGTCACAGTCACGCTAGACATCCCCGGCGAGGAGGAAAGCGAGGAGGAGCCCCCCCAGTTCTCCCTCAGCGTCAAGTACCCGGACGAGTACCCGGACGTGCCACCCCACCTTGAGATCCAGGCCATCCCCAATGCACCCTCGCATGAGTACTTCAGTGTCGCCGAGGACCGCGAGCAGCTGCTCGCGGGGCTCGACGAGACCATCCAGGAGAACATGGGCATGGCCATGATCTTCACCGTCGTCTCCGCCCTCAAGGAGGCCGCCGAGCAGCTCATCCAGGACCGCAAGGACGTCGTCGCCAAGGCCCAGGAGGAGCGGAAGCTCGCCGCCGAGCGCGAGGAGAATAAGAAGTTCGAGGGCACGCGCGTCACCCCCGAGACCTTCCTGAAGTGGCGCGAGGGCTTCCTCAAGGAGATGGCCGAGAAGCGCGCCAGGGAGGAGGAGGAGCGCCTGGCCGAGCTCAAGAAGGCCAAGGTCAAGGAGCCCGTCAAGCTCACGGGCAGGCAGCTGTGGGAGAGGGGTCTGGCCGGGAACGGAGACGACGAGGAGGAGGAGGACGACGGTGCCCCGGTGGACGGGGTGCAGAAGCTCAAGGTCGAGGCCACGTGAGGAGCAGCGAGGAGGGGAGGCGTCTTGCATTACACGGAGTTTGGGGAATCCATCGAATACACTGGGAACTGCTTGGAATAAAATGTCTGGGCCGCGACAGACGTGCGCCTCTAAAGATTTAACAACTTTGCGAGACAGTTTATTGATATTGGGTATATATGCCGTCGATTCTATCCTACTTGGTTGGCACTTGGGCATCTAGAAGCAAGTCGGTCCCCCGATTGTAAAAAGAAAACAAAATAGCAGATTTTCGCATCTCCCCAACGCCATCTAATGCTGTCGCCAACCGTGGACGTGGAGCATCCTCCCTACCCTTGCATCTCCTCGTCTTCATCATCGTCATCATCGCCGCTGGCCTCATCCCACTCGTCCTCCTCGCCCTCGGCTGGCTCGCCAAGCTCCTTGTTGATGTTGCTGCGCAGCTCCACGGCGTGCTCCCCAAGCCTCTCATCCTCGTACTCCTGGATCTCGTACAGCTTGAGGCACATCGAGAGCCACTGCCGCGCTGACTTCCACAGAGCCTTCCACTCCTCGGCGTCGCCGTCGGGCGTGCTCTTTGCGGCCCTCATCTTCTCGCCGATGATGTACAGGCACCACCCGCCAAGGTACCAGGCCTCGACGCTCTGGTCGTCGTCCGTGACCAGCCGCTGCAGCACCCTCAGGGCGCTCTCCTCCATCTCGACCTCGAGCAGCAGGCGGGCCAGGCTGATCCTGGTGGGGAACTCTGGCACGGCCGGGTGCTCGGGGGGCAGGTCCTGCCAGAGCTCCAGGCTGCGCTTCAGGGCGCCCTTGGCCTCTTCGACCCTCTCCTGGGATATGCGGACGTTGGCCACGGTCTGCCACGTCTCGGGGGAGTTGGGCGCGATCATGGTGGCCTCGGTGACGAGGGCCTCGCAGCGCTGCTCGGCGTCCTCCTCCCACGACAGGTCCGTCATGTAGACCTCCACGACGGCGCACAGCACGCCGCCGAGCTTCTGCTGCCTCTCGCCCAGGACGGCCTGCTGCTCGGGGGTGCGGGTGCCGGGGGCCTCGGAGAGGGCCTGGATCTGCTTGCGCAGCGACGCGGCGCCGCGCTCGAACCACCGCACGCTGTCCTTTCCGCCCTCCTCGCTCAGCTGGGCCAGGAACAGGAACTTCTCGGGCCCACCGCCCAGCTTCTCGTCCACAGTGCCGTCCTCGTCCAGCTTGACGGCCCTCTCGAAGTAGCCCCGCGCGTCATCGACGTCACCGGCCTCGACGTGGAGCATGCCCAGGAGGTTGAGCGCGCGCAGCTCAAAGTCGCCGCCCTCGCCTGTGGATTCAAGGGCCTGGTGACCCAGGGAGATGGACTCGTCTAGGTTTCCGACTGCGAATTGCGTCTCAGCGTCGCTGAGGAGGGTGCCCGCATTGGGGGGCTTGCCCTCCTTGTCGGATGGGCGGTTGGGTGCCATTTTCCAGGCCCGTCGTGGAGTTGTGATGTGCCTTTTGCGGCTCTCTTTCTTTCGGCTTCGGTTAGGAAAATGAGTGGCGTTCCGGTTGAGAGTTGTTAAGCTGGAAAGATACGTAGACAGTAGTGGTGTGGCCTCCCAAGTCTCACGTACTTCGCAAGAGGTGGTTGACCTTCTTGGCCTGAAAAATTTGGGCGGGACTGGCTATCGATAAGAGGAGCCACCGCGGGGTTCCATCACCACCGCCTCTCCACCTCCGACTCATCGGAGGCTAAGAGGCCGATTCACATGAGTTTGTCAGCGTTATACTGTTATCCCTGAGCCAAGAAACACGTATATGCAACATTTAGTGCTCTCCATACGTGCTTGAAAGTCCCTCGTCAACTCTTCCTAATCACCAACTCTACAAGGCCACCAGTTTGACGGAAGACTCTCATATCCAACATGTTCACAGGCATCGTCGAGGAGATCGGCAGTCAGTACACCCAGCTTCGCCGACCCTACTCATCCATCTTCGTTTAACTAACTGACCAACGCAGCGGTCACCGAGCTCAACAACAATGACCACACCGGCGGGACCTCCATGACCATCACCATTCCCGATGGCTCGTCCCTCCTGAAGGACTGCCACGACGGCGACTCCATCGCCATCAACGGCTGCTGCCTCACCGTCACCTCCTTCACACCCACAGCCTTCACCATCGGCGTCGCCCCGGAGACGCTGCGCATCACCAACCTCGGCGATCTCGCCGTTTCCAGCCGCGTCAACCTCGAGCGCGCTGTGCGGGCCGACACCCGGATGGGTGGCCACTTTGTCCAGGGCCACGTCGACACCACCGCCGAGATCCTCTCCGTCACCCCTGATGGAAACGCCCTCACCATCCGCTTCCAGCCCCGCGAGCGGGATCTGCTGCGCTACATTGTGTACAAGGGCTTCATTGCCATCGACGGAACGAGCCTGACTGTCACCCAAGTGAACGATGCCGAGGGGTGGTGGGAGGTGATGCTGATTGCCTACACGCAGGAGAAGGTCGTCGTTGCGCAGAAGAAGCCTGGCAGCACAGTCAACATTGAGGTGGACATGATGGCCAAGTACGCCGAGAAGTCCATGGCAGGGATGCTGGGAGCCGAGAACGGGACTGCCTCGATTCCTCTACTTCAGAAGATGGTGGAGCGTATCGTTGCCCAGACCATGGGTGCAAAGCAATAGTGCCTAAATAAAAATAAATAAAAATGCGATATGCATTGTCGCTTCAAGGGTATCATAGTTGTAATCCATCTCACGCATTCCCCCATACCTCGGCAATCTTGTGGCTGAGGGCTTTGGCAACCTTGTTCCTCCCAACAAGGTGACCTAGCTGACTCGATACAAGCTCTCGCTTGCGCTTCTTCCCTTGCTCGCCCGGGCCACAGGCCTCAAATGCCTTCACGAAATCATATGGCGTCTTCCACCTCTTTTGTATCTCAAGAGCCCGCTCTCCAGTCACGCCCCTTGTAGTCATGAGCATCTTTAGGAAGACGTCCCGTAGAGTCATCATCTCCGACTTGGAAGCCATAGAAGCAAAAGCAGGGTAAGTAACATAATATCCGACTGAGGGTTCCTTCCCCCTGAGATGATTTATCAGAGGAAGGTAATTCTGTGCCGTGAGCACTCTTGTGGGGATGACGTTGAGGACCTTTCGCTCATACATCCGTTTCAGCATTCCCGTCATCCTGGCCAGATACTTGATCGTCTCGTCCATCTTGAGGGTTCTCTTGACAAAGTACCCATTGACTACCTGCGTCGATGCAATGGCCGATTGGACTGCTTCCTCATAGCGCTGGATGGTGGTCGAGTCCATTGAAATTTCCTCAATGATGTATATGACTTTCTTGGCTCCGGATCGATTGAGGCGGAACTTTTGCTCGTGAAACCGGCCGTCCTTTATACTGCCAATCAAGTCGTCTAGGCGTTTCCTTTCCACGATCCAGTCCAGAACGATCTCGTCACCTTCGGCACCATGTCTGGAGAGGAACGTGGGGTCGTGGCATTTGGCGACCCATTGGGCGTCCCCAACCTCCAAGCTCCTCATAATCGGCGTGACTCCCTGTTTAGCCAGCTCCTCTTTCATGTAATCTCGGTCGGTCTTCGCTCGGACCTCACGAACATCCAAGAGAAGATGAACAGAGAATAACCCAGGCGGAAGCCTGATGGGTGTGAAACTCGGCAAGCCGCTATCACTCGATATTGTCGGCCCCTCACCCACAACGTCCTGGAAGGACGATGTGACCGTCGCTGGTTCCTCACTGTCAATGGCAACAAGTGGCTGCCTAGCGACTGCCTGGGCCTGCTGCTCGCACTGGGGACGTCCTTGGGGTACTTGCGGGCCGTGACCCGTGCTCTCGTTCTCAGCCCGCCATTGACTCGTCTGCTTGATTCGGCGCGCCACTTCCCAGCCTTCGTCCGTGAGGGCATACCTGCGGAGAGGGCGCCCTCTTTCATAAACGAGCTCCTTACTCTGCAAGGTTTTGATGGAACTCCAGGCCGTGTAGAGCTTAGTTGTGTCGCTGGGCGCCGCGAAGGAGGAGTCGCAGTGAGGCTGTGCGACCTCGATGAGCTCGGCCTTGGTCATCCCGGTAAGTGAGTCCTCATCCTGCGTCGCCAGTCCCAGGATGATGGCGTATGCGCCAGACCTGAAGGCGGGGACATAGGACTTGGGCTTCCGTGGTTTCTTGGCCTTTTTCGAAGCGGATTCGCCGTCCTGCTGGACTTGATCGCGTGACCTCTTCGCGGCCTTCCTGGCCTGGGGGTGTTCTGGCATAGGAAGTCCATTCTCATCGCAGTGTTTCCTGAGCTTTTCCGTCAAACGCTCGCAGAGTTTGGGGCCGAAGCCCTTGAGCTGCTGCAGCTCTGCCGGGTGCTGAAAGGTGAGTGGACATTCCTTCAGCGAATTATATGCGTGCTTGTAGGTAGTAATTCCTTTAGAATTGCGTTCCCGGGCGACAACTAGCCACTCCTCGACCCAGGCGAGTAGCTGGGGATTTGGACTCTCGTTTTCACCCATGGTAGGTCCATGGAGCTGAACACCAAACTGGGGGGCCAAAAAGAAAACCGCCTGGGGCAAACTAGGTAGGGGGCCAAGAGAAGCAGAATTGTTTACAGAGAGGAATCACCAACCGAAGTGCGAGCGTGATCCGCGTGTTGTGGTGGGGGATCCCGCGTTCTGATTCCTCCAAATCGAGGTCACGTGAGACCATCCGCAGACCATAGATACTACTACTACTGTAGGTAGTAAGATCCCCCCAACTCCTCACCTTCAAGTACCTCCTCCTCTAATGAAGATTTCGATATCCGTAGTTCCTCTCAACATTCAAGCTTCTGACCATTCCATAGACGGCTGACCAATTGCAAAAATACCGCATCGATAAGCGGAAATGTCAATAGCACGGCCGTCACGCTTAGGACGCAACTCACTAGCGCCCAGAGCAGAGTCTAGCAAGGTCATATCTACATATAACTTCATTACAGGATTGCCATCATATACTGCTAACTCCTCAAAGAAGTTTCCATTTGGTAAATCTATTATTGTCAAGACGGAAGATCCACGGAAGCAGATTGAGTCGATTATGCCAGAGGATCGGAATATTATTCTTATCAGCTATGTAGTGAGTTGAGCTTGAGATTCTAGGCACTTTTGGCTTCCAGTTTGCGACAAGAAGAATCTCTGGTATTATCGACATTGTGAGAGTCGCCAATAATGTCTCATAGTTCTGGGGTGGCTCTCTTAGTGAACTTCCGGGAGTTCTTGAATTACCGTTCTGCCAACTACGCCGTGGCGGGAATGATGCTCATTTTACACTCAAGGCTGCAATATTCTTGCAGTTCAGGTTTCTGCTAACCAAAATGAGAGCTCTCTTACTCTTGAGACTTTGAGAGCTCTTTCAACTAGCTCTGTTCCGCATCGACTAGATCCCGGGGTTAAAGCAGTGAAAAAGAAGGGGGAACGGGTGTAGAGGGGTCGGGAGCATTGATCCGGGCTCTGGACTACAGAGGACCAAGATCAGATCCGTGCAGAACGTGCGGCTAGGAGAGCGGAAAGACAAAGCCAGATTCTATAAGTATCATGCGTTACGATTACTTCGAGCAAGGTGCACAGAGTTTATCTCCAGCAGATAAGCAGGTTGAGCTATCGGGAGCCTCCGCTTTGCTATTGATACTCGTACTATCAGCATAGATAGATGCTATTACGAGGTGCTGAGCGTCACCAAGTAACAAACCGGCAGAGAGGCGGGGGATCCACGGGTGTTTTGCTGCTCAGCTCAGCACCACTGTTGCAAGCTGTGCTGTGGGATGACGAGCGCCGAGAACTCAAGGCTTGGCCCGATGGGGAATGGTGCCGCTCACCTGCATGGCTGATGAGGAGGAAGCCAGGAAGGATGGACCTGCTGTACCTGCTGGCGGGGTCAAAGTGCAAGCCCAGGATTCAGGACTTGGGACCCCTCTTCTTCCATGCTGTTCCAGTGCTCCAAGTTTATTTTTTTCAGGACGCAGCCAGGCCGTCTGTTCGTCAACGTCCATCATGGACCCGACCGGCGTGCCTCTGCTGCAGGGCAATGGCACTGGGCGCTGCGACGGCTTATCAGTCGTCTGCAAAAGTCGGCCAGTCATTGTTAGTACGGGAACAACCTTGAGGACGAAATGTGCCTCCCGCCCTCCCCCCTGCGAGAGATCAGGAGATCAAAGGTGGGGGATTGTGCAAGTGGCTTGCGACTTGGAGGGGTCCAATCGGCGCGCGCTCCAACCTACAGGCGTTGTGTGAGACGTGTGTGTGACAGTGGAAGTGCCAACTCCCGCGAGCCCCAGAGACTGCGGCTGCCCGTACAACGAGCTGTCTTCACAGATCCAAAACGGCTCCACCCCCTGCTTGTCCATGAGCTATTATACCGACTTTCCAAGCGTGCTGTGACCTTCCAGTGTTCCACCCCTTCTCCTCCCTCCTCCCTCCTCCTCCTCCTCCTCCTCTGCGTCCTCTCGCCCAACCACGTCCACTTCGTCGCCCGTCTCCGCTTCTCCTCGCTCAAGTCCCGCTCCCACCATCGTCGCCATCATGGACGACAAGATCCTCGCCGCCTCCGCCAAGCACCCGATCGTTGCCGGCCACACGTACAAGTATGGAACTGCTGGCTTTCGCATGAAGGCCGACCTGCTCGACGGTGTCGCGTTCCGTGTCGGTCTGCTCTCAGGCCTGCGCAGCCGCCGCCTCAATGGCCAGGCCATCGGCGTCATGATCACCGCCTCCCACAACCCGGCCGTCGACAATGGCGTCAAGATTGTCGATCCCATGGGCGAGATGCTCGAGCAGGACTGGGAGGCCCATGCCACCCGCCTCGTCAACTGCTCCTCCGATCAGGAGCTTCTTGATACCTACAAAGCCCTCGCCGCCCAGTTCAAGATCGACCTGTCTTCGCCCGCCCGGGTCATCTGCGGCCGCGATACGAGGCCGTCCGGCCACGGCCTGGCCGTTGCCCTGGCTGACGCTTGCGAAGCCTCCGGTACCGAGTACACCGACTTCAAGAGGGTCACGACTCCCCAATTGCACTACCTGACCCGCTGCATCAACACCGAGGGCACCCCCAAGGCATATGGCAAGGTCAGCAAGACCGGCTACAACGAGAAGCTCTCTGAGGCGTTTGTTCGTGCTCTGCGCGGCAGGAAGATCCAGGGCCAGCTCACCGTCGACTGCGCCAATGGCGTCGGCGGCCCTGAGCTGACCGAGTTCCTCAAGTTTGTCCCCAAGGATGTTACCGGCTTCGATGTCAAGGTTGTCAATGATGATGTTCTTCGGCCCGAGGTGCTCAACTTGGATGTAGGGAAACCCGAAGCCCCCTCCCTTTTCACCCTGCTACGAGTGTTTGAATTTGAAAATAACTAATTGTTTCTCCTAGGCTGGCGCTGATTTCGTCAAGACAAAGCAGCGTGCACCGCCGAACCCCAAGCCCGTCCCTGGTGCCCGGATGTGCTCCCTTGATGGCGACGCTGACCGTCTGATCTACTACTGGATCGATCCGGATACGGGCTTCTTCATGCTCGACGGCGACCGCATCTCCTCCCTCAATGCCTCCTTTATCGGCGACCTTGTCCGTTCTGCTGGCCTGGAGGACGACCTCCGCATTGGCGTCGTCCAGACCGCCTATGCAAACGGTGCAAGCACTGCTTACATTGAGAAGCACCTTCAGCTGCCCGTCGTCTGCACCCCCACCGGTGTGAAGCATCTCCACCATGCCGCTTGCCAGTTTGACATTGGCGTCTACTTCGAGGCCAACGGCCACGGCACCGTCGTCTTCTCCCAGGAGGCCACCCGTCTCTTCCGTGAGAAGGAGCCCCAGTCCCCCGCCCAGAAGGACGCCCTCGAGACCCTCGCGGCCGTCTCCGACCTCATCAACCAGACCGTCGGCGACGCCATCTCCGACATGCTCATGATCGAGGTCATCCTCGCCCACAAGGGCTGGTCCCTCAAGGACTGGGCAATGACCTACACCGACCTCCCCAACCGCCTCGTCCGCGTCGAGGTCGGCAACAAGGACCTCTTCCAGACCACCGATGCCGAGCGCCGCCTCAGCCACCCGGCCGGCGTCCAGGACGAGATTGACGAGTGTGTCAAGAAGTACACCAACGCCCGCTCCTTCGCCCGTGCCAGCGGTACCGAGAATGCCTGCCGTGTCTACGCGGAGGCGGCCACACGCTCCGAGGCCGACGAGCTGGCCAACAAGGTGGCGCAGCTCATAAAGCAGTTTGGGTCGTGAGCCCCGAGATAAATGGGGAGTTATTTGGACATTTTACGACCAAAAAGTGATATATTTTTTTTTGCGAAGCCTGGAAGATTGGCAAGTTCCAAAAGAAAGCTGTAGCGAGAAGAAAGTCTTTTTGCGATTTAAGAGCGAGAGAGTGCCAAAACTTGAGAGGAGGACGTTGAAAGAGCTGGAACATGGCTCATCAGCTTCCTACGAGGTCACGACGCATTAACGGGCAATGAAAACCCATAGAAACAACGACCGGATGTTCCGCGGAACCGGGCATTAAAATTGAGCCTCGTCACCAATCATTTGATATGTATATGGGGTCAGGTAGCTCGTGGAATCGATCTATTTTTGAGTGCTTTTTATGAGGTGGTATCACTCGTGTTAAATCATGAGCCATGCATTCATGTTCCCAAACAAGATGCCCCCGTTTTCTTGAATCTACCAAACAGATGAGCCCGCCACGCCGAGCACGCCGTTCTTGATGTGCGTGTCCAGCTTTCCGTCATATCCGGGTTGATGCATCTTTTGTAGCCCTGCGCCAAACACAGCTGTTGAAATCCTCCCATTCGAACACCCCGCTGCGGCCCCCGCTTTAGCACATCCTATACGTGCTCTCGCCGGAGGCCTGGCGGGTGGGGTCATCCGTCTCGAGCTTGTACGCAATCTTGATGTCGAGGTCGCGGCGGTTGCGCTCGTTGGGCCGGACGTCGACGTTGCACTCAATCTTCTCACCCTGCTGGACGGTGAGGACGTCCTTGAAGTAGAAGACGGTCTGCTTCCAGTGGGTGTACTTGGTGTGGGGGCCGGTGGAGAAGCGGATGGGCTTGTGGCAGGCGGCGAACTCAATGTCGAACCAGGCGACCAGGGCGTGGACGAAGTCGTCGCGCTGGGCGGAGAGGGTGAAGGGCACGTTGAACGCGAGGTCAGCGGTTGTGCAGGTGTAGAGGTCCAGGTCCAGGACGCGCGAGGGCTCCGTGACCACGGTGCGCAGCTCAACGGTGTCGACCAGGGGCTCAGACAGAGCCGTATCCTTGAGCGGCGTGTAGTCGAAGCCGTAGACGTTGTCCCAGACTAGTCATGTCAGCCGGCGTTGCCTTTTGAACAAGAAAAAAAAAACCAGGAAATGGATACTCACAGCCAATCTTCTCCTCCTTGTAGTCGCCATCCTCAATACCGGAGAAGAAGATGGTGGCCTTGTCGGGGAAGATGAGGCCATCCTTCTGGAGGTATGTGTCGCGCGCATACAGAACGGTGTCAAGCATGCTTTCGTAGAGCAGGAAGTAGCCCATCCACTCTGAGATGATGATATCGACCTTGGGGAAGGGCAGCTCGACCTCCTCCATCTTGCCCTGGATCAGGGTGATCTTGTCGGACATGCCGTTGGCCTTGACAATCTCGCGCGCCTTGAAAATGATGGTCGACATGTCGACACCAATGACATGCTTAGCGCCAGCCTTAACGGCGAACCTGAATGGGGAAGCGGATCAGTCGGGTGCGCGGGTGTGGTGGGAGGAGGGGGGTTTTTTCGCAACGTACATGGACAGGATGGCCGTGCCACAGCCAACATCAAGAACGACCTTGTCCTTAAAGAGGTGCTTGTTCTGGAGAATGGCATTCATGTACGACCGCGTCCGGACCTCGTCTTTCTGTAGCGCGCATCATGTTAGCCACGGCACGAAAACTGGATATTATTGCGGTCCAATGGTGGATGGCGGGGGAGGGGAACATACCAACATCTCCTCGTGGATGCCTTTATTGGTGAAAAAGAGTCGATTAGTACAATCCTAACCGTACAGAAAGAAAAAAATAATAAACATGATATCGTACCATGGTGATCATAGCTGTAGGCGCAGGCATTAGCTTCAGAACTGCAAATCTGGTTTGCGCCAACTTGGGCAGTGGGGGAGAACGGACCTCTTGAAGTAGTGCTGCTCGCTGTGCTCCATGGTCTTCATCTTCTGCTCGGCGGCCTCGACCTCCATCTTGTCGCCGCTCATATTGGCGATCGTATATAGGGAATGTGAGTCTAACAGTAAAGAAAACTCGGGAGAGATCGACGAAAAATTGAGGTGGCAATGAGGTGGGAGAGGAGGTAGCAGTGCTGGTTGCGGCTGCGGGTCGACCTATGTTTTCTGATCGGGCAGAAAAGAAAATCAGCGCCGTCACCGCCTTGGCTTGGACCCTGCCAATCCACTGTGGCCCCCCCAAGGCGACTTGAAGCGACCGAGTCGCGCGCCCCTCACAACGCTCCCACCAGAGCCACCAGAGCCACCACCACTTAGTTAGGTAGGCACTTCCCACCACCTTCCACCACCTCCCACCACTCCCGTCCCATCCTGCCCCCCTCCCAATCCCGTCGCCTCAGCGACCCTGGTTCCCGCTTTTTGTCTACTATTATTACTCGCTCCCGAGGTGGGTGCCGCATGGACGAGTGCTCGTACTCGTACATTGGCTCCTCGGACAATACCACTACTGGTGACACCACTGGTAGGTAGTATTCACTACGGGCCCTCATGTTGCGTCGCCATGGTTTGCAGTTTTGTGTTTCATTCATATTTGAAATGCAGGTATATTCGTTGAGACCGTTCAGTTTCTGATTTTATAGCCCAACGCCCAAACACCGCAACATGCACTTGCCAATGCCCAGTTAAACCATTCTTCGCCTGACTCATACCAGCAGAACGGCGTTGACGCACTAGGATCTGTTAGTACGATGTACGACATCTTGACGCAGAAAAACGTGAAAACTTACCCCGTCGTTGCTGGGGTTATTAGTACATTGGGCATAGCGAGACCAAACAACCTTTCCACCTGCCGTAACCATGCCCAAGTCTGACACGTCCACTTCCAGGACAGTGCCCTTTGTGAGGATACCGAGTTGCGTCGCCATGGGAGACTGCGGGTTCTTCTTGACACCGAGAATCGGCAGTTGCACCCTACAGGTTTGTCAGTTTCTGTCTCCGTCAAACAATATGATATTACGCACGTGACGGCGAGCTCTGGGTGGGTGACCGAAGCCTTCTTGTAACGCAGACCCATGGGCCTGATGAATCGTTCGTACCTATCCCACCGTTAGCATCAGGCAGTCCATCCAAAGGTTTCCGGGTCGAGACTCACTTGGGGTTTCGGCGGGTGAAATCGGGGCCGACAAACGTCGGCTGCGTAATCATGCGCTTCCAGGACTTCTTGTGCGTCTTCTTGCCCGTCTTGACCACCTTGAACATCTCCTCCTCGCTGATACCGCAGACCTTGGGCAGGGGCACGTCGAACTTGGCCGCCTTCTCGGACCGCTTGTTCTTGATGGCGCTGCTCAGGGCCTTGGCGGTCGACGGGTTCGATCGGTCGAGCAGGTACGAGGGCATGGGCGTGGTGGGCTCCTTCTCGTCGGCCGTCTTGACGTTGCGCTCCTCGTGCGCCTTGATGGCCTTCTTCATCTGGATCTTCTCCTTGTGCCTCTTCTGCTGGTGCAGCTTGGCCCTCAGACCGCGCAGGTTCTGGGCGTCCTGGGAGGCCTTGTGGCCCTCACGGGCGGCGCGCTTCCGGGTTCGCTCTTCATGATCGAGGCGGCGGCCGTGCAGCTTGCGCCACCTTTCCATATACTCATTCTGAGGCTGCTGGGTGTCAGAAATTGCCTCCCGTACAGTTTCAGGGTGCGACATACCATGTTGGCGGTGTTTCCCTGCAGGCGACTTTGACGTTCTGCGTGAGGTTGGCGATGTCGAAATTTCGCCGCGGACAGGAAAAAAAAGATGGGATTGATAGGCTCAACCTATCAGTACGACGCCCCGCATCACCCAAGCAAGAGTCGGCGCCAGCCACCACCATGGGACTCACCGACTGGCAGGCCTGCTTAGTCATTCTAGCTAATGCATCTACCCGGGATATTTGCTTAACGGACACAGCACTGAACGGCCACCAGCAACAAACAACAGCAGCAGTCTTCAATTGACTATTGCGTGGTATGTTGCATGACCAATGCTGAGCCAATGGCTCAGTTCTCATCTTAATATCCTTTATTGTCTGAGGGACTTTGCCCAAGAGTTAACTGTTGGCTGAATGTAGCCAGTAATGTTTCTGAGATGAGATACGAATACAGAGTAACGGACACTGAGAATCAATGAAACTGTTGTCTAGAGAGAGCACAACGCAGGCATTCAAGCAACAGTTCATTCCACAAAAAGTTAAAAGGTTCCAGAACGAATAAATACAGAATCTATATTTATCAGTATATCAATTGTCGGTAGAATAGCCAGCTACCGATACTGAGAGTAGCTTATTGGGACGATGTCCTCTGAGGAGCGTCGGCGCAGCACTTTATCCGACCCACCTCAGCCTGCAGCTTTCTGCTCGCGCGTCAACTTTTCTGCCAGGGTCCCTCGAACCTCACCTCTCGTCTGCCACCACAACCGCAAGGCTCGCCGCCCATCTCCAAACGACCAGCAACCGTGCCCACTGGCCTCCCCGGAGCGGCACTGCGGTCCAACATGAGCAGGGCACTCCTCCGCTCCGCCCTGGGGCTCCGAGCACCCCCGGCCCCGTGGTGCTCGCGCCTCCGGCCGTCACCATCATCTCCCTCCTCCTCCTCTTCTGTCGCCGCCGCAGCAGCAGCAGCATTCCCCCTCGCTGCCCGCTCCTTCAACAGCACCGCGCCCATCGTCGAGGACGTGCCCCAGCAGCACGCCAACAACGCCGCCAACCCCACCGCCGAACACGTCCGGCCCCTGGCCTTCAAGAAGAGCCACCCGTCGCCGCCTCCCGCCCCGATCCCGGACTCGGTGCGCAACCTCCTGCCCTTCCTCGCCGCCCAGCCGGGCCACTACATCACCGTCCACATCCACGGCTTCCCCTACCTGGTCCAGCCGGGCGACAAGATCCGCCTGCCCTTCCGCATGCCGGGCGTGCTGCCCGGCGACGTCCTGCGCCTCAACCGCGCCAGCGTCATCGGCAGCCGCGACTACACCATGAAGGGCGCCCCGCACATTGACGAGCGCGTCTTCGAGTGCCGCGCCACCGTCCTGGGCGTCGAGTCCGAGCCCCTGCGCATCAAGGTCAAGAAGAAGCGGAGACAGCGCCGCGCGAGGACCGTCAAGAGCAAGCACCGCTACACCATCCTGAGGATCTCGGAGCTGAACATTAACGATGTGGAGGCCGAGGAGCCCACGGCGTGAGGGGTGGTATTGTGAGTGAGAGAGAGAGAGAGAGAGAATGAGAGAGAGAGACACGTGTGTGTAGGAGAGGAGGGAGTCATTACTTGTTGTACAATACGTCTAAAGTCGGTGTTGTGTGGATCCCCAATGTACCATTCTTCCCTGGGTAAAACGGTATTTGGATGTATAATATGAGCAAATATCCAAGTCTCGGGCAGTTTCACGTGAATCTTTTTGTCAGCGCTGAAGAAATATTTCCATTCAACCGCTTGCAGCGTCGCGAAGCGCCATCTCTCAAAACACCCAAACTCTATGCTGCTAATCAGAAATACATCAACGGGGTATTGGGCCATGCTAGGGCGCAAGATAGTAAGTCGTACAGGAGGAAAAACAAAAGCGAAAGACAAGAATGATACTCCTCAACACCAAAGCCAGATAAAAGTATGCCCCCCCATTCTCCCCTGCCGTCGTCATATACAAATTGTCGTCATAAATTATAAGGGTGTCCCTTCTCATCTTTCCTTTTCCTCATAGGGTGGTGGTCCAGAAGCGAGGGCTTTTTTTTATACAAGTCGAGTTTCATCCAATGCTCTTAGAACATCACATTCGTGATGCTGTGGCTTTCCGGACGCTGGACCAATATGCTTGCGGCCATACACTCGCGCTCTCAGACTCGGTGGGCATGCGTTCCCGGCACCGCGACACGACGCTCTGGATGATTCTACCAAGCAGTTCTTCGTCCATGGGCACGGCTCGATCGCTGAGCTCAGCTGGGTAGAGGAAGGGGTCCGTGTCGTGGAGCAGCTCCTCGCACGTCGGCCGCATGTGCTGGTCGCGCTGCAGGCAGCGCTTCATGGTACGTATCAACGACGGCGGGACAGGCAGCCCGCCCATAGCGCGTGACGGGAACTCGACGGCGTGGTCCCAGTTGATAATCGCCTGGCAGCGCGCCATCTGGTTCGCAATGTGCCCGAACGGAGGGAGGCCATAGACCATCTGATAAAGGATGCAGCCTAACGACCACACGTCGCTAGGCTTGCCGAGCTTCATAAGCTTGGGGCGTCCGGCAATGCGCCCGCCGCGAGGGTTGTTAGAGTCCAGCAGAGACTCAGGAGACATATAGTTGGGCGTGCCAATCTGGGTCTCCCGGTGGACATTGACCGTCTGGTCTGTCTGGATAGCGTTGGCAATGCCAAAATCGATCAGTTTCAGGCGGCCCTGGACGAGGACAAAGTTGGCCGGCTTCAGGTCGGAATGGACAATGTCGAACTGGTGAACCGACTGGAGGCACTCCAACATCTCCTTCCAGTAAAATCGGACGAATACCGGATCAAACTTGGCGGACTCTGGGTTCTGGCGCGTCCTCAGGAGCGTGTTCAAGTCGAGCTCACCCATCTCCATAAGCTGCAAGGTACTGGTTAGAATTTGGCTTGGGCCTGGGGGCAGAAGGTAGGTACTTACCAAAGTGAGGACTTGTTTCTCATCGTTCATCTCGTAGTCAAAGAGGTTGATGACCCGATCAACTCCAGAGAGCTTGCCGAGCAGATCAATCTCGCCGCGATACCCTCTAATGGTCGCCTCGTCGGCGTTCTCCAGGGCCACGCGTTTCAGGGCAAACATCTTGCCATTCTCCGCAGTTACCCGGTATACTTTGGCGCTGCCTCCTCGTCCGAGACAGTCCAGCCTGGTGTAGCATTTACCATTGACCTTGAGGACGTTCCTCCGCTGCTTCTGTGTCGTTGTGGAAGCTCCCGCATTCGAGGTAGCTGCATCGAGAACAGACATCTTGGGCGGTGGAGGAGGAGCAGCCCTGCGAGGCGTATTCCTCTCAACTGTGGACAGCGGTTTCCTCTCGGGGGAAGCCACCCTGCTGTGCCTCACGTCCGTACTCATTGGCCGGTTTGGGATCTTGTCCAGAATAGGGTCGACGGAGGGCTTGGTCCGCTTGTAACTAGCAGGGACGTCGTTCTCCTGATCGTGGGCGGAGGGGATTTCAGGCTTGGGCGGGGGGATTTGAATGTACAGTTCACCATCCTCCTCGGGAGCCTGGGACTGCTGGAGCGGCGAACGCCTCACGGAGCCGCGAATGTCGGCGTTGGAGCTCTGCTTGCGGCTTGCCCTAGCATTTCCACTGACAGGGCTCCCCGAGCTGAACTCACGCATGGGGATGTCCCCATAGAATGAGGATGCGGCGGGATCGTCGGCGGCTTGAGAGGGCTCCTGGCCATGCATCAAAATATCGCCGTCGCCATTATCTTCGGCGTCCTCCTCGCTCTGCCTCCGCCGGCCACGACGGGCGGGGCCACTGAGGAAATTTCCTGAAATCTTGCCCACTCGCTTGATACGCATCGAGCCCTGAGGGTTAGCGATGCTAGCGATACTAACGGGCGGGGCATTGCGGTAAACAGCCTCGGGGTCCTCAGACCCGGCATCGTCCATCTCGACTGCGGACTTGTCATTGATGGAGCGGTCAAAATTGGACCGTCCGGAGGAGTTTCTAGAGGATCCCAAACGACTGCGGTTTCCAGAAGAACCGGTCACGATGCGGACGACGCGCTCGCTCTGGCCGGGCGTGTTGATGTCCACCTGGTACTCATACTTCTCCTCGGTAGACTTTTCGCGGCTTCCGTTCCTGCTTGCAGGGCGTGCTGGCTGGCCCGATCTCGGATTTGACCGGGATGTTGAGGTTGAACGTCTCTTGCCGGGACCCATCTGGCTCAGGCTCTGGGGAGTGTTGCTGAGCCGAACGACTCTCTTCCGGGGCGGAGTGGGTTCCTTGTCCTTTTCCGGGGTGGGTGGCCTCTCATTCCTGTACTCTGTGGCCTGGACGCTGCCGGACCTGAGATGTCTCCGGTTCTCGGTAGCGGATGAAGTAGATGTGTTGAGAGCGTGAGCCTGCCTCCTAGTACGCGGGGGAGAAGGTTGAGCAGGCCTCTCGGCCTCGGACGCGGTGGGAACTCCATCGCTAAGTAGTGCCTTTGTGAGAGCGCTGAGCTTCATAGGCACAGGGATCTCGTCCTCGGAGCTGTCGTCGTGGTACTGCTGCTGGGAATGGCCCGCGTGGGGAGGTGCGGGGGCAGCATTTGTGTTCGGGGGAGGAGGGTGGCTCTGGTTGATTGCCGGCCTCGATGCTGGGCGTCTGAGTGCTTGGCGCTGAGAGGTCCTGCGGATGGGGCCCGCGGGGGCGGGCGTTGGCGAAGCTGTCGCCATGTCTATTTGACGCGAGCGAACGCGTCGCGATGGATGCGATGGTAGTCGGTTGTTGGGGCGCTTGATTAGGCGATTTGTGTGAAGTAAGATGATATTTACGTGTCGGATGGGCCCATGGTTCTATCAAGGAAGCAAAATAGTAGCAGTTCGAAATACGAAGCGTGTGAGTGCATCACCAAGGAAGAAGGAGGAGATGTTGACGATTATTTTGGAGGTTTGGACGAGAACCAATCAACGCACATGTCGTTGCCCAGCAACAGTGCAAACAGGGGATCCACATGCGGCATAGCCCGGATCAAGCCATGCCGTAATTGGCCAGTCTTGACACCGAGACTACAATAAATACGGATACCGAAGTACCTACAGACGAGCAAGGTATGACAGATACTTGTGCTCCCACCAGCACAAAGAAAATTTAGGTTTTTGAACTGCGATCGAGTCTGGATAGTCTGGCGAGTTGATTTGGGCGAGTGGTTTTGAGATGCACATCCTTGTATTACTAGCAGATAATCCACGTTTCCCATTCATGTACTAACAGATACAGCCACCATACCCAAAGTCTCCCAGCTTATCCGAATGGGCGGTGCACCACGCAGCACTGGAGGGCACCGCTAACCCTCCACGAGAGTACTCGTAAAGACGGGATGATGGGCGTTGGGCGGTAGTTCTACGCCCTTAATATGTCAAGGTTCAGAGTTGACGCCTCCTGATTCTTTGTTCATAATAAATAACATATTAAATCATCTCCAGCCACAAAGCATGAAATAAAGTGCTGGGGGTATGAGTACCAGCCCTTGGAGCCCAGACGCGTTGGTTGGCTGTCGGTGTCCGTAACCCCGACCTCACCTGTATGCACCACCTTCAACCCTGACACCGCACAGCAACCTCCATCCTCTCCTCCCACCTCATCTTTCTGCCACCTGTCGATGCCGCCGCCATGACACCGCCAACGGGGAGGCTTTGGACACCCGCCGTCTCCCTAATCCTGCTCCTGGTCCTCTGCGCCGGTACCACCTACGCCTCCGTCGGCGACAGGCTCCCCGACTTCAAGCAATGCCTCGAGGTCTGCAAGGCCGAGAACTGCGGGCCTAACGGGCCCCAGACACATATCCGTATGGCATCCTTCCACCCCCTGTCTACCCTTTGCCTCCGGCCAGTATACTGCTCAGCGAGCTGACTCTCCTCCTCTCCTCCAGCGCTCCACCACCGCCTGCTCCTCTGGGACTGCGCCAGCGAGTGCGACTACGCCTGCCAGCACATCATCACCGCCCGCCGCGTCGCCGCCGGCCAGGAAATCGTCCAGTTCCACGGCAAGTGGCCCTTCCACCGCTTCCTGGGCATGCAGGAGCCCTTCAGCGTGCTCTTCTCGCTGGGCAACCTCTGGGCGCACTGGAGCGGCCTGCGCAAGGTCCGCGCCCACATCCCGCGGTCCTACACCCTGCGGCCCTTCTACGTCGCCTTCTCGTGCGTCGGCATGGCCGCCTGGGTCTTCAGCTCCGTCTTCCACACCCGCGACTTCCGCCTCACCGAGGAGCTCGACTACTTCGCCGCCGGCGCCACCGTCCTCTACGGCATGTACTACACCCCGATCCGCATCTTCCGCCTCGACCGCCCCACCCCGCGCCGCCGCTCCGTCCTGCGTGCCTGGTCCCTCCTGTGCGTCCTGCTGTACCTCATGCACGTGGGGTACCTCAAGGCCATCCGCTGGGACTACACCTACAACATGGCCGCCAACGTCACCGCCGGCGTCCTCCAGAACGCCCTCTGGAGCTGGTTCAGCGTCCACCGCTACCGCAAGTCCAGGCGCATCTGGGCCACCTGGCCCGGTCTCGCCGTCGCCTGGATCATGTTTGCCATGAGCATGGAGCTGTTTGACTTCCCGCCGTGGCTGGGGTGCATCGACGCCCACAGCCTATGGCATCTCATGACCATTGGGCCCACCGTGCTGTGGTACAAGTAGGTTTCTCCCCCTCTGCCTCTGCAAGGCCGTTACTGACCCCTTTCTAGCTTCTTGGTCAAGGACGCGAATGATGATATTGCCGGGAGCGAAAGGTTGAAGGCATAGCACTATCTTAACCATGCATGCCTGGTCCGGATACCCCATTACGAAAGGAGTTCAGTCGATAACGACAATAAATATAATTATTGCCGCCACGATCCCCAGTGCCGGCCCAAGACAACTTCATTGCCGGGCTAGCAGCCTAGAGTGACAGCTATACACTAAAATTCTCATTAATGCTAGGTAAGGCAATCCCACGACCGGGAAGAACCCAGAGAAACAAAAGCCTAGCCAATCGCAAACCACGATCGGTTAATCAATACTCCAAATGATATCCAAACCAGCAGCACCTCTATAGAGTCCCCGAACTGAACGAGTGTCGATTCCAAACTTCACGTCTATTGTTCCCCACCATGGCCCCTGTATAGATTACATGGTCATTAACAATGGGGGCCTACGGGTTGACCAAATCCTGCAATGAGAGGCCCTTTCGACTTTTTGAGGGTGAGAGGCCCCTCTGGCCACTGTTCAGCATCAACAGCGCTGCCATTGCCTCCTGATCCAGGTCCTCCTGGGGATTCAACACCGGGCTGGTGAATGTCGAACCCGCGCTGCCAGCAGCGTGGCCCCCTTGGGGTCCAAGTGTTGGCGACGCGGTAGCAGAGGCGCTAAAGCTATAGTGTCTCGGATCAGTGGACACGGAAGAGCATGAGTATTGCCTGCCACGGGCATCCTGGGCGGGCGCAACAGGCGAGACAATCTCCGAGTCGGTCATCTCCGCGTCGGAGCTAGGATCCCTGAGTTTGAGGTTAAACTCCTGCATTGAGGGGAGAGTAATCCGGTTCGAATTATCCTTATCCCCGTGGTGAGCTCGCAGTTTAGCCATGCAGTCCTCCAGATACTGGATGTATTCAATACTCGCCTAGGGGAGCATCATTCAGCATGCGGGACATACAAGGAGGGGAATGAGATGACCAACCTGCAGGATGGAGAGCTTATGCATCTCTCCTCTGCACGCGGGAATCATACCCTTGAGCTTTGCAAACTCTTCGTTCATCCTGCTTCGCCGTCTCCTCTCTATGATGGTGTGTGCCGTCCTCCTGGAGATCTTCCTGCCGGCGGCGCTCGTAGCGCTGGGCTGTTTTCCATTTTCCTCCTGCTGGCTCCCGGAGGCCCGGGCGGTGCTCTTGGCGGCCCCGTTTGCCTCGACGCCGGCACCCTTGCCGCTCTTGGCCGTCGCCTTGCCCTTGGAGGTCGTCGTCCCCGAGGCCTCGACAGCCGCACCTTTGGGGACTTTTATGTGGATGATTTTCCGGGCACGTGTGGGCGGTGGGGGAAGAGTGACCCCGCCGTCTTGGAACTGCGACGCCCTCATGGCGGCTGCCTCGGCAGCTGCCAAGCGGCGACGAGCCCTGACTGTCTCAGCGGCAGACGTTAGGTAAGATGTTGGGGACGAGTGCGGTGAGTTGATGCTGGTTGCCATGGGGTGGGATTGAACGGGGTCGTGTAAGGCTGGGGGCAGTAACTCAAAGGTCGTGCATAGAGAGTCGATCTTCTCGGTGCTATCCCGATCCCTAGTTTCGGTCAATGAGCCCTGTGTGGGCGGTAGGGCAGAACGAGTCATTGAGGTTTAGGGAAATAGGCGTTTGTTGGTTCTCATTTGTTGGGGGGAGGGCAAATTGACTCTTTGGCGGGAGGTAGCTGCCCATATAAGTGTGCTGGAGGCAGGTGGTGTAAAGGAGGACAAGAAAGTGCTTTCTATCCTGCCGGGGCGGATCGAGATGTCAAGGTACAGCCCAGGAGGCAGCCTCCTGGCAATCTGCAAGCTCCTACATTAGACCATGAGCGACGTCTAAAGGGACGGAAATCGAGGGGACTCGATGCCACATGGGCCCAGTCGACCAAGCATCATCGAGAAGCTGGTCGCGTGCCCGAGCGGGCGTTGTCTCCCCACCGGCGAATCAGCATCGCGACTTCCCCCATGTGCTCTTCAGGGTCCTCAATCCCCCAACGGCACGCATCACGTGCCCCTCTTGACGGGCTCAGATCACCAGCAAGAACTGCATTCTGCGTCGCGCTTGCTCCATGCTCTACCGCCTAATACTAAGTAGTAGGTACTGTGTGGGCTTGGACATTTTGTACTGACACGGTGATGCCCACTCCGTTGACCCTAGACACCCACCGTTGTTGTCTTACCACCCATTCAAGCACGGGAAGTTGGTGCTTCCTCTCAATGCGTTATTGGCTTACTCCTCCTTGATTTTCGTTCGAGGTGCAAGAAATGTCTGGCCCGGGGCTCCCTGCGGCCAATTGAGAACGTCTAGTTTAAACTCGACGATGATACTTCTATGAGAAACATGAGATCAGAATATGACACGATGTAACCAAGAGGGCCCCAACAACACAACCACTAGTACATAGTAATGCATGCGTGGCAAGATGGTCCGGAGTATGCTAATATAGTGCTTTACTAGCATCGAATCAACGCCCCCCCATTTAAGCGTAAAATGTGAGTTTGACGCCACTGAGACCATCGCTGATGCCGTCTAGGGTAGTAGTTGCTTACCAAGATGATGATGGGCTTGCACTACGGATGCTACACTCGATGCAACTCTCTCATGACACATAAAGACCGCAATCATCATCCACCTGGACTCTGGTGCTTGAATTACTAGTTAAGATTTATCGTTATTTCGTTTGTTTTTTAAGAACTTTCAACCAAAGGCGCCATAAAACCGTCATTTTACCATGCATTCTCGTAACCACCTGTCCCTGAAGATTGGTATATCCCATAGTAATCCGGAGCCTGGCCATGTAAAAAAACTCCCTGCGGGCATCGATCGCCTCGCCTGCATCTGCCTTAACCCGGCATTATCCCGGCAGCTTAAGCCTCGTTGCTGGGGTACACGACCTTGGTGGTCGGGCCAAACTCCTCCTTGATGGCGCGCATGTTGACGAAGCGCGTCAGCAGGTTCATGCTGCCGGCCTTGTCGTCGGTGCCGCTGGCTCGTGCGCCGCCAAAGGGCTGCTGGCCGACCACGGCGCCCGTGCTCTTGCAGTTGACGTAGAAGTTGCCCGCCGCGTCGCGCAGGCGCTCCTCGGCGTGGCGCACCGCCTGGCGGTCAGCGGCGAAGACGGCGCCCGTCAGACCGTACTCGGACGTCGAGTCGATGAGCGTGCATGCCTTGTCGAAGGCGTCGGGCGCGCTGTCGTCGTACACGTACGTGGTCAGGATGGGGCCGAAGAACTCGGTGCTGAGGAACTTGTGCGCAGGGTTCTTGGTCTCGTAGACGGTGGGGCGGATGAAGTAGCCCTTGGACGAGTCGTACGTGCCTCCGGCCACGAGCTCGAGGTCCTTGTCCGTCTTGGCCTCGTCGATGGCGCCCGACAGCTTCTTGAAGGACGCTTCGTGGATGACAGGGCCCATGAAGTTGGTGTGCTCCCACGGCTCGCCCTGGGTGAGCTTCTCAATCTCGGCCACCAGCTTCTTCTTGAACTCGGGCCACACCGACTTGGGCACGTACAGGCGCGAGGTGGCGCTGCACTTCTGGCCCTGGAACTCGAAGGCGCCCCTGACGGTCTGGATGGCGGCGTTGTCAATGTCGGCCGACGGGTGGATCAGGTGGAAGTTCTTGCCGCCCGTCTCACCCACGATGCGGGGGTACGACTTGTACCGCCCCTCGGCGACACCCTGGCCGATGACGCCGTACAGCTTGCGGAAAACAGCCGTGCTGCCCGTGTAGTGCAGGCCGGCGAAGCTCTTGTGGCCCAGGGCCACCTTGGTGATCTCCTCGGGGTTGCCAGGAACAAACTGGATGACATCCTTGGGCAGGCCAGCCTCGATCAGGATCTGGTACACCAGCCAGTTGGAAGCAACAGCAAAGTCACTGGGCTTCCAAAGGACGACGTTGCCCATCAGCGCAGGCGCGCCGGGGAGGTTGCCGGCAATGGCAGTGAAGTTGAAGGGGCTGACGGCGTAGACGAAGCCCTCGAGGGGGCGGTACTCGACGCGGTTCCAGACGCCGGGGGCGTGGTGCACGGGCTGCTGGGCGTACAGCTCCTCGGCGTAGGCGACGTTGAAGCGGAAAAAGTCAGCCAGCTCCGCGGCGGCGTCGATCTCGGCCTGCCAGGCATTCTTGCCCTGGCCGAGCATGGTGGCGGCCATGATCTCGTAGCGGTACTTGTTGGACACGAGATCAGCAGCCTTGAGGAAGACGGCGGCGCGGTCGGCGAAGGGCAGGGACTCCCAGGCAGGCTTGGCAGCCAGGGCGGCGTCGATGGCCTTGGTGACGTCGGCCGCCGTGGCCGTGTGGTAGGATGCCACCGCGGAGGCATGGTCGGAGGGGTTGAGCTGCTTGGAGAGGGCGGATGTCTTGACCTGAAAAGCGTGTCAGATGCGAGGAAGCTCCCAAGAGGGGCAAAATCATGGGTGTCACCATACCTCGACACCTCCAATGACAACGGGCACCTCCAGAGGCACCTTCTTGCGGAACTGCTCAATGGCAGCGGTCAGGCCCTCGCGCTGCTGGCTGCCCTTGGCATAGATGTGCTACATCGTTCATTCTCATCAGCTCATCGCGCTCTACGATTGATTCGGCACGATGACCACGAGATACTCACGTTGGGCTCGTTTGCCACCTTGGGGGTCTTGAAAGCGGCGAGCGTGGCGACGCCCATGCGCTGCTGGGCACCGCGCAGGCCCTTGGCGGCGGCCCTGTTAAAGACGATTGACTGCATGCTGGACGCTGGGGAATTAGGGTATCAAGATGGTGGAAATGAAGAAAAACGACCAATGTGAAAAGAAAACCGTGGCCCCTCGTGAACAGAGCTGGGGATGGCTGGCAGCAGCAAGGGAGGAGGATAGCTATTTAGACTTTGGAGCGAGGTCGGCTTCGTACGGCTCAGGTGGTAGCTGAAGCGGGGCCGCAGGGCGGTCTGCATGACGTTGGGGTGAGGATATGCATAATATGCACAGCCTAGCGAGCCTCCAGTGGGCCTCTGGGATCTCGTGCGGGGGGCCCCCCCTGTGGGCGACTCACCTCCAGAGGCTCCAGTGGTCGGTGAGCGCTGAGCTGGCGCCCATGATTGGCCAATTGCTGGCCAGTCTTACTCGTTCGAAATTCCTCCCCGATCTCGGGGGCGGGTCGTCATGTGGACTCGTGTGTCTTGCCAGCTCTGGCAACGCGAGACTGCGTTCCTGGGGGGTTGGGACCATGGCCGTGATTTGCCGTTATCAAAAGTGGGAATAGCGCCCGATGAACGGCATCAAACCAACAGGGGGAGCCATCGGGGAGCACGTCTTGCATGCCCAACCACGTCTTCAAGATTCCAGTGAGTAATGATAAGTAATGATAACGAAGCATGGAGGCGACTTTTCCCGCCACTCACCCACCACCTAGCATTACGAGTCCTCCGTACGATCCGTGTTGGTTGCAAGCACGACGGTGCACCACGGCCCGACAAACGACGGCCCGAGAAACGAAACAACGGTCCGAGAAAAGGAATGCCATAGTAATAGGTATCTAGGTAAAAGGGGTCCATGTATGTACACCATCCAACCCATCTTCTGATCGTCCATCTCTTGTTGCCTTTAAACTAGCTTCGCTGCTCCCCGATGCTTGGTATCACGAAATCGACGTCCTCCTCCAGTGAATATCATCCGTACCTGCTATCCCAGCCCAAATTGACTTAATCAACTGCCGAACGGTCGCGTAAGCTTCAAATCGTCTCATAAGCGCCATTCGAACGCCTTCCCGAACCGTCTCGCGCTCCACAGTGGCAGAGAAGACCCAGGCACGAGGGCGTGACGGCCGTGGGAGCCCATTCCTATTGCGCCGGCCCAGCAGACCCGGGAGCCGTTGCAACCGACGCTGGCGTTGCAGGCTTGTGCTGGTAGTCCAGCAGAGGCACCGATAGGCCATAGCCCTCGGTGTGGCCCTCGCGGTCGTGCTGGTCAATCTCCACATTGATGCGGATATCCAGACTGCCATCGTTACCACGGCCGTGGGTGGTCTGCGATGCCGCCCTGTGCCCGGTGCCCGCGCCAACCTCGCCCTTGTGCAGCTGAGAGTGCCCATCCTTACCCACGAAGGAGGGCTCCTCGCCGTGAACACGTCCATTGGCAGCGCCATTGGTGTTGATCGATGGATTGTTGGGCGAGTTCTCCGTGATCGTGGCAAAGTTTCGGCTGGGCATCGTGCAGTGGTTGGAGCTGGCCGTCTTGACCGAATTTCCGGGGTCTTTGTTGAACAAGTTCAGGAGGGTCTCATCCGTTTTATGGTTGAGGTGGTGAATCTTGTTCCGTCTGGCTAACAAATTGGCCACAGCCTGGGGCGGAGGCTTGTTTACAATGGCAGAAGAGACGACGTTGGTAATGTATCGGTGATCGTTCTCAGCAGGAACCTTGAGCTTAGGGTTCGAGTAGAAGCGACCGAGGGCTGCCAGGTGAACATCACCTCCGAGGATGGTAATCCGCGTCGAGAACTCGGCAGACACCTCCTGCAGCCTCTCCACCAGCGCGTTCCGCTCGGGCTTGTGGATCTTGGCTGTGTAGTGGTCGTCGAGGTCATCTAGCAAGTCGAAGCTGCCGTCGAAATGGTTGAAAAGGCCGCCGCCGAGGCCGAAGCGCTTATGCATAAGCTTCACTGGCCCGATGAGCGGGCTGCGGAGGACGTTCTCCAACCATGTCAGGCGCTGTCTCTAACGTTAGCAGTCTGAACAATGTATGGACGTCAGGGACCTTGCGACATACCGGATACGCGATGGGGATACCGAGCAGCACAATCAAGTGAGTGATGGGCTGGCCTGACGAAGCTGCGGAGCGAAGCTCGTCGCGAAGTCTCCCGAAAATCAGGTCGTAGGTCTCAGGGTAGTTGATTTGGTGTCGCGTGCGCTGCGCATGTTAGCTCAAGCTCTAGTTTAGGGGATGCGTCATTGTACCTCGACACGGGCGTCGATGCCGACCAGAGCCATGCGCGCCCCAAGACGGGTGAAGATGTTGTACGAATGCTCAGCAACGTACGGCCCGGGCTTGGTGCCGACAATGTAGCACCGGTCACTCTTCTTGGGGGCCACATAAGTGTCCATGAGCTGGTTCGGATCGGGACCTTGAGTGGATTCCGCTAGGGCGGCAGTGTCTGGCCATGGGTTAGCTTCTGCCTTTCTGCCCTGTCTGGATAAGAATGCGGTACCTGTAGTGTAGGTGGATGGGGGAGGCGGCAAGTGGTGCTGGAAGAGCATGTAGTACTTGTGAGCGACGCCGCCGATGCCCCGGAAGACGTCGCAGCGCATGAAATGGTCAGTGTAGGATCCGAAGCCGTCAATGATCTAAGCTATGGTTAATTCCCGAGTGTCTCCGAGGTGCAGTAGACTCCCAACTCACGTCGTGGTCATCCCAAATGTTCAGCTGAGGGATCTGGCCATTGGCGGTCGAGAAAGGTGCAGTGTTGTACCATCGGATGTAGTTCTTTAGGTAGTAATCGTCGCACTCGGCGCGGAGCATCTCGGGGAAGGGATAGTCACGGCGCTTCTGGGGGTTGTGGATCTCGGTCCATGGACGTAGAGGGCCGTTAACACGGATGCCGTCGTTGTAAATCTGGTCGCCGCCTCCGACCATGACATGGTAGGGAGAGGCCCGGTGCTGCCTCATGACATCGTTCCACAGGGCTGCGCCGCTCCAGGCGTCTTCATCGGTGCCGACGCTGAAACCGTTGCACGAATGGAACATGACGCGCATAGACTCGGTCGCGGCGGGGACGAAGAAGCTGTTGATCCGGGGCTTGTGCTCGGTGGAGAAGCGGAGCTCGGGCACAAAATACTCGTACTTGACTTCGGAAAGCTCCATGGGAAGGTCAATGTCGAAGGACCAGAAGGTGTTGCGCGGGTCCGAGTACAGACGCTGGGACTCGAAGCGACTACCCCCCGACTGGTCACTGGCGGCGCCCTGAGCCCGGCCGTTGTTGGAAGGGAGCTGGCCGACAGCACCCACGCGTCTGAGGATCAGCGAGGGCTGGAAGATGACCTTGTGGCCGCCACCCTTGACCACGACCAGAACACTGCCATGCCAGCGGCCGTCGTCCATGCGGCGATAGTTGAGCAGCGGTCCGCACACAATCTCCTTGCCATCTACCGGCTCGTCGCCGCGACCGTCCTCGGGTGCGTCTTGGGGCAGAGCTGCACCCTCGGCGTGACCAGCGGCGACCATGATAGGCTTGTGGCCGCCGCTGGTGACAGGACGGTCGGCTGGGCGCTCGACGCGCGACGATTTGTTGATGAACTCGGCGAGGTCGTGGGTGGTGTCGGCCGTGTCAGCCTCGCGGGCGTCGGCGGCCTGGTTCTCACGGGCGTACCTCGCGAAGGCACTCGACTCCTGGTGGCGCCATCGGGTCGAGGAGGCATGGGGGTTCTGGCGGTTCTCTTCGCCGGGCATTGGGCTCCTGGATCTGTCGCGCGACGCCATGGTCGATCGTCCTGATGGTTCGGAGAGATCTGGCTGGCATTGGCCGTTAAAATAGCCGTTGGGGCAAGGGGAACGCGTGTGACAAACTTACATACTAGTACTAGCACGATTAGTAGGAAGGCGAAGTTCACACGTGGACGTTGGCCTCGCGCCGCGCGGAATCTGGAGCTTGGACGGGAGCGTTTGGGTTCGGTCGCAGCCAATCTCCAGACAGCGCGAAAGCCACAAAAGATCAATGCCACGTGAAGGAGGAAGCGTAGGGATTTGTCACAAGGGCGGTGATAAATGATGATGTCGGGGCCGATCCTAGGGCGGGTGGTAAAAGGTGTTGTTTCTCACCCAAAGGCCTCCTTGGACAGCTGATGCTGCTATGTACGGAGTACGAGTACGAGAACTACTGGTACGAGTATGGTGTGCAGTACCTCCTTCCCGGAGTTGCGGCAGCTGGCCGACCAGTGGCAATTGGAGAGATGGAAAGCAGCAGGGATCTCGATGGGTTGGCGCCACGCCAGCGCTGGGCAAAGCCACTTGGGCGAGGCCAAGACCAGCTAACACTCAAAGGAGTGCGTAAGCTGCTTGTTGCAACTTGTTGCCAGTTGGGCGAGCTGACAGCTCGGGTGCCTGACTAAGAGAAGTCGGAGGCTGAACGAACATGATCTTTTCTCGAATCTGCCTTATCGACTCCCGAATTTTGTCGCTGTGTCAATGCACCAGACTATTCACGGGAGTACGCGTACGAATATTACTCTGGCAGTACGTACTACGGAGTACTCCGTATGCATCACCGGATCATTATCTGGGGAGACCTGTTGTCCGTGCCGAGGCCAGACATTTTGGGATGCCGTGACTCGTCTGGCACCCGTGTTGACGTCATGGGGCCATTGGGGGAGATCTTGGTTGTTTACGGACAATTATCAAGTACGTACAGAGTACGGACACTCCGTACTCCGTACTCCGTACAGAGTACTACGAGTACTATCATAGTAGGACTGTAGGAATGGGGGTCCTGGGGAGATTGCGGCGGGGACGTTGTCAATTGGCAATTGGCGTTGGGCCAACGGCTGCTACGAGTACTCGATCTCACTGTTGGCTGCCTCGAGTCTTCAAAATTGCCAGAGGTCTTCATGACTGTTATATTGACGGAGTGTTTTAATCTTCGCCCCACAATGGGGGGAGCTGGCAGCCTGACAGGTCACAGCTTGGGCAGACTCCAGATGCCCAGAGGCTAGAGGCTATTAGAGCTTATCGCCAAAGTTTACTACGAGTACCAAGACTTCAGGTACGTACCAAGAGAGAGGTGCCGATTATGTAAGCATACAACGGCCCACATATATGTAATCTCACCAACTCCTTTGCGGGGACACTGAAAATCTTTCTCGGATCAGAAACCATCTCTCACTCTCGCACCACACTCTGCTCCCCAACCAGTTGGTCAATTGGCGGCAGCGTGTCGCGGCGGGACCTGCCCGCGACATATGGGCGAAGCTCGAACCAGCGCATCAATCATGGCTGGTCCCGACGAAGCTCTTTGTCCAATTTCGCAGGAACTGGCCCCGACGTCGAGCTGAAATACTCGGTCGGGAAGGCGGAAGACGCTGACCAGGAGAATAATATTCCGAGACAGTCCAATATCGGACAGCAGGTAAGAGAGCAGATCGCAACTTTGATGACGGCATTAGTGTGTACAGCAATGGGCTTCTCTTTCGTGCTCTTCTTGCTGAAGGAATATCTATCGTGCCAAGAACGAACACTCCAACCCTAACATTACCAAACACCTCTGCCTAAGTTTACCCACGGACATTGGTGCATGAAGTTAGGGTGACATGACCTCACAGAAATGAACGTTTCGAGTCCTGCAATTTGAAACAGGGGATGGGAAGTGAATGGTGCTGTGAATTCTCATGTTGCTGAAACCGGAAGTTGACGACCCCTACGGAGTACTGCAATGTACATGCCCAGTAGTAGTACAGATCACTATCCGTACTGTAGTAGTAGTAATAGTCCCTCGGTGAGGCTGTCGCGGCTACTATGATAGTACCTACTACTGCCATGTGCTGGGTCCACGATGATCTAGCCCGAGTCGCCCGACTCAGCTGAAATGCACGACAGCCGCGTCCAGGCCCCAAGAAGCCCACCGACGTCTTCCTCAATCTCTGATATCTGAACCTGTTGGGCGTGCGCTGACGGGCTCTGACGGCAAATCCGGGGCCGCGTCCTGGTGCGACCTGCGGACATGACCCTGTCCCCGTCACACCCAGGGGCCAGGCTTGAGGCCCCTTGGTATCTGTAATACTACTCGTAGGTGGGAGGGAGTAATAGGAATATCGTCTGTGAAACGGCGTTTTTGGCACACAGTTGATAATAGCCATGAGCGCGTGCCTGGTGGGAAGAAACCCACGCCAAGTACGCGACTACGGTGGCTATTATTCTGCCCACGTTCTAGTCCGTCGACGGGCCTTTTCTCATGCTGGACCCTGGCGCACTAGCGGGCATTTTCAGCTGTCACGAACTCCTGCTCCTATATCAAAACTTGTAACGCCGGGCAGGACAATAATACCTACTACCAGTTGCCCGACAGTTTAGTTGCTGACATCTGTGGGACCCGAGACCGGATGGAGGCCCTCGGGACGCGGTGACGCGGTGAATGTTTGGTCGCATTCATAGGTACGATGTGTGGCGGCATGACAAGAGTCCAACAAGGCGGCTGGCCCCTCGTTGCCCGCATGCCGTCGTTCATGCTCATCGACGGTCTCACGATTCAATCCTTCCACCCCTCTCTCTGCAAGCTGCAATTCATGCGCCAGTATGCAGCAGCTGGAAAAACACAGCAACCAACGTTGCAAGGGAACGAACATTCATCGGAACTCTGTAGCCCTGGCCGCACCCCAGCGTCTCCAGACGCCGTGTCTGCCAGCGAATGGAGTTATTCGGGGTGCCCATCACGAGCAGCTAGAGGGGAATGACGTTTGCGGCCGCCGGCAGCCTGGCGGCCAAAGCACCTAAAGTTACGGAATAAGTGGTATTAATATTGGATTGGGCGACTAATAGCAGTGGAGAGACTGGAGGAAGGGAGAGGGGCACTGGGGAGAGGGATTGTTAGCCGCGGCCTTGAGCTTGAAACGGTGCTGTCACTGCCAATCCATTTATTTGAGGCGCGCAGATCATCATCTTTTTTTTTGTCGCCTCCCGCTACTCCTCTCCGATGCCACAGATTGAGCGGGTTCCTCCTGAGCTAGTCGTACTCGTACGAGAAAGGGATTTTGCACGAGAAAGAACGCGTACGGACCAATACGGGAGACCCAGCCGTCGTTTCACCACGCTTCAAGGCACGGGAGACGTGCAGGTCGAGAATTGCGCGCTGCCTTATGCTAAGGACGCAGTACTCGGTACGTCTGTTCGTGTTGATGCGTCCATTGTGGTGCCCAAAACCCCGATCTGGCTGTGAGACTCGTCCCGAGACAGCGGAGAGGAGTGGCAAGACAAGAAGCAGAGCCGTTGTTTGCTTGGATCCTACGTAATACTGCCTGTGTGCTGATTTCTGATATAACACGGGTACTAGTAGCAACACTCCGTAGGTGCTAAAATGGTTGATTCGACAAACATGGTGGGCGCACCCTGAGCTTCGTCTGGTCTCTTCCAGTAATATCGCTACGAGGAATATTATGAGTAGGCTTCCAGGAACAGTTGGGCACCCACCTGGATTTGGCTACGTCACGTATTTAGGTATGATGGCACATGCCGAGTGCGAGTGCTTTCTTTGTTCAGCCCGCAATGGGCGTCCCACGGCCACTGGTTGCGGAGTTTGGCTCTGCGAGTACACATCAACAAGTACGTACTTCGCAGCACCTTCGGCTTGTCCACAGTCCGCCGCCATTGGGGACTGTGTGAGGCCTGGACAAAGAAGGGTTTTCCTCTTCTCCTCCACTGGCACTGCGGCAGACTGATGGACAAAAAAACCGCAGGACTGGTCTCTGGGTCTCTGGCTGGGGGCCCATCATCCATGTTCGTATTTTGGGGGTCTCCGCGAGTCCGCCCTCCGCCCTGGTTCGGGTCGCTGAAGCACCATTAAGGCATTGACCAGGGCCCCTGAGCAGCTACAGCCTCTCTGAGTCTAGTAAAGCTAGTGTAGGTCGCCCGAGGGAGACGCCCGTGCGCCTCCGATCTGATTGATGACCCCGAGCCTCCTCATCAGGGTCCTCACAGCGGAAAGCCAGGCTCCAGGCGGCGGCATTGGCGCCCAGACGCCGCAGGCGGGCCAGTGCCAGCGGTGCGAAGCGCAGCGTGCAGGGCGTTTTTCTGCCCCCCCGAGCCCACACCTCGGTGGCAGTTGGAGCCTTGGGAGGCCAGCAGATGGCTCCGCGGGCCAATTAGGGCCACGGCTGGGCGCACATCGCCTCCGCCTTCCCAGCGACCCCACTGCTCGTACAAGGTGCCCTGCGCCGTATGCGGATGGGCAGCCACAGCCCACAGGTGAGGTGCCTGCTGGGGGGACCCAATCATCCATGGCCAGTCCACCACGACGTCAACAGCCAGCGAGCCTCCCCAAGGCTCCTAGGTTCATTTCCGGGGGCACCGTCTGCTGTCCCAGTCCCTACTCGGCAACTCCCAATCCTCCTCCTCGTCGCCTGTCACCTCCAATGTCTCGCAAGCTTTGTACTACTCTCGTCGCTAGCCATCTTGTTTAATTCTAATTTCCAACGAAAGCGTCCAAGTCCCGACCGTACACCGTCGTTCTTTCAGCTTCTGTCGTCCGCACGTCGCTCTTGCCCTCAGCTCTGCTCAGCCCCTCCTCCACTGAACGAGCGCTGGTGTGGAGGCTGCCATAATAATTTCAGTCCGTCAATTCACCTTTTCTTGACGACAGGGTCCTTTCTTCTCGGCCTTCTTCTCCCTTCCACACACGCCCTCACATCTTTCCAATCCTTTGTCCTTTGTAGTAATCTATTTCCTTCCTGACCTATCCCAAACCCTCCACCTCTTGGCCGGCTGGAGATTGACGGAGACGGGAGTCATGTGGAATTGACCGATTTGCTACCTCCCGCCCCTCGGAAGCTGGCCCAGCCAGCATCAAAAGGTACCGAGTTCTAGCAGTCCTTGCAGTCCTACCAGTCCTGCCAGTCCTGGCCTTTTGACAGACTCTCGGAGCCACCTGTGCCCACTGCTTTGCACGTCCTGCAGGGACCGAGGTGTCATGCAATGAGTGGTCCAACGTTGGCCATGGCTTCGGGTGTGGAATCTTCCTCATCTGGCCTGCCCCAATCGCACTCGACACCAAATCTCATGTCCTTGTCCGCTTACTCACGTCGGCCCTCTCTGGGCAAAAAGTCACCCAAAGCTGATGAGTCTAGAGGTAGCTTCGACCTGGATTTTGACGACAGCTTCAAGCTAGACACGTCATTCTCCCTGGGCGGTCGTTCGGAGCCAGCAGCTGAGGTTGGCCCCGGGCGACCTTCGGACCGTGAAGCTGAGCCGGAGGCTGGACCAAGCCAACAGCAGCCACTCCGCCGTTCACGGGCGGGCTCCCTCATGGAGCGGCCTCGATCATGGTTTCCTGGCTCCAAGTCTGCAGCGAGAGAGACGCACAGCCAGCAGCTAGCGCGGCCAACTACGTCTGATGGCGGGCTTGTTGCCAGAGACGGGCTGGCTAGGTCATCTTCTAGGCGCAGCTCAATAGTTCAGGATAGCCTCGCCAATTTCGCCAAACGATCCTGGCTATCTTCGCCCTCTTCTCCCGCGCCCAAACAGAGACCAGGCTCCTCCACGGACAACACCGCCAGCGGTTCAGAGCCCGAAGTCTCACAGAAGCCGCCGCCGCGTAGGCGGGCAGATCTTACTCCGGAGCCCCAATCAATGCAGGGCCGCCAGTCTGAAGGCCCTAGGCCTGCGAAGCCATTTACACGCGCCACCTCCTACTTTGACAAGATAAAGTCAAAACAGCCTATGGTTCTCAGGAAGGTCAAGAACGGCACTGATTCCGACAGCTGCGCCTCCTCCGCCGTGAGCCTTGGACCACCCGCTTCTCACACGACTGAGGCACGCACCTCCCAGTCGACTTCGCGCGAGAGCAACACCACCGCCACCGACGACTCCTCCGCGGATATGGGTCCCCACCCGCCGCAGAACAGAGATCCTCTGTGGTCGTCATTTAAGAATTTGGAGGTGGAATATAAGAGCTTCACCTCGAAATCGACCCCGCAGCGAATCGTCCAGGTGCAGACCATCCTCCTCCCGTTCCTACGCAGCACCATGGACCACTCCTCAACGAGAGAAATCGTCCCCGAGGATGTGGACCGAAGAGCCACGATTCTGAGCAAGTGGTGGTTAGGTCTTCTGGACATGATGGACGGTATTGGGATGGCCTCGATTCCGGGGGTGGATCGGCCCATCATTTTTGACGCTCTGACAGCCATCATGATGCGCCCGGAATGGCGGCAGACTACGTCCTACTTCCTGCCTTTGGATGAGCGTTCATCTCGGGAGCGGATACGGTTGAGATCGGTTACCAACACGCCGGGGTCTACAGACGAGTCCGATCAGGCGGCATTTCTGGCAAAATCGGCCGAGCACAACGTGAGGACCATGTTCATCGCAGGCCTCGTGGAGCAGCTGAAGCTTGTGGTGGTAAAGATGGCCATGCGCCACGTTCCTCTGGTCCTGGTGAGCTTTGCCGGAAAGGCCTGTGCCTATGCCTTCTTTTTCGTGCCCGGGGTAGCCGATATTCTGGTACGACTCTGGGACATGGGGCCTGACCTGATCAGGCGCACAGCAGATGGGCTGGGTCTCCCTCGGATGAAAAAGGGCGAGAGCGACAACATTGTGGCACTGTTCCCACCGAAGCTTGCGGCTTTTGGGTGGACATCCCCAAAGGCCATGTGGAACACGATCAAGCAGGTCCCCAGAATGCCCGTGCTGATATCTCGGATTCCTTGGATGGGGCCTTGGGTTTCTCGATGGAAGGGGCGGGATACAGATCTGCTCTTTGTATTCTACAAGCAGTTCCACATCTTGGCCGACGACTTCGTGCCCTCAGGGCTGCCGCTGGCCGAGAAGGCCCGCGCTCCCGGGTTTGTTATAGTCCACGCCCAACTTCTCTCCATTGTTGACGACACCATCCACCGTCACTCGGCCATGGGCGGACCGATGATGGTAGACCCGATGCCGGGTGCTGACGCATCTGCCATGGCAATGCCGATGCCGCCACCCAACCTAATGAAGGGGATGTCTGAAAACAACCTCCTGATGCTTCTCAGGGACATACTAGCGGACGACACTCTCGAAATTGATGGCGCAAAACATACCTTTGCCGAAACCTGCGTCGCCTTGATCAAGACGGCGGTGCGCGGGACGTCGCAGTTCGATAATGCCGCCTGCTTCACATTGTGCGACTTTCTGGAGGAGGCCCTCCCGATCTACGACAGCTTTGAGGACACTGTGAGCTCCAAGAAGTACATCGACTGGCCCTTCTGGCTCGACGTGTTCAAGAAGATCCTCTGCTCGTTCAACACCATGTCTGAGGTCCGAGTTCTTTCCTTCATTTTCTCCATCTGGGATATGGTGGCAGAAAATCCGACTAGGAAGGCCGCCATCTGCCTTGACTGGCTGTTGACGGAGGAGGTCTTCGGCACGCTTTTCAACCACTGGTGTCCCATGGTGCGGGCTTATTACCATCGCCTTCTGTGCTGGAGAATCTGCCGGTGCGAGGGCGATGCTGACGAGATTGATACGTAAGCGTTGCCTTTGCATAAGAGATGAAGAGATCAAAACCACTAATACCGATGGGCAGGAAAATCTTCCTCGTGGCTGCTGCGCGGCTCAAGACAAACTGGACACACTACCTCTACCTCAGAGATGAGGCTGAGGAAGCGGGTCGCTCCCCTCCATCGACAGCGCCGACGGTGCCGACGCCGGGCAAGAAGTTTATGATTATCCGGCAAGAGGTAAACCAACCACAGCCAGGGCTATTTGTCAATTTTGACTCAATTGCCAAGACTTCTGGGAGTGAGGTGATCACGGCAGAAGATCTCTTGGATGACCCGCCTGGCAAGTCAGAGGCCAGGAGCAAGTGGTCGCTTCTGGGCAAGGTCTTGTCGCTGGGCTCTGGCTCAGGTGACTCTGCCAGGGGCCACAGACGAAACGTGTCCTGGGACGAGGAATTTGAGAATGCTCGTCGTGAGACGGCCGAGTCGAGGTCGCGCGCCAAACACCCGTCGAGGATTTCCCTGCCTGGCCGTGCCAGCGAGTCAGACTCAGCTTGCTCGTCTCCCATATTCGAGGAGCAAAAGTATGTCTTCAAGTTCTTCCTCGCGTGGCATCAACCGGCAATGCCGCCACGGGAACGCATGCTCCACCGTCCTCGACTCCCCGGACCTGCGGAAGCCATCACAACTCTCTATCCCCACGACACTCCCGATGAGCCACCAGCGATAATGAGGGGTGCACATGAACCAACCGACGCTACTATGGGTGGGCCACAGAGGAGCGTGGTAGAGTCCGTCACACTGCCGGTCAAGCCGACGGGTATGTTTGCTAAGAACGCCGTCTACTCTGGAAGGGCCTTGGCGGAATGGAGCCAGGTCGTCTGGGAGTGCAACAACTTTGTTGACCGACGGCGTGATGAGGGTGTCCCTGGGCTCCACGAGGTCGAGGTTCCGATGCTCGGGGTGGAGTCGTTCCGCAAACCGTGCGGGTAGAAGTTGGGTTGCCAAGCAGCTTCTGATAACATGAGGCCACTCGTTTCCTATCTCTCACATACTTGGATGATACCCGGATTGATTAATCCACACACTTTCACTCTTCTCTTTTATTGCATAATGCGTCGCTGCAGTATTTTCTTTTCATCAACAAAGCAAAACAAAAAAGGGGCATTGAGCATTGGCGCAACGACTATTGTCATTTGACGAGTTTTTGATGAGAGGCTTCATTCTGTTTATTGCCTCAACGTTGCGTATTTAGATTCTATCTCTTTGAACACGCCGGAGTGTGTAGTGAGTGTATATATTCCCTGTTGCGGATTTGTTTGGAGATTGTTTCAGAGGCGTTTGGGATCGGCAGCTACCTCCCTACAAAGCCACGACAATCGTTTGCCATTTCCCCCGGGGGGGTCGGATGGCGGGCATTGCTTGGCATGTATCGAGGAATTGTGTGGAGCTAATGGACTGGATACGCTTGAAATTATAGTCAGAACCCGGAGCCGGGATACGGAGACCACGTTGAGAATGGAACGCGCGTTGCATCGCGGCTTAGATGAGAGAGAGACCGCTCGAAATATTTGTTTGACATATATCCTCACCCTGTGACTCGATCAGATAGACCCCTCTGCAAGCTGGCACTTTTGAAGATTTCCTAGCCCCCGTGAAGTGCCTTGATCGCGCTCTGCAACTCGGTCCTATACTTGGCTATATCATCGCCGCCCTCCAGGGCCCTCAGGCGGGGCAGCACCTCCTCGCGGCACTGCTCCGCCCGCGTCCCGTCGTAGTACTCCTCGAACTGAGGCTTCCCATCGTCGATGGTGACGAACTTGCGCCGTCTGGATGTGTATATGTGGACGTCCGGGTCGATCTCCCAGGGGCAGTCGAGGGTGCCGACGCGCAGGTAGACGACGAGGGGCCCAGCGTCCGCGTAGTGGTTCCAGAGGACGGTGTGGCAGCGGGGGCACCGGGCGAGGGTGATGCCGATGGAGGAGGGGGAGGGGATGGCGAGGAGTTCAGGCTGGGTGGGCCGTCCTTGGTCCTGTTGTGCTCCTGCCGTGTCGACGGGGTCGGCGTTGCACAGGCGGGCGTAGGCTGGGAGGAGGGCGCAGGGGGACGGGGTCGGGTCGTCGAGGGAGGTGGGGATGGAGGCTGGCGCGGGGGGGAGCAGGGTGACGGCCGAGGACTCGACGATGGCGTTGATGGCGAAGGCTGAGCCGACCTGGCGCTGGCAGGCGGTGCAGTGGCAGCAGTGGACGAGGATGGGGGCGAGGTCGAGCTGGTAGCGGGTGGCGCCGCAGGGGCAGCCGCCCTGCATGGGGAAGAGGTGCTTCTTCTGGGAGTAGTGAGCTGTCATGGCGATGTGATGATGGTGAGTGAGGAAGTGGGTAACAGAATGCTGGCGGTGATGCTGCTAGGTAATATTGTGGCAGGCACGTTGGGACGAGGTGCTTATACGCTCGCTACACGCTTATACGTGCAAATGTCGCCAACAGAGCGGGGGGCTGCCGTACCGCGCTGAAGCTGGGCTGTTGTAGAAGTGGGGGCGAGTTAGGCGAGAAGGGGTTGAGGGGCTGAGCGAGCTGACCAGTGCGAGGGCCCCATGGAGCCGAATTGGGAAAGTATCGGCTGGTATCCGTTATCCGTCGCAACATTTGCACATGGCCAAGTACATGTGGCCAAGGGCAACAGTATAATACTCTGCCTTCGTCCACACACCTGGATGAGTGAGCTGATGCCCCAAAGTATACTGGAAAGCATACAGATAATTGTTGCGATGGAGCAGGTGGTACTTCGTATGCGCACTCGAAATCCATTGACTGTGGTGCTGAACTGTCGGAAGGTGCCAGGGTCGATGTCAGAGGAGACTCACATATAGTACCATCTGCGCTAGTCCCTGACAGGAATAGCAGAAGTAGGCGAAGTGCTGCGCGCTGACACGTCGTCGTCGTCGTCGTCGTCGTCGTCACCTTGACTGCGATGCATTTCTCATCTTCGTCCTCTCGCTTCATTGAACCTTCGTCCTCTCACTTCATTGAACCTTCGTCCTCTCGCTTCATTGAACCTTCGTCCTCTCGCTTCATTGAACCTTCGTCCTCTCGCTTCATCGAACGACTGATCTCAACTCAACCCCAGGTAAAGGCCTGGGTCCGCGCCTTAACAATGCCCAACACAGGAAAACCCAGCCCGAACTGCAACCTTTGCCGCGCTCGGCGGGTCAAGGTGAGAATTGTGTCGCGCCTCGGGTACGAAGTGGTGATTGAACACCCACGAGGCTGACCTCACTCAGTGTGATCTCGGTCGCCCCTCTTGCCAGAGATGTATCAAGTACGGCGTCCAGTGCCCCGGATACAGGGACCAGCAGACTCTCATGTTCCGCAACGTCAATCCCTCCAACGACAAGGCGCGCACATCCAAGAAGGCCAAGAAGCGAGCAGAGCAGGCAGAATCTTCAGAGTCCTGGGACACTTTGGACATTTCGGACACCTCTGCATCCACGTCGAGGAGCTCGACACCATCAATCTTTCTCGGATCCTTTGACGGCAGTGGAAAAGGGCCGGTCCCATCCAGCGCCTCAACCCAGCCAGACTTCCCTCTGGCCAAACCGCTGCATGAGCACTGGACGATCCATTCTATACCCATCGTCCTCAATGTTTGCTCCACCCTGGAGTTCCTCAGCGACATGTACATTGCCTGCCCCCCAGATGGGCCCCTGGTGTGGGCCGCTCATGTCTTTGCACGCACCTACGTCATCAACCTTCGCCATCCCACAGCCGTCCACAACGAGTCGGTCACCGAATCGCGGCGTGAGCTGGGTGGGTACATTGGCAAGGCGCTGAGTTCTGTCAGCGCCGTGCTGAAGACGCCTGAAGGTGCCTTCCGGGACGATGTACTCGCCACCGTCTGGGTCTTGTCCCATTACGAGCTGCTCGTCGGGTCCGTAAGTGAGGCGCAAGCCCCGAGTCCCTGGCATTTCCACACCCGCGGTATGTTTGGTATCCTCAAGGCAAGAGGTATCCGTAGCCTTCGTTCCGAAGTCGGCCGCACTGCTTTCTGGGCCGCCTTCAGCCTTGTGGTACGTTGTCCCCTCGAGGCTCCTTGCCATGTACTCGTGCTAGGCTGATCAGCATAATTTCCAGCAACTCGAGATCATTATAAGTGCTAAAGAGAGCCCTCCGGAGGTGGAGGAATGGCTTTCCTTCATTAGGGAGGACATTTTTCAAGACGAGCATGTCTCCCTCACTGTTGCCTCTTTCTTGCATGAAGCTGCCGCCATCAGGTCCCAAATGGTTAACATTATGCGTCGCAATGACTACGAGGCGGCGTCCGAAGAGTACCTCGACCTCGTCGGCCGTCTGACTCGTGCCGAGGATGAGGCCAGAATGTCCTTCGAGGCCGTCCCCGCGGTCGGGGACGGATTCGACACGTACTGGCGCAACGTTTACTGCTCCGCCATTGTCAAGTGCTACCACGTCACCCAGCTCCTCGTCAACTTCCTCAGCCATCACGCACCCTGCCGCATACCCATCGACCAGCTGCAAGCTCAGCATGACTACTGCTTGCAGAGGATGCGTAGCGCCGCGGATGAAATTATATTTTACTCCTCCACCATCCTGGATACCGGGCTCATCCGGTCCGAGAAGCCGCCCAAGGCCCTCTTCGACGCTCTGAAGGTAGTGTGGCCCCTGACATCCGTGTACACTACTGCGTCGGTGCTGCCAAGCCAGAGGAGCCAGGCTGAGATGGCGCTGTACTTTATCGGTCATGAGCTCGGCGTCAGGCAGGCGCTCCACACGTACCCTGGGTCGTCAGCAGGCCAGCTGCGGATGGGTGAGCCAGAAAATTCACGATGGGGAGGGCGGTTGAGGTGAGCTGACTTGGTCCTGTTGAGTTCCACAAGCTGCAGAGCTGCTCGTCTATTAAGATTGAGTATCCCTTTTGAAGTTGCAAGCAAGGAATGAATCATTTTGGGAACTACTCATATATTTCCATACCAACAAACACATCTCTCACCTTGACATGTCAAGGGGAACTCTGGACCGACCCCTATTCGATGGCCGGCCGCTGGGGGTTTATACCACATCATGCACCAGCATCTGGAATACTTCCAAGGAAAGCAACAGGCTGAGAAGAGCAACCGTGTATCGCCTTGAGGGGAGGGCTGATTGTCTCGACCCGGCTCCGGTCTCTGACGACTCCGGGGAGTCTGACGAGGCACCGGTCTCTGTCGGCTCTGTCGAGTGCGACGAACCAGTCTCTGCCAGCTCTGGAGAGCCGGTCGAGAAGCTGGTCTTCTCTGACGGGTCTGGGGATACCGATGAGGCACAGTTCCCTGTCGTATCCGCGGAGTCCGACGGGGCCACGCTAACCGACAATGTCAACACTGTGGAAGCAGGCTCCTCGGTGACTGTGACAATCGTAGCAGACACAGGGTTGCACTCAGCGGTGAATGTTGAACTAGGGGATGGAACCACCGACGGCCGAGTTGTTGGTTTAATTCTCGAGGTTTCAGGCTGGTGGTTGCTCGAAGAAGGCTGCCTCATGGTCGTCAGTCTCCTCCGTGGCCAGTGTCAGCGAGCAAATTGCTTCTTGGAATGCCTTACCAAGGTGGTAGAGCCATCAGAATTCGTGACGGTGGGTGGTGCGCTGTCACTAATAGGTCCTGGAGGTGGCCAAACAGTGACGAAGGCGAGTGTCGACTCGGTCCCCGGGGGAGCGATTTGGAGGGTCGTCATGGGGCCTGGGGCCATGACATCCAACGTCATGTAGGAAGCAGCAGGGTCAAAGACGGGGGTCTCTGGCGATTGATGGTTCGTACCAGGCATGTTGCAGGTATCGAGTTGGAGGATATCTTGAAAGAAATTCCTTTTGGGAGTACCAGTGAGTCTTGAGGGATAGGAGGATGGCGAGGAGGCCACTGGGGTCGAGGTTATAGGCAGCGAGGCCAGCAGAGTGATTGACTGCTCCGCGATGCTCGTCACCTGCGACGTTGCCGTGGAACTTTTCCTCATAGCAATCTCGGTCTAACTGATGCTGGAGGATTCAGCGGCCGCCTTCTGTAGCCGGTGTCACGACAAGCACATGTTCACTACAAGGTTACGTCCGTGAATAGCAAACGCGAAAAGGTCACCCCTGATTCAACACGGACAGACATCACAAGCTCTAGGGCAGCCAAACCTTCAGACAAGCTAGCCGGCCTACCGCATAGGGCCTCATTGTGGTGGCTGCCGGTGGCTATAATATACCTCTAGTCGAGCGATGGTAGTGATGATGGGTACCTGGCAGTGAAGAAGTACTACGAGTAGGTGGATGGAGTGGCGCACTGTATGGAGTGCGTGGATCAGCGCTGCGAAGACAGTCTCAATACTCCAGTTTATGCACTGTCCACCCAGCATCACGCACAAGTTGACGTCAACAAGGCCCAGGAAGCAACCAAGCGACAACAACTACGAGTACATTGTGACTTTTCCCAGAACAGCTCCAACGTGGCCGGGTGGGAATGTTAGACTGTTTCTGACAGTATTTGCTTTTGCCCATACCGCCTTTCCGCTGAGCGGATCTGATAGACGCCCTTGGCACTTGGCAGCCGTTGATGGACTGTACCGACGTCCTCATCCCCAAGGTAAGATCTTTCCAATACTAACTAGTTACTATTCGCAAACTCGAATACGAACACGCGACGACCAGACCCAAGCACCCAATCAAGAGGAATCGGGTTCGATGCAGCAAGCTGTTCCTGGATCAACTCTCACAGGCCCCCGGACCAAATGGTGCGAGCTTGGCCAACTATGCCAACTGTGCCAGGTCGTGCGACGATCCCTCCACCAAGTTTTCGACCGCCCCGCGCGCACACGCATCAATGATGTTATGGAGGCCAGGGGGGTTCGAGCGTTTCGGCTCCCCAGACGACCCAGACAAGGCAAACGACCCAGACAGACGCCCACACCTGGAACAATGCGTCCCCAGAACGGCTACGGCCCATCTGCATGGGGCCTCCACCGTCCCCGTCGCATCGGACATCGATCGAAGCTGGCCTCATCAGGCTATTGCCCGCCTGGGGGTCTCTCTGCTCAGCTGCTGGGGATAGACCTTGGCGATGTTGCACAGTGCCATCATGCCAGCTCATGGTGCTGAAGGGATGTTACGGCTGTTACGTATGTATATCTCACGCCTGGCGTTTTTTCTCCCCCGTTCTAATCAGTTGTCCCTCCCGCCCAGAGATCGATCTGTCATTGCTGGTTCTGAACGCTGCGCCTATGCGCCCAGTCTGCAGGCAGGCTACATCATAGCTACCTGCTCTACCCGGTTCCCGGGAACACTTATTATTTCGCCTACGTGGTGCCTCTCCCGGGGGCCCTTTCGCCATGTCCGCTGCTACTACTAATAGTACTATTGCTGTTGCCCCTGGTGTCACCTCGCCCGAGCACGACAGCAAACTTTCGGGCAGTCCTTCTCCTGTGCGACCGCGATTCAACTCGCACAGCACCTCGGACCGCTTACGGCTGGGCTCGAACCTGCACCCTCTCGTATCGAATATGCCCAGCAAGATCTCCCGGGGCCGCCGCTCCGTCTTCACCGAGATTGGTGTCGACGATGGTGCCACCAACACGGCCCGCGCGATGGGCTCGTCGCCTCTTATCAGCGAGGACCGCCCCCCTTGGCTCAGTGACGAGAAGAGCTTTGGGGACATTGCTGCCTTGCCCACACAGTCGACTCGAGACAAGCTCCCGTCAGACGGCAAGTCCAAAGGTGACGACTCGACTCCCGGTGCCTCGCAGCTTAAACGACAGAATTCGGAGCCTCCCGTGCCCTGGTACAGCAGGTTACCTGGCTCGAAAGGTAGGCCCAGGGTGAAGAGCGCCTCGGGAGCACCGCCCAAATCCCTCTCCGGACTGCAGCGCCTCGCAATGATTGCCATGCTCATTTCCCTCGTCATCCCGGCTTTCAACCACCGCTCGCAACAGTCAGGGGGCGACATGCGCGGCGCCGAAGCTGGGGTCCTGGTCAAGAGGGAGACCAGCCCGACCAAGGCCTGTCGTCGCTGGGCACACCAGGCAGCCCAAGTCAACGGCACCCTCTACATCTACGGCGGGGAGGCGAAGCGGGACAAGGACCAGGAGGAGAACACGTGGAACAACAACTTCCTGGCGCTCGACCTGACCAAAGACTGGGGCATCGACTCTCCGGCCTTCTCGGGACTGGAGGTTCCTGATGGCCCGCCCGCCGTTGCCAACGGCTATCTGTGGCGCGACTACGACAGCTTATACCTGTACGGTGGGCAGTTCTCCGACTCGCCCTACACCGACCCTGCCCCTGAATCCTTGTGGAGGTATTCCATCAAGGACAAGGAGTGGACCGAATTCACTGACCCCGAGACCTCGGATGGCAATTTCTCCACTCCAGCTGGTGAGCCAGTCCATCGAGCTGCCGAAGGCGCTGGTGTGTCAGTCCCCGAACTGGGGCTGAGCTGGTATTTCGGCGGCCACTTGGACTGGGCCACCGTCCCCGGCTGGTCCACGGATACCGATCGCGTCTATCTCAAGAGCCTGCTGGAGTTTACCCACCCCGGGTACACCAACACTGGCGTGAAAGAGATCTCAGGCAGCGCCGCCGCAGCGGATGGGGGCATCTTTCGCAACATCACCAAGGGCGGCGTCCAGGCAGACGATTTCCCCGAGCGAGCGGACGGCGTGCTGGTCTTTGTGCCTGGATGGGGAGAACAGGGCGTCCTCATCGGCCTTGCTGGCGGGACAGCCGACACCTTTACGCACAACTTTGAGACGCTCACCGTGTACGACATTGCCAACTCCAAGTGGTTCCACCAGGAGACAAGTGGCGACACGCCAGATGTGCGTGTCAATCCGTGCGCTGTTGTTGCCAGCGCCCCCGACGTCTCAAGCTTCCAGATCTACATGTTTGGTGGTCAGAACCTTCAGCCATTTGTAGGTCTCCTTCCCGTGGGTGATGCTGACGATGTTGGCGCGTCCAGGAGCTGATGAGCCATCGCAGGAGAAACAAATACAGTACAATGACATGTACATTCTGACCATCCCGTCCTTTACGTGGATCAAGGTCGACTCTGATGACAACACGCCCCATGGGAGAGCTGGCCACACATGCACCATGCGTGACGGGCAGATGGTTGTCGTGGGGGGATACCTTGGAGAAGATGTCGATTGTGAATCACCGGGCGTCTACGTCTTTGACGCCTCGACCCTCAAGTGGCAGACCGAGTTCAAGTCGGGCGATCACGACCCAGACTTTCACCCTGACAATGCCGTCTTGGCAGGCTCCTACGGCTACAGCGTCCCCGACGCCGTCAGGAAAGTCATTGGAGGCAAGGAAGAAGGCGGTGCCACCGTCACAACACCAGCTGCTGGACCCGCCACGGGTGGTCCCTTTGCCACGGGAGAGGCCCCCGTCTTCACCATTACCCAGTCTGGCGCAACGACAACCATCACACCCACGGGGGGCCCAGACTCTTCAGAGGGCGACAGCAATGGAGAGGGGACACCCAATCCTGGCCTCATTGCCGCGGGCGTCATTGCTGGCATCACCGGCGCCCTGGCTCTCTACCTTGGCTTCTGCGCCTGGCTCTACCGCCGTCAGGTGAGCGCCTACAAGCAGCACCTCGCTGTTGCCAACCGCTACTCGGGCACCTCGGCCGAGAGCTTCCGGCACCCCTCCGGCGCCCTCTTCCCCAGTGGGAGGTACCACCGCCCAGACACCCCAGACAGCTCCGAGGAGACGTTTGGTTGGGTCGGCTCCGACCGCGAGCCCAAGTCGACGCCCGGCGACCCCAGCGGGAGCGGGAGCGGGAGCGCCAGCGGGACCGCGGCCAAGAAGAGCGAGGATACGAGCGGCGGGCAGACTGGCGGGACTGGGGGGTCGACCGAGAACCTCCTCGACGGCCAGGAGCCGAGCTTCTTCAGCGTGGTCATGGGTCCACGGCGGGCGCTCAGGGTGGTCAACGGGATGGACTAATATGGGGAGCACGCATGTGTTTCTCGGGCGCGAAAGGAGAGGCCGGGCATGGGCAGATTGACGACACTTTTATGGTACACACGAAGCCCCTTATGGCAGATATGCTTTCGTTACTAGATACCCTTACACCACGGTGTTGTAGCATTAATGAGCTTGATATATACAAATATATATGCTAGAATTGTTAAGCGGTATTTGAAACATATACTCTTGGTACATACATCTATCGTACTATGTATAGGTATGAGTCGAGGCGTCTCTAGGCGTCTAATGCTACGCATGACTGACCATATACCTCGCCAGTAGATACTATTCCCAAAAATAAGAAGAAGAAGAACTCTTGCAGGCTGCAAGACTAATCTGTACCCCAACGCCAGACATGCTGTGTAAAATCCAGGCCCAAACAGCTTCCTTTCCCCCCCCTTCGTTTCCTGTACAAATCATGACATCTTCTCGAGGTCCTTCTTGGAAACCGTGCCGACAAAGGCGCGGTCGAGGAAGTGCAGCCAGGTCTTGTTCTTGGAAGGCTTCTTCTTCTTCTTCTTATTCTTCTTCCCCTTTTTCTTCTTCTTCTTTTGCGGCTCCATATCGTCGTCTTCCGAGTCAAAGTCCTCAGAGCCAGGTTCGTCGTCGTCAACCTCATCCTCCACACTGTCCTCCTCTTCCCCGTCGACTTCGGCAAGCTGGTCGTCAGCGGTAGCGAGGTCCACCACTACCTCGTCATCCTCGTCGTCCTCAAAGTCTCCATCCCATGCATTGAGGGTGTTGCTCTTGCCCTTCTTCTTCTTGGGACACATCCGATAGGCAAGTTCCAAGTAGCTCATGACCGTCATGTCCTTGAGCTTGTAGATTTTGTCGTCAAAGGTGCTGTACTCGACCTCAAACTTGAACTCGTTGGGCCGGGGGTCCTTGCGCTTGGGGTCCTCGTTGGAGTAGTCCCCGTCGCGCCACTTCGAGCCCCCCACCCCCGAGTTTTCGAGGTCGTTGTTGATGTGTGTCAGGTTGGCAAAGTATTGTGTGTAACCGGTCAAGGTAAACGGCTGCGGAAAGTAGGCGGGACCTGGCGTTGATCCCTTGGGCGGGTTGGCGGGGATGATCAGGTTGGGGTCGTTGGGCTTCTGGGGCTTCTTCCCCTTTCCCTTCCCTCCCTTCCTTCCCGTCCTCCTCTTCTTTTTCTCCTTAGAACCGAGGTCCCTCTTCTTCAGCTCCTCAAGCAGATCCTCAGGACCGCCATCGTCATCTTCTAGCTCCTCGAGCAGATCTTCGGGACCGCCATCGTCCTCTTCCAGCTCCTCTATTGGTGATGCAGTGGGCTCAGAGCCATCAAACGAGTCCACCCACAGCGCTGCGTCCTCCACGCCCGTGATATTGTACTCGATGACACGAATGGTGGGGAAGTAGTTTGGGACGATACTAGGACTGATGAGAGAGATGGAGTATCGTTCACCGTACTTGCCGCCAATCTTCTTATACTTGTCCTTCTTCTTCCTGGAAGGATCCACTCCGGAAGTGTCCGCTTCTTCTTCCGCGAGAGCCTTGAAGACGGATCCGGGGAGTTTGGTCCACTCCTCGCGCAGTTCCTGGAGGTAGTCCTCCTTGGACGCGACCGAAATTTCGTCCTCGAGGGACTCCCGGATGCCCAGATCCTTGGTGGTGGGTTCGATACTGATCTCCTTTGCGTCCTGGAGGAGGAAGTGGTCGATATTCATGTGGCCGAACAGGGACCCCGTCACCACGTCCCGGTACTGCTTCAGCCAGAGCGCGTACTTTTGCCAGCACGTCTCGTCCCAATTCTGCTTGCTGTCGGTCCTGGCGGGGGGCACGTGGCCGATGAGGATGGCCTTCATGCCGCGCTCCCGCAGCATCTGGAGCTGGACGCGCAGCCAGTCCATGTGCTGGTATCCGGGCTCGGAGGGGGACGCGCAGCCATCGACGCCAGCGTTACGGTCAAAGAAGTACATGGTGTTGAGGCTGAAGACGGCCAGGTGGTTGGGGACGACCTCGACCCAGAACCAGCCGCCGTGCTCAAAGGAGTGGCGCTGGGCCTCGGGGATGAAGCGGCGCCATATGTCGCCGTACTTGCGCAGCCACTTGTTAGGCCCCGGGTAGAAGATGTTGTGGGGGAGGAAGTCGTTGTTGCCCCAGGTGGGGATGACGGGGACGTCGAGGCTGCTCTTGTCGGAGGAGAAGGTCTCGACAAACTTGTCGGCTATCATGCGGTTGGTGGCCATGACCTCGTCGGCGTGGCGGGGGTGCTTCTCGTCACTGTCGTGCCTGGCCGAGTCGCCGGTCCAGACGACAAAGTCAATGTCATCCTTGACATTTTGCGCCAGCCAGTCGAAGGTGGCATTGACGAGGGAGTAGGGCGAGTCGCAGTCGGTGGTCTCGGCGCCGTAGGTTCCAGCGACGCCTTTGCCGCGGTGGCAGGCAATGCCCTGCTCGGTGGATGTATGGACCTTGTAGAAGGGGTCGGGATGGAAGTCTTCAGGGCGAGTCGCGCGGTTAGCAGGCCATTGGGCGCATACATGGGACGAGTGAGTGCATACCAGTGATGTGGAGGAACCTGCCGTTCAGCTTTCGGGATTTGGTGAGCGTCTCTGGCGGGTGGAGGACTTTCTGAGATGCGTCAATAGGAGACGCGAGGCCCGTAGAGCTGAGTCCCAGCAGCAGGAGCTGCAACCAGAGGGCCAGCGTAGCCATTGGGGGTTGCGATCTGGTGGTGATCAGTCACTCAGATTTGGGGATGGAGTCGCGGGCCAAAACCCATCCGGGGCGCATGAGGGTGGAGGGTTCCAGAGTGTGGGAGGATGGAGGGAGAAGTCGGCTAGGAGACGGCGAGCTTTTGTCAAGGTTCAAACGGCATCCATGTCGTGGAAGTCTGTTCCCCAGGATGTTACGCGATGCGGCGAAAATAACCCGTTGGGCGGTACAGTGACGTCGCCACCGAGTCAGAGATGCTTGCAAGAGCCGTGTCACCAATTTGCTGGGACAACAGTGCAGCACCGCCTGGGGAAAGGGAACCAGCTGCAGGGACCTGGCCTGGAGTTTAGGGCCTTGGGCACCACCAGCAAGAGCCGATAACGATAAGACTTGGCAGCGGGGAGAGTCGCTCAATTCAATGTAGGCCTCGAATACAAGTAGTACTAGCCTGGACAACTTGTGATGAATAAAGAAATAGACGCCCAACACTCTATATAGGATGCCATCGGGCACCCCCCCTGGATGTGCTGTCGACGCGCCGTCTACAGCCAATCTTGAGGCGGCCCTACACGTGCGGCAGCCAGACGATGCCAGCAAGGACTCGTAAGCCGTCTGGGCAGGTCTGCATCATTGGGAGGCTTCGAAAGGCTCACGCGACATCTGCTGGCGGCCTCGATAAATACTCGTAGTTGTCAGGGGCTCAGGGCATGCAGGTCTTGCTTGGATGCATCTGCCCTCGTGGCATCCCTTCTCAGGCGGGAGCAGGTGAGCAGCTCTAAGCACCGTACAGCTGGATATTGCTGTCAAGAGAGGCCAAGCGTCTTTGTCTAGTGCATGATCTAGTCTGATGAGCCCGGATGCATCATGCCGTGAACACCACCTTCAAAATTCCCTGTTCTTCAAGCTGCTGGAGTCACAAAAGTGAGAATGGGGGTGACCAGCGAGTGAGTGGTGAGTGAGCGGTGAGTGAGCGGCTGAGGTTGGCACACACTGAGAGCACTGTGTCACGAGGCCCCCACCTGAAATCCATCCTCACCTTCCGTCTTCCCATCGCAGGGGGGCCCCCAGAAAAAAAAAACTCTTCTTCTTCAACAACGCAACCCGGTCCCAAAGACACGCCTTCCAGCGTAGTCAACGCCTAGTAACCACACACCTCTCTGGATACGAGGCTCGCGGACCTCGTTGCCAGACCAAACTCACCCTGCCGCTCGTTTGAGGGAGGTCGTACGTTGCTACGTGACGGCTTCCCATGGTTTTTCGTGGCTACATCTCACCACCATGTGACGGATCTGATTTGGTGGATAGCACCTATCCTCTGCCAGGTCAATCAACTGGTCTCCCGCTGTTGACTCACTGGGCACGTAGTCAGCCACCCTCTCAATAGTTCTGTTCCCATTCCATGCTGAAGCGATGCAATGCAGAGCGCAATACTCCTTGGCTTGCATTATAGTAGTACCCATTAACAGCCGGCTTCATCCCAGAGAAGAAATATATACAATAGCCATCATGATAACCCCAGATTTCCCAAAGAGCAAGCAAACACCGTTTCCAAGCGCATCATCCCCGCCTCATCACGACGTCTTCCTCACCAGGTTAGTCGGCACAAACGGCATCTTGGTCACGACGCCCTTGCGCTTCCTGCCGCGCACCACCACGTCCACCTCGGTGCCCTGCTTGTGCAGCCCGTCCTTGACGTACCCCATTGCGATGTTCTTGCCCAGCGTCGGGCTCGGCGACCCGCTCGTGATGACGCCAATCTTCTCCCCGTCCACCTGCATCTCGGCGCCCTCGCGCGCCGGAGCGCCCTCGACCACCAGGCCCACGCGCCGCCGCTGGACGCCCGTCCCGCCCTTCTTCCTCGTCGTCAGCTGCGGGATGATGACCTCGGCGCCGTGGAACCCGCCCGCCTGCCGCCGCTCCGGCGGGATGATCCAGCCCAGCGCGGCCTCGGGCGGCGTCGTCGTGTCGTCCAGGTCATGCCCGTACAGGCACATGCCGGCCTCGAGGCGCAGCGAGTCGCGGGCGCCCAGCCCGGCCAGCTGCAGGCGCTCCGGCCCCGCGGCCTGCAGCAGCGCCTGGACCGCCGGCGTGGTGGTCTCGAGGGCGGGGAACTTGTCGCCCTGGAAGGACAGCTCGAAGCCGTCCTCGCCCGTGTAGCCCGCGCGGCTGATGAGGACCGGGTGGGTGCGGTTGCCGCCGCCCAGCTTGAGCTCGGCCCAGAAGGCGGTGCCAAAGTAGATCTCGTTGAGGTTGACGTCGGTGGCCAGCACCTCGCGGAGGATGTCGGCGCTCTTGGGGCCCTGCAGGGCGACGAGGCCCGAGTTGTCGATGCGCGTCCACTCGATCTGGCCGCCAAACTTGCCCAGCTGCTCGTCGAGGTACTTGCAGTCCTTCTCGAAGCAGGCGCCGTTGGTGACGACGTAGTACTCGTCCTCGCCGACCCTGGTCACGACGCTGTCGTCCACGATGCCGCCGCTGTCTGGCCACAGGAAGGTCGTGAGCTTGCCCTGCATGTACTCCTGCGTAGACCACGACGACGGCGTCACCCTCTCGAGGAAGGCGGCGGCGGCGGGGCCCTTGAATGTGTGCTGGACCATGTGGCTAACATCGAACAGCGAGGCGTTCTCGCGTGTGAACAGGTGCGACTGGGTCAGCGGCGCCGAGGCGTACTGCACGGGCATGTGGTGGCCCGCAAAGGGCACCATCTTGCCTCCATTGGCAACATGGAAATCGTAGAGCGGCGTCTTCTTGAGCTCACCCGTCGCAGTACCGGACGCGTACCGGACGCTGCCCTGTGTTGTGGGAGAGAGCGGAAGCGCAGCCGAGAAGGGACTGCGCAGGCGCCTCGAGGCCAGCGAGGCCTGGAATCGGGAGACCGTCCTTGAAGCCATGTTGGACCCTCGCAGCTCGTCTCAATTGGCGTTGCCACAAGTGCAGGCAATGAAGTGAAGTTGTTGAGAAAGAGTAAATGGGATGAAGAAAGTGATACCTGGTATCCGTAATCTGTACCTGGCAGGAATATGGTTATACGTCAGTCGCCGCCTTGTGTGGGGCTCGGGTACCTGCGGATCAGCTTCCGATATCGATACTCGGGCCTTTGCCGACGGTTGTTGGCACCTACTACTAAGTACTACTAACTTAGTTAATACTGCTGTCTACTGCCGTCTACAGCCTACGAGTACGAGTAATGGCAACGACTGTGTCTCTGGGTACTGCTATGGCCATTTTTCACAACGGACACGTGCCGGCAGGAATAAAACTTAAATGCATGTACTAATATATTTATTGAATCCCGCGTAGAAAGGAGATGCCCCCGCAGGTATGACTATGCGCAAGGTATCCAGTACACAAAACGACAAACGACCCCGTCTACCACCCATGGTCTCTACTACAACCAGCACTGCTACTACGTAGTACTACTACTCCTAGCAGTAGTAGTAACATGCAGCACCGTCCACGTCTCCTACATGAGACACTACTGCTCAAACGTGTACTTCAGCCACCCGCCCAGCGCCCGCAGGCTCTCCCATCGCACATTCTCATCCTCCGACTGCATCAGCTGCATGACCCTCGCCTTGAGCCCAACCTTTTCCAGCTGGTGTCTCTTCTCCGGCACCTCCTTGACCAGGCACCCCACATCGTTGCAAGCAATTGCCAGAACCTGCTTGTCGTTGTCCCACGGGTGCTGCATGATCTCGGCTAGCTTCCGGGGAACCTCGCCGTTCTCAAACTCGAGGATCTTGCGCGCATTCTCCGCCCAGAAGACCGTGTTCCGGTGGGGCGGCGACCAGCGCAAGTGGCCAGACTGCACCTCTGCGACGTACTCGTCAAACGTCGTCTTGGTCTTGGTGTACTCATCAAGTATCTCCTTCAGCGCCTCCAGGTCTTCCAGGAGATCGGGGTCCGTCAGGTGGCGGCTGCCCAGATTTTCCAGCACGCTAGGGAGGCGTGCAAGGACGGCTGTTGGCAGTAGTGACTTCTGGTTCTTCTCGAGCAGGTTGTAGAGTGTCGACAGGAGTAAACGGGTCGTCTTTTCCTTTGGCGACAGTCGCAGCAATTGTGTGTAGAGAAGGACGATGTCGTACTCACTGCATGATAGTCAGTAATTTGTCTCCATGGCGATTCCCATCGGGGTATCGCTCACTGGTCAAGCTCATCGCCAATATCCTCCGCCTCGAAGCTCATCTGCCACATGACCAGCAGAACGTGGTACAGAAGCTGCAGACCAACACCACCACTCAGAGAGCCCTCAAAGCCGCCACTGCGGACATTTTCAGTGCCGCTCCAGAGGCTGGCGGATGAATTGCCTCCACTCCCAATACCTGCGGCGGTCTGGAGGATCTTGATGAGGGGGGTGACGGTCTCGCTACGCTGGTTCCAGAACTGATCCCTCGAGACGCGTCCAAAGAGGAGCGACGAGTATTCCTGGACGGCGATATCCTGCAGGCCAGCATCGGTGCTCTTGGCCAACCCGGAGAGGAAGGTGAGTATGACAGGCAGGGCCTGGTGCGTCGACTGGGATTCGTCTCGCGCGGTGGCCATGAGGCTGGCCAGGGCGTGGGCGGTTAGCAGAGGGATGGGGTCTTCTGTGTTGTTGGACTTGAGGAGTGGTAGGAAATGTCGGTATGGGTCGGTGGTTTCGAGGAGGGCTTTGGCGAGGGAGGGGACATCTAGGGATCGGCAGGTGTCAGCATCATGATTGAGGGCTGATAATGGGGAACCAGTAGATTCCAGGTCTTATCGTTGAAATTCTGACCTCCGGGGCGCACTTACCGTCAAGCAAGTCTGAGAGCAAGACGAGGATATACTGGATGACGTTGGGGTTCTGGCTAGCGGACTCGATCACGCTAGGCTTCCCCGATGCGCCGACAAAGAGCAGGCGGTAACCGTCGAGATCTCCCTGGACGGTCTCCTTCCTCTGCTCAAGCTTCTTGGCCTTGTCGACTGCCCGGATCTTGTTGTATTGCTCCTCGGTCAGAGTCCCCGCGCGCACAGCGCCATCCCAGGGAATAGGCCGCTGGCGGATGTTGCTCTGCAGCGAAGCCAGGTACGTCGGGGGATCCAGCGACATTGTGAGGGCGATGCCGCAGCTGCTGCGGGCGGCCGGGGGCAGGAAGGAGAGAAAGGGAGAGGAAGGAGAGGAGGTCGTGGCTGCGATGCGGACGCAGGCAGAGGAGCAGATGGGAGACGGGGTGAGGTTGCCAATGATGCAGCGTCACCAGACAGCTCCTTCGTCTCCTGTGGTTGGCGGAGCGGTTGCTGCCAGCTTGGGGCCAAGAGTCGGGGGCGAGCCACAACACGAGCCACAGTTTGACTGGGCCTGGAAGAGTGGGGCTTGGGGGATTTCAGTGTGTGGAGATCTGATTGCTGATGTAATGCTGCACGGCAGTACGTTGATCCGTGCCGAATACTCATGTTCCGCTGTTCTTCTTACCGCCCTGGGCCCCACTGGCGCCGGCCCAGCCAGCCACCCAACCACCCCAAGATCGAACCCTGGTTGCCTGCGTCGGATGCCTGCTCAGGCCTCTTGCAAGTCGAGCTGATGTCACAGGGGGGATCTAGTTAACCTGGAGATGGAGCTACAGATATCATTGACACAGTGCATATGCACGAAAAGCGACAAGGCTAATAAGGTGTCTCATCCCGTTCCTGCAGGCACAGGTACCTACGCACGTACTCGTAGGTAGGCGAGCCCGACCGTAGTGCTGCGCAAGGCCCTATTATCGATAGACAACCCCCGGCCCAGAGTGGAAGCCGCGCCCGAGAAGTGGGCCGGGCCGAGAGCTTGCTGCGCTGGCAGAGTGCTGGACGACAGACCCCTCACCCGCCCACCGAGTCCAGTTGGCAGTCACCAACCACCAAACCATCTTCGAGGCGGTCTCGAATCCCGCCCCGATGCCGCCCAAGTCATCATTGTCACACAAGGTTCCGGCTTGTCAACAAACAGTCAATTGTGGGCTCATGCGACAGGTAGGGAAAATAATAATAATAAAAAATCATCTGCCGTCCGTCTTTCTACCCGCCGCACCCCGGTCGCTTTGGGCCTCTAATATGTGCAGTGGTTGTTCCATGAAATCGAGAGGCTGGATCGTGTAAGTGGGAGGCTGGGGCCACAACCATGATGCCCGCGACCATCGCCTCTGCACCCTCTTAAAGTCACCTCGCCCTGCAGCGCCCACCGCAACGGCTGCGCTCCCTTCTCCCGTATTTCACATTCCGCTTCCATTGTTCTTTGAGTTTTCCCCCAAACTCTGATCTCGAGCCTCGCCCTGTCGTTGGGTGTCACAGCTCCGACTCCCAAGGCTTGCGCCGCCCAGCCCACTCGACGGCTTGGATTGGGTATCAGGACCGTACCGAATATTCGTACTTTTGTACCACCGCCAGATCCGACCTCCATCAGGCGGCGTTTGGAGCGTGATTTGACTCGCATTCCCAGTCAATCCGCTACTCCTCGCTTCCTCCCGCGCCTCCGCATTCCTGTCATCCCGGGACCCTTCAACATTCCTGGAGCCCACTTTCAACGACCACCGCGATGCGCTGCACTCGGTCGCTGTGGCGGTCGCAGCCGCTGGAGTCGCTGGTGCTAGCGCTGCTCAGCGCCGCCCATCTCACCTCCGCCTCACCTTACCCTAGAGACGACCTCCACGACCTGGGATATTCGTACCTCCAACCCCGTGAGTGCAACGAATACTGCGGCGCCGACAATCAGCTCTGCTGCAGCGGGAGCTCCGTTTGCACGACCATCGATGGCGACATTGCTACCTGCGTCGCGCCCCATGGAGGCGGCGAGTGGGGGGCCATCACCACCACCTGGACCGAGACCAGGACCTACACCAGCACCATCATGACGCACTGGGAGCCCGCGCCCGAGCCCACCGAGGGCGTTGACTGCGTTCCCCAGAACGACCAGCAGGAAGCCTGCGGAGCCATCTGCTGCGCTGGCTGGCAGACCTGCGCCTTCGACGGCCAGTGCTCCCTCAAGCCAGGCTACCAGGAGCCCTCCACCATTGTCATCACTACCGGCGGCAAGACCACTACCCAGTACTCGGCGCCCTACCGCATCACCGGCACGACCACTCTCGTCACCACGGGACCCATCACCCAGACGCAGGTGCCCACTGGCACGCATACCGCTCCCAATCCTACCGGCACGACTGACGGTGCCACGGGCGCGGGCGGCAGCGGAGGCGGCGGTCTGAGCGGCGGTGAGATTGCCGGCATCGTCATTGGGTCCATCGCCGGTGCCGTCCTCATCCTGCTCATCGCCTTCTGCTGCATCGCCCGCGGCCTGTGGGGACTCTGCTTCGGCCGCAAGAAACGCGAGCGCACCGACGTTTACGAGGAGCGCTACTCCCATCACGGCAGCCGTGACCGCCATTCCGGCTGGTTCGGCGGCGGCGGCGGCGGCGGCGGTCACAGTGAGAAGAAGTCGGGTGGTAAGAAATGGCTTGGACTGGCGGGTCTTGCGGCGACGCTGTTCGCCTTGTTGAATCTTCGAAAGGGCAACAAGAAGCCTGCCCGCAAGCCGGGTGGTTCACGGTACAGCAACTCCTACTACTCATACTCGGATGCAACGAGTCCCAGTAAGTTTGAGCAGCTCCACTCTAGACGTCCCTGATCCGAGAGACTAACAGCATCTACAGGCACCTCAAGCTCCGGTAGGAGGACATACCGCACTCGCCGCACTGGTGACAGCCGCGGCCCGCCTAGGTCGCAATACAGCAAGAGCTCGCGCTCGCGCCGCTCATAAATTGCCATCTGCTGCCTATTATGACTGGTGCCAGGGGTAGGCCATTCTGTACACAACAGACACATACATTTGACTTTGAGTCATGCTTGAAAGTCCGGTTCGGACATGACGATATGATCCTCGGACTTTGCACATATATGGGTGGGATTTTGCAGGCGTTGCGAGAACGGTTGATCAAACGATCCCGTCTCAGGGTTGAATTTTTCATCTTGTTTTTTTTCCAGGGTGGGGGGAGGCGATCTCGTTTTGAAGCTTTTCGATGCACCATTTCTGCTGGCCGGCACGCAGCTGACGATACGACTGAGGATATTGGACGAACACTGAATGAAAAAGAACCAAGGGCGATGAGAGCTCGACATACGAGGAATGATGGCCAGGAAATTTCCTAGTTAGCAACGATAGACACGAAGCAGCTTCAGCTCAGGCATCGCTGTAATGAAGAACATGCATATATCAACAGTTCTGAAGCCAATAGTGAAAAAAAAACGAGACGTTTCAGTGAATCCCCGTGATAAGAGGTCGGGACTAGATGGCTTGCGTGAGAGGGAGATATCAACTTGTTGAGACTTCGGCGCTTCTTTGTCCATGGTCTCGGTACTTTCGTATATCGCTTAAAAACGGACGTGAGGGTAGAGAATCATCTTCTCATTGCTTTTAAATTCGTTTTTGTAGCGGCCGTGCTACGTGACATGCATTGATGACCCTTCGCCACTCCGAGACCCAGAAACGCAAAAGAAACAAACATCCGTTTCCCGTGTCTATTCCTCAACGACGTTGCCCTTCTCGGAAACATACAGACCGTCAAGGAACTATTTGCTGAGGTTAGCCCAAATGCCATTGATCGGTACAGGCTGCTGCTGCTGCTGCTGCCCCCTTTGAGTGGGGGCGCTAGAGTGCCCGCAAGAGTGCCCGCAAGAGAGAGAGATTTCGACCGTACCTTACGGATATCCTTGTTCCGGACCTTGCAGGCCTGCTGGATGTCGGCAGCGGACTGCGAAACATTCTCGAGAGAGTTTCCGGACAGGATGAGCTCGTCCTTCTGGTTCTTGGAGACCTCGACGTCGACGCCAGAGTGCATCATGACCCGGCGCACGTACTTCTCGCCGATGAAGTTGCGGATCTCGACCTCGTACAGACCAGAGTCGGCCTTCTTCTCGAGGTTGACGTTGATGGGAAAATGCGCGTAGACGTAGCGCATCTTGTACTTGAAGCCCTTGGTGACACCAATGATCAGGTTGTTGATGATGGAGCGGACGGTGCGGAGGGTGGCGACATTCTTGCGGTTGCCGTGGTGGATCTCAATGGAGATGGTGTTCTTCTTGGGCTGGCCGAAGACGACAGCCAGATGGCCGAGGTCCTTGACGAGCTTCCCTGTTCCGTCATGTCAGAAACTGCCTGGGGTGCTTTCCCCTCGTTCGGAGTGGTTGGTGTGGACGGTTCGTACCTCGGGGGCCCTCGACGGTGACGATGCGGGTCTTGATGCTGACCTTGACTGCAAGAGAAAGTCAGCAGGAGTCCTGTTTCCCAATTGATGCCTTCCTCCTATGCCCTTCTCCTCCCGGTCCGAAATTTGCAGACGTCTCCGATCCAAGAAGGTCCGTCCACCAAAACAGCGCGACGTCTTCGCAAACTCGACCGGTCGGGCGTAAGAAATGTGAGTTTGCACGTACCACCCTCGGGGATGTCAAGGAGCTCCTGGGAATGAATGTACTTCATCCTGCCGGTGTTGGGGTTAGTTGTCGGGGGTTGAGGGTATCTTGGACGGCGCGGCGATCACGAAAGTGTTGGCGAATTTCGTGTGGGCGGAAAAGTTCTAGGGCTGGTGGTGCACGTGAGGGCAGAGCCCATTGGACTCCCCATTGGACTCCGGAGTTGAGCCGGGCGGGCATTTTGGTGGGGAATCTGGAATGGATCTGAAGTGGACTTCAAAACGTGATCTTGCACGTGACTCATTACCCACCTCCGTTTCCTGTTGCAAGCCTCTCGCAGCCAGCCTGCACCAAGCCCAGCGTTGGCCCAGCGAAGTCAAGAACAGAGAGCGCTAACTAACATGACGCGAAGATAACAGCACCTCAGTCGATCCCCCCAAAAAGAAATTGTTTGTTCAATCGTAGGACTGAGGCGAATCGGTAGAGAAGCAATTATATACCCTTAAATTATTCATAATATCTTCTACAATTGAATGACACGCCTCTGCTGCTATAACTTGCTCTGGTCCAACGTGGGACCCTCGGGCTTCCGTCCCGTCTCGTCTCGTGGAGGTGGGGAGCTGGCAAGCCGACCAGAGGCTCCAGAGCTTCGATCCCCTGTCGCGCTCGTACGTCAGCGTCGAGTGTGACCACCACCACCAAACGAACTGCGCCCTCCAAACCCATCGCGACAACGGCTCCCCACGGCCCCAATTGCACGGCATCAGCAAGCGACGACGATAAGCCACACGGACATTTCGTCCTCGATTGCCCAGCATGTCGTACTTCTTCTCGACGCCCGTCGACATCGACATTGTCCTTGAGGACACCGATGATCGCTCCATGGTCGATGTCAAGCTCGATAAGAACCGGCGCGAGAAGGCCCCCCTGTTCATGGACGGCGAGTCGGTCAAGGGCGCGGTTACCGTCCGCCCCAAGGACGGGAAGCGTCTGGAGCACACGGGCATCAAGGTGCAGTTCATCGGCACAATAGGTACGCACACCACCTCAGCGATGACGCGCGGAGAAGGGAGGAGAAGACGAGAAAGCCTACAAGGCCTAGAAGGCGCGAGGTGCTGAGACCTTTTGCTGCAGAAATGTTCTTCGACCGCGGGAACCACTACGAGTTTCTGTCGCTCAACCAGGAGCTTGCCGCCCCCGGCGAGCTGCAGCACCCGCAGACCTTCGACTTCAACTTCAAGAACGTGGAGAAGCAGTACGAGTCGTACAACGGTATCAACGTCAAGCTGCGCTACTTTGTCCGCGTCACCGTCTCGCGCCGCATGGCCGACGTCATCCGCGAGAAGGACATCTGGGTCTACAGCTACCGCATCCCGCCAGAGATCAACAGCAGCATCAAGATGGACGTTGGCATCGAGGACTGCCTACATATCGAGTTCGAGTACTCCAAGTCCAAGTACCACCTCAAGGACGTCATTGTCGGCCGCATCTACTTCCTCCTCGTGCGCCTCAAGATCAAGCACATGGAGCTGTCCATCATCCGCCGCGAGACCACTGGCGCCGCCCCCAACCAGTACAACGAGAGCGAGACCCTGGTGCGCTTTGAGATCATGGACGGCTCGCCGTCTAGGGGAGAGACCATCCCCATCCGCCTGTTCCTTGGTGGCTTCGACCTGACCCCCACGTTCCGCGATGTTAACAAGAAGTTCTCGACGAGGTATTACCTTAGTCTGGTTCTGATAGACGAGGGTACGTCTCCTGGCCCCACGTAAGGCGGCTGGCTGCCTGTGACATTCGACTGACCCGTAGACACCAGATGCCCGCCGATACTTCAAGCAATCAGAAATCATCCTCTACCGCCAGGCTCCCGACGCGCAGCAAATCGGTGGCCCCAACACCCAGGCACTGCAAGCGCCGCCAGAGAACAAGCTCGCTGCTGCGCAAGCATGATGGCGCCGCGCCGCGCCGCGCCACGCCATAGAAGGCCCTCGGCTCTGTGTGTATTTCTGGCGAGAGCTTTTGTCGATATTCGTGTTGGTGTTTCTGTTTCTCTCCATGTTTAGCATAGGACCCGGCGTTTCGGATTCAAAGACGGAAAGCAAAGTTGTTCGGGATCATTATGCCCTAGACGCCAAAGAACAAATCAATTGTGATGATCCCTCATGACCCCGTGCCTTTCCCGAGGTATCTAGCCCTGCAAAGCTTTGCCAACGAAACCGTACATGCTGCGTAGTCTACTTGTTACATTTTGCCCCCCCGTCATGACATCTCCATCACGTCGTCTGCCTGGAATCCAAACTGGTTGTTCTGAATCGCGGCAATCCTGTCCAGCTCATCCTGGTACTGCTTCCTGATATCCGCCAACGAAACCACCTTCCTCTTGCTTGACACGTCCCCGTTGCGCTCGCGCGAGATCCCCTCATCGTAGATCCATGCCTGCTTGGCGTCGACGCAGCTTAGTGCGTTGATGAGAAGCAGGTATTGCTTCGTCACAGCAGTGTCGAGTATGTCATCCCCAGTGATCTTGTCGCCTTCGCCGGCCAGTTTCAACTTCTGGATCCGATCCAGGAGAACTGATGCCGCCCCGCGGAAGTTGCCATGTCTGATCCTCCAAGCGTACAGCACCTGGTGGAATGGGAAACCATGCACAACGTCTATCGCGTTCTTGCAACGCTGGTCCAGAATTTCATCAACCTCTTGCTGCATAGTGGGGAAAGGCAGAGCCACCAGTTCCAGATTGTGGAACGTCTCACACATCTTATCAACCAGTTTGCGCAGGCACGAGTGCCTCAGAGCATTGTCCTGGAGTGATAGCAAGGTTGTGTGCGCCAGCTGGAACTGCGACGTCGATACAGCGGCATTGAATAGCCGGCTCAGCATATCAGTCTTGGTAAGGTTGCCATCCGATTTGGGTCCGAAGAACTGGATCGCGAGCCTGGCAAACTCGACCACGTAGGAGTAAGCTCTTTGGCTCTCATACAGGGCCACGATGTGAGAGTAGTATTTTGCGAGGCCATTGTTCAGCAAGTTCCACTCTGTGTCGTCAAGAAGACCGCTGCTGTGCCTATCCAATCGGAAAGTTTCGGTGCCTGGGAAAAGTTAGTAGCTGTTGGGAAATCGGTGTTGTGTTCACACTTACTCATCCCAATGGCCGCCTTCCTGAAGTTGATAGCAGCAGGGCCAAAGTCCTTGAGCGCCAAGAAGACACGCCCTTGAACGTAGACAGAAAACGGCTCCCGGTCGCAGAAGGGAGCAAGATCAAGAGCCAGATCAGGCCTGTCCTGTCGGATGAGAGAGCACTGAATCAGCGATGGCGATATCTCAATATCGCTGTCAGGAGCGCAGAGGTTCGACACCAGATCAGTCATGGCGAGGGAAAGCCCTTCTTCTTTGATAGACCCGAAGCCAAGGAGATGTCCCACATTGCTCTCCAATGCAGTCACCGCTGGAACGTCTTCTGCGGCCTTCTTGGTTGCCATGGCTGAGGTGGTCCTATCGCCCTTGACCCCCGGCAACGATGTCTCGGTGTTCGCAAGCCACTTTAGTAGCTCAAGTCGGCGCAAGGCGGCGACTAGCTGGCGGTAAACGGTGCCAATGTCTACGCGATTATGGAGAGCATCCTCCTCATTGTCGAACTCGAACTCCATGTGGACAAGGAGGATGAGCTGGCTGAAACAGACTTTCCAGTACAGTTCGATGCTCTCCTGGACAGCCTTGACAGTCAACTTGCGCCCGAAATCGCTCAGTGGATGAAGCAGGTCCCGGCGTTGGGCGTTGGTCGGCGCAGCCACAAGATCCAGAACCTCGTTATACAGCTGATTCGTGACGACCTGAAAGTTGTCTCCCAGTTCTTTCACAACCTGAGCACAGTCGTCATCCGTGATGCCGCGCCAGAACCCAGACTTGTCGGAAAAGTACTGTATGCGTTCTAGGTCCGTCTTGGAAGACTCTTCGAAAAGCTCGGGCCTCAGCACTGCTTTGCATGACTGAACAAAGTTGTCCGAGAACCCGTCGATGAAGACCAGTGCCGACTGGATCAACGCAGCTTGGTTGGCTTGATCCGACGCTGGCACCGACAGGTTGTAGTACAGCGCCTCCAAGGAACTGCACTCTCTGACAGCCGAGACCATATCAGCACAAACGACCCATGTCATGTCTGAGTCCGCATCGACGGCGAGGCCAACGGCCTCCCCTCTTTGCCTGTCCAGCTCAAGCAATAATCTGTAGAATCGGCGCCACTGAGTCTGCCCGGTGGATCGAAACTGCTCGTAATCCACCGAACCCGATGCCCCTCGCTCCAGAGTAGCCGTGGATCCCAAAACACTGCAAATGGCTTCTGCTATCCCGCGACCCTTAGTGGATTCCTTAGACGCACCCAGTCCTTGCTCGTATATGGACAGCGCCGTGCTTAACGTTGCCTTGGTGAACCTCCCTGGCTGTAGGATAGCTTGAAGCCACTTCTCCGTGACATCTGTAGGATCGCATGGTCCCGATGAGTCTGGCGTCCAGTCATTCGTACCGGCAAAAACTCCTTCCCAGCTATCCTTCCAGGTCCGCGCCATGTTCTTACCCTCAAGCGCGAGCCTCTGGACTTTGTACGTCATGTTGTTTTTCCAGAGTGTCCACAGGTTGATTTCGTCCTCCTCAGGGCTTGACAGGACGAAGTCCGCTAATGTCCAGACGTCTGACGAGGATGGGGTCCTGGGAATAAGGGGTATCCGTGGAAAGAGATCCTCCACAACGATTGTGTGGGTGTCCTTGGCAATGATCTTCCAGAACTTGAACTCGCCAGCTCCTATGGGGGAGTACGTCGCGCATATCCTCTGCCCACGGTTTCTTCCGACAATCTGAAGGAGGTTGGACTGCGACGGGTCGATTGCCCACCTCCCTACTTCCTGTGGTGGCCTATCGACATCGAGAATATCGCCCGTGTGCAGAATCTGTCCGTCCTCGAGGTTCCAAATGCGCATTCGATGATCGAGGCAGATCGTTACTGCGTAGAGGCAGCCTTCAACTCCCAGCGAGGTCACCTGGATGGCCGTGGCTGCGCTGTACTCCATGTTGATCTTGCCGTATCGGACGGTGTGCTTCCCTTGGAACGGCAGCAGGCTGCGAAGATTCTGGGCCCAGCCCTGAACGTTGAAGAAGGATTCCCTCCACGGAGAGTGGGAGGCTATAAATGAGGTTAGTCCCGTGCCAACTGACCCAGCGCGGGGGGGGACTTACAGTCGTCCGGCACCGTCCTGTCGAAGCGCATCATGCCGCCATCATTGACCGTCACTAGCAGCACGTTCGCTGAGATGGCCACCATCCGATGCGGGTGCTTAAACGACAGTCCCTTCGGGGTATGGCGCTTAGCCACATCGGACAGGCTAGAGTCTACCGCCGTCCTCTTCCTGAACAGGTCCGGCCGCAGGGTAAACGTCCACAGCACGTGGGCCTGATCCAGCACAAACAGGCACAGCGCATCGTGCTCCTTGGGGTCGGCGAGCGCCACGCATCCGGGGAGAATCGGGGTCGCGAACTGGAAATTGAGCACCAGCGGCGCGTCTGGTACGCTCTTGTCCCGCCGACAGACGTCGACGGCCCGCAGGCTCAGGGTTGTGGCATCATCTAGCACGCGCCAGAGGAAGCTCCGTGGGGAGTCATGCCACTGTCTATGGTAGATGGATGCAGCAGTCGCGAGGTTCCTCGATCGAAAGGTGGTCTCGTCCTCGACGCTGTCGATATGCCGTGATCTGCTCGAGGCAGGGACCCGTACCGTGACGACGGATGAGGGCGAGGGAGGTTCGAGGTTCAAGCGGGTCTCTTTGAAGAGATACTGCGTCTCGCCTGAACCCATCTCGCCTCCATAAAGCGGATTGGTGGATGCGAGGTTCGTTGCGTCGGTGGTGGGTGGTGTTCGACTACCAGGTCGTGTTTTGTCGTCGCGTTGTTGCCGCCCAGCAGAATTTCAAGACGCCGCTCACCTTCACCATCAACTCTACGCTAACCCAAAGAGGAAATCAGCTCAGACACTTCCCAGTAACAAGCAACTTCGTCTGAGCTTTACCCGCCAATTACTGTGCTTGGCCGGAGACGAAAATTTGTCATTGGAATATATTTGTAATTCACGAGAGCCCCAGAGACTGGGTTAGTTCGTCCAGTTCTAAGACCAGCAAAAGCTCACAGCTATAAAGTATGTAATCCACATAATAACGCCGGGAGACCATGCAACATTGACACCGCTATACCTCATCCCATCATCTCATTACTCCGCGCGTTCCCATGTTTCAATTCCAGTTCTCTAGTCCTTCTCTACGTCCTTTGGAGCAGGGTCGCCAATGCCCTCCTCGCTAATGGCAAACAGAGTGTCGGCCTCGGGCAAACAGGGACTGTCGTAAATCTTGGCTATGCGCGTCTCTCCACGGCCCTTCTTCAAGCTGATTCTCGTTGTGCTGGCATGGGCAATGATATTTCCACCGATGGGTTTCTTTGGATCTGGGTTGAACATGGCGCTAGGGCCACCGTCGACCTGGGCCACGACCTGGTTTGTAATGACAACGGCGATGCCAAACTCGTCTGCCAACCGCTGGAGGGTACGCATGAACTTTGCGAGGTGAGTCTGCCGATTCGACAGCTCACCACGCCCACAAAAGTCTGTGCGGTAGAGAGAAGTAGCGCTGTCGACAACAAGCAGGGAAAACCGGGTCTCGCACATCATGGCTGCTGCCTGATTGAGGAGTTGGAGCTGATGATCCGAGTTATACGCACGCGCGTAGGCCACGTTGTCGAGGACCTCCTCACCAGAGAGCCCAAACTTGTTAGCGACAGCAAGAAGTCGCACCGGCCGAAAGGTGCCCTCGGTATCGATATAAAGACACTTTCCCTCGCCACCTCCCATATCGAATGGCAGCTGGCAGGTGACGGCAAGCGTGTGGCAGATCTGACTCTTGCCAGTCCTGAACTCGCCAAACAACTCCGTTATAGATCCAGTTTCGATACCGCCCGCAAGCAGGGTGTCTAAGTTCTTGGATCCCGTCGTGATGGAGATGAGGTCATTCCGACGCTGGTGCATCTCTGTCGCTGTGGTGAACCCCATGGGAACCAACTTGGAGGCTGCAACACCGCATGCGTCAATATTAGAGCCCTCAAAGGGCCGGGTCTCAGTTTGAAACCTACCTTCAGTGAGAATCTTCTGAGCCTTCTGCTCAGAGATGCCCTTTATTTGCTCAAGCGCCCTTTGCGGGGTGTACGCCACGGACTCGACGGTATTGTAGCCGCCAGCAACGACGAGTTGAATGTCACGCTTCGTTAGGCCCGCAATTCCCTGGAATCCAGAGCATGAGTCTTGTATACTAGAAGCGACTAGGTAAGTGAACCTACCTCGAGAGCTGTGAGCGGAGTAGGCGCGCCAGGACCAGTCATGCTGTCCTCGCCCATTTGGGCCTCATCGTATTCTTCACTCATCTTGCCCTGAATAGAGTTTGGGGCTTTTAGAGCTTCTTTTGGGACGAAATTGGATGAAAACGGCGCGCTATTGGGGGGTCTACGCTGACCGTCAATCAGAGAGAGTGTTGATGATTTGTCGCGGTGAGACGCGTCGTGGGGTCCCCAATTATCACCGCCCACAAGACGCCAACTCACGTGACACATTCGTCAGCTTAGGTATGATGATGTTCCATGCTGTTCTATCATCGTATTACGAAGGAACATAATTCACACTAGAGAACACGTATTCAAGGCACGATTGCAATGGGTTTCAAGTATCTCAATTATAGTCTGCGCCACTATTGTACAGCTGAGTAAAAAATTAGTCGGATCCGACTCTGATAACTGGTCCGTCGACCAAACCGATGGATGCATCGATCAAATTCCAAAACGCCGTTGCTTGCAATAATGATTGTCGTGTTGTTACAACTTCCACTGTGAAAGAGGAGTCGTGGCTCGTGATTGCAGGGACAAGAGTGTGTTGTGCTCAGTTGATGTTGATGCGGCGGGCCTCGTGCTTCTTGGTCTTGGGGACGGTGACGCTGAGGATACCATCCTTAAGGTTGGCAGAGACGCCGTCCTGGTCGACACGAGCGGGGAAGTTGAAGCTGCGGGAGAATTCGCCAATGTTGCGCTCAGTAAGCCAGTACTTGGCCTTGTCGGCGGCGGGCTTCCGAGCAACCGGGGTGATCTGCTTCTGCTCGTCCGTCTTCTTCTTCTCAGCCACGTCTTCCCACTCGCCAGATTCCCTGGCCTCGGCGTCTGCCTCGTCCTCAACGGTAGCCTTGTGCGAGTTGTGCGAATTGCGACGCTCCTTGGTGGCCTCAGTGCCGTCGGTGATGGCGCCGCTCATAGTGGTGTCCTCGACATGGCCGGCTGGTGGAGTGCCGGCAGTGTAGGAGCGCTCGACCTTGCCACGGATGACCATGGTCTGAGGGTCGGTGAACTCGATGTGAACATTCTCCTTCACCATGCCTGGGAGCTCGCCATGGAGCTCGTAGGTCTCGCCTGTCTCGCGAATGTCGAACTTGGGCTGCCAAGTAGGCAGGCCAGAGCGGCGTCCATTGTGGGTTCCATTCTGACGAGAGTAGCTGTCAAAGTCGTCGAGGAGGCGGAAGAGAGGAGTGAAAGAGGAGTCGTGGCTGTTGTAGAAGGTGCGCGGGAAGAAGGCCATTGTGTAAGGTAGATTGAGTTGCGAGTAGTATGCTTCAAGAGTGAATGGTTTGGTTGGAGGAAAGCTGGTTGCTTCTGTGAAAGTTGTTGTTCTGTGATGAGTCTGGGGTGAAGTGAAGGATAGTTGTGATCTCGAGGACCGAAGTTGGTGCTTTATACCTAGGGGCCATCATGGTGGCAGCTTCCCGGAGGTTCGCTGAGTATGCCCTACGCTCCCTTCAGAAAATGACTGAACCTGCTGGTAAGTTACAGAAACATCCAGATAGCATGGTAATTGCGTGTTTGTCATGACTGCCCGACAATTCACGCTGAACAAGCACCGCGACGCCGCTGGCAGGTGCGTGAAACGGCTGGACGGTGGTGGAAGGTTCCAGCACCTTCCACAACGCAGAACTGGCCAACTTCCGCTTAAGGAATCCTGCTGAGAGAAACGATGAACAGGCATATCAGGCGCAGCTTTAGAAGCGTCTGTGTCAAATCACGTCGAGCAGCGCAGGGAATCAAGACCGATTCGAGATAAATTGAGGCTCTCTCTTTGATGATAGTCCTAACGCAAAGGTGGATCAGTACGAGTACGAGTAGAATCTAAGTTGGCACTCTGTGGTGCGTGCACACAGAGCCAGCCAACACTACCTACCTAGGTAGTAGGTAGTGGGTAGGTACCCATGTTTAGTTGGCCCGTGCATAGCATCATGACATTGTGTACCTAATCGTTTAGCCCCTCATGGGAACATTTACGGAGTCTCAAGTTTTTTGGTTTCCACTCTTATTAGTTGACGAGGGCGGATTGGATGGGAGACAAGAAAAAAACCCAACCAGGGCGGAATTGCCGAGTCCTCCCTCACACACCAGGTCAATGATGACATTGCTTGCACGAATAATCAATCCTCTTGGGCCTCACCAGTATTCTTCCCCAAACTACGAAGTACAGAACACCGGATTCTTTACTAGCTATCCCCACCCCTTCTACCAACTACTGGCCAAGCTATTACTAGATACTATGTATCCGTAGATATGTGCCAACTGGCAAATGGCAAACCTCCACTCTCACTGGTGATATAAGGTACCCTCAATTTCGGGACTCAGGGGGACGAGTACTGCGTACATACTAATACTACTAGTAGTATATTAGCACCCCCGCTGTTCTGCCGGTGCAAAAATGACGTCTATCAAACAGGGCGGCCATGTTGCTGAATTTAGCCCATCCGTATCGTCCACAGCCCAGTCTACAATGGTCATATTGCCGCAATAACCCCATCACACCCATGGCTGATGACGACACTGAGTTGAGCTCTTAAACAGCTCCTAAGTGGTTCGCGGGTTCGGCTTGTTTATTGTGCCCGATAATCGGGAACGCAGTGGAACTTCGAGTTCGCCGTTGCTAATAAGGGACGTCACAATAATAGTACATCTCTAGTCTTCAATGGATATACCTACATCTTTGCTGTGTCCTTTTTACCTCAGACTCTGAGTGACGTCTGCCATCTGTTATCTTGATGTTCGGTTTGATGTCTTGTGCCTGAGGGCGACGCCGGGAGCCCATAATCATCGCGATTCGACTCATATCATCATAATGCCAATAAAGGATCGCCAATTCTTTGCGATGAAGACCTGATAGTCACACCTCAGTGGAGACACACGAGCATCTCACAGGTGTAAGCGGTAGGCTATCGCCCTCACTATCACGCTCAATAAACGAACATGGGACCCCTTCCCTCTCCACTTAATCACACGGTGCCAATATCCCCAACTTCACGTCGAAGATGGGTCAGGCCACAGAGTAGTCGTTGTCGGGGAACAATGTCTTTTGTTCGGTTGTTTTTGGCTTCTTCGTGTTCGTAAGCGTATATATAGTATTCGTGTATATGAACCATCCGATATCCAAATGGGCCCCAAGTGCTTTCCCACCAATCGTTCTCGGGACATCCGGCCATTGCAGAGAGTTCCAGGGTTCGTTCGAGCTATGTTCATAGTAGATTTGGCCGTCTGTTTCGGAGATCGCGAGCTAGCCTGGGCAAGTAATTCTCCTATTGCACATCTTTGCAGCATGACGAGGCTCAAGGTCCATACGGTCGCATCTGAGGATAGCCAGGGATCATACCCATGGGAGGTCTCACTGCTGAACCATACTGTATCTGGTTTGGCAAGCGATTAAAGAGCCCGATCAACCTGCGGCCAACTGAAGGCTCGAGCTCTGTTCCATCTCTTGCAATCTTAACCTCTCGGTTCGAGTTCCAAGGGTTCCGTAGCCCCCGTGTGCGGTAAAAGGGGAGCCGATTAGTAGATAGCCATTCGAGCTTGAAAGGTTTACCCCAAGTTTTGGATGGTTCATCTTCCCCCTCAATGTCTTTGCTGCTCGAGACCTCGCTCTCAACATCGGACATCCCGTCTACATCTTCTCTTTCCACCTCCCAAAATATTGTGCCTCTTGCCGAATCATCAATAATTCGCCCTTTGGGTGCATATTCAGTCGCTTCGGTCGGTATCGCCTTGGGAAGATCCATGTCGCCCGTTCCCTGTGCCGTAGGAGCAAATTCAATAGCTGCTTCCGGATCTTCGTTGATCTCGGAGACCATGCGAGCGTACCCGAAATATTCTCCGGATTTGTTAGCTGAGAAGACTAAGTAGACATTGTCTACAGTCTAAAGATCTGTTAGTCCCAAGTCCCCAAAGCTGGAATCAGCAATTGATTCAACCAGTACTCACCTTGAATGCGTTATTGAGCGTCTCTTCGTTGTGGGATTGAGTCGCCCAGATGCCTGTCTGCACACTGAGTTCAAGATCATCACCAGTCAAGCTCTTTAGGACAAAGAACTTGTCCTGCTGAGTTCCGTTGGTACCGGAATTATTATTGGACTTCGATTGTGGTGTTTGAGATGAAGATGGGTTCGGGGTATCCGCTTCAGACGAGGACACGCTAGATGCATCCTCGTTCGATGTAGATGGAGGCAGGTTGACAGCTGAGGGTCCAGTTGGTGCCGTTGCTCCCCCGGCGCCTTCGACGGTGCTTTTTCGGAGCCGGCTGACGAGCCGGACAGACTGAAACTTCGAGTCGTGCAATTTCTGCTGGGCGTCCACACAAGTTGACTCGTCCTTGAAGTTGGCAAAGGCACAATTGCTCTTTGAAATGAGGAACAGGGACTCCAGGCCTGGAGTTACTTTGCAAACATGATGAACGAGGCTCATCAAATCAGTTTGCGGGGGAAGATTGCCAACCCAAATAGCATGCCCTAAAGAGAGATATATTAGCGGGCCGTGGAAGACTCTTTCTTCTTGGAGGAAGTCTTACCACTCTGTCGAGGCTTCCGCGGCGGCCCACGCACAGCGTTCTGAGGCCCATCTAGCCCTTTCGTATTTGCCTCAGCTCCAACTGATATCAACTCTTGGTGTGCGAACCTACCTTGAAACTGCCCGTTCTGCTGTAAATCGGGGCTTTGCCCGGCAATCCGATGATCGGTCGCCGTTGTTGGACTCCCGGGCATAAACTGGGCGTGAGGAGCCATGTTGTTCGGTATGCCTTGGTTGGAAGTGGGGTACTGCGCAGTATGATGAGGATAGTAATAGGGTGTCTGAGAATGGCTCATTACCATCTGGTTCGGATAATAAGGCACGTTCTGTCGAGGGGGCATCGAGGATTGTGCATGCGTGGTCGACATGTGTCCGCCTCCGTAGTATTGAGGCATGTGCGGCGGGGGTTGGCCGTAGTAGCCCTGGTTTACCATAGGCATCGAGTGAGAAGGCCCGTATTGGGGAATCTGCGGCATCTGGGACATCATATGCGGTGATGTCGTCGGGTTGTACCGTTGCTGGCTGGCCGGGGGGTACTGTGCGCTTCGGTAGGGGACCTGGGGTAGAGCATTGGCCATCGGCATCATGTTGTATGCGCCTTGACGCCCAGGGTGTTGAGGAGACGCTACGTCAAGCTGAGCAGAAAAGGCATTCTGAGCAGCAGACTGGCTCTGTACCATCGGTGGAATTTCGTCTTGTTCGGGAGCTTGTGGTTGTCCTTGGGAATGCCCCGAAGGAGGCGGGCCAGTAATGTCAGGGGGGTTGAGAGGAGCCATGTCGGCTTTTCCGGCGATCGGCACCACAGGCGACAGTTCACCACCCATGGCGATGATGGTGATAACGAGAAGACCAGCCAAGACCTACCAGGCCGGTAGGCTGCTTGTCTTGTCCTCGCGTCAGTTTCAGTGCCTGCCAGCTTGGAGGCACTCGGAGAGAGGGAGCGGCCGAAAGAGGGCAAGGGTAAGTTCAATCCCACCCACTCGAAAGGAGCCAAAGTTCAAGGCAAGTCCGTGCTGGAGGCAGCTCAGCCCAAAGGGCAGGCAGGAAAGCCTTAAGCAAAGGAAAGATAAACCCAATTCAAAGCGAGAACTCGCCACCCAACCACTGCCCTAGGACGCCACAGGTGGGCGATCTATTTAAGGCACAGAAGCTGTGGACTTGTATCGAGGCAAGTCGCTGTGGCTTGTACCTGTAGGTATGGGCAAGGAGCCTTTGGTAGGTGTTGCGTAAAGTAACTTGTGCTGGGCGGCGGGTCTCGAAGCCCTGACAAACGGATTCCGGGGTGACCTGTGGCCAGGCCGGACGAGACGGTCCTTGTCGTGTCGTCCTCTTTCTACCCACAGCCCTTGCATGTACCTCGACGTCTCTACAGCCCCGTCTTCCTGACAAAGCAGGCAATTCCCAACGCTGGAGGACCAATGCGAAGTCGCCACAGGGGCCCAAGCAGGGGTCGAAGCCCAATTCTCGGTACAGTCCCTGTGCTAAGTGATGGATTGGGGCGTATCCGCAGGATGTGGGTTCGCCGGACTCGGTGGGCTGACAGCTCCAGTATCTTTGTAGTAGAACTGGAACTGGTAGTTGAAGGGGCGAGACCTTGGTTGATTTATGGTGTGCTTTTAATGGTCACTGGTGGATCATCTAAGTGCCATCAACGTCTGTCGGGCGGGCGTGTCGAGGCAGGAGAAATCGCAGCGCTTCAGACCCGATGCCAGTCTTGACGTCTCGTAGCGATCTGGTGAAGGGGAAATTTAAGGCTTTCCTGACACTCGTCCATCAACAAAACAGGATCTTGGTAATTAGGGCGGTGGCTCGGGACCAAAGCAAGGCAAGGCAGCTCTAAGAGCTGTGAGTGAAGGTCTTAGAGTAGAGGATGACGTCCGGCTTTCCCAGACTCCGGGGTGGAGGGCACACAAAAGACGGCAAATTCACCCACCCATGTCTGGAGAATGCATGGGAGGCAAGCCAAGTAGTACTCGTACTCCGTACACGGTACACACACAACACCGTGATGGATCCCGGCCAAAAGCCACCATCCGATGACCACCGCAGGGCTCCCGAGACTCGGGAGCGCTACGAGTGGCTAATTGCATGGCACAGGAGATAGTCCCACAGACCAGTGGCTCAAGTCCGGTCAACCAGTGACAAGTTGACAACCGCCAGCTTTTGGCCAACAAGGGTTCCTGGAACTATTAGGATCCAACCGAGGCGGCAGTGGAGGCTGACTGATGTAGTAGTACGTACACAAATGTCACTGCGCCAATGGACCCTTTCGGGAGCGTGAGGTGCGCGACTGTCCTGCCAAAGGGTCCTAGCGCCGAAGGGTCGTGGCGTCCGAGAAGGTCAATGCTGGGGTGTGTGTAGTTGGGGTTGTTGAGTTTGGGATTCGCGTACATGAGATTCTGAGGAGCATATCCACAATCCCACCTTGACGGCAGAGACCAGGGTTTGAGGGGGTGAAACGGGTGGAGTGGACGGAGCAGCTCATCCGGTGACTTGACGACTTGTCAACGTCTATTTCGCCACCTGTCCCAGGGTCCAAAGGGCAGAGCGGCGGGAAGAGGCAGAGATCAGGGAGACGCCACGGGAGATGCTGGTTGGTCGGGGGTTTAACCGGCGTATCTGGCATGCCCCGTCAGCCACAATATTGATACTAGCCAGTACTTGCCTGGAGGTGCAGGACTACCTCGTAGGTAGCACGTACTCGTATGTCGTACCGAAGATGCTCGGTGGAAGACCCTGGGAATCGAATTGGCCAAGCAGCTTCTGGCGGGGAACGAAAAGTGGGATGTTGGCATTTTGGTCACTTGGTGACATGCCAATGACCCAATCTGGCACTGGTAAGGTGCATGTTCCACAGCAAGCACGTGCTATCTACCAGATAGGGCAGCACCCGAGCTTCATGTTGTTTGGAAAGAGCAGTCCCCCACGTTAGCATGGAAGTGAGCTGGTCAGCAAGTGCCTGTCTGGCCTGCCCCGGCAGCCCAGTTCAGTACTACTACTACTGAGGTATGGGATACTCATATGTTGCATGATGCACCAACGATGCACGAGCCGATCTCGCATTCTCAGCCCGAAAGAGCCATCCATTATATACTACCAATGCACATGTTCTCTGTTGGTTTGATGTTGGTTAAGAACGCCCAGTCACCCAGTGTAGCCGGCGGTAGTTCAAGTGGGTGCGTGCCTGCTTGGCAACCACGAAAAGCGGGCAAATCAACTCTCTCGGGCACCAGCCCGGACGTAACCCGAAGATCTGGAGTTGCCACTGGTTCAGGGGGCAAAGTTCCCGTGCCGAAGCCGCACCGGCCTGGGTTCCAAAACTGCGAACTCAATGCCGGCTCAGGTCAGGTCGGGATACAGCAAGTGGGAGCTATTACAGTGTACGGATTTGAGTCCCCCCAAGCAGGTAGTGAGAGCAACACCCATGCTTGGAGACTCCATGACCGTGGTGGGCCGTACGCTGGAGTAGTGGGGATCAAAGTCGGCAAGTCAAGGCCCTGGGGAGATCGGCACTTCTCAGTCCGACAAGACCGAAAAAATTCCATTTACTGGATCGAGCCTCGGATTTTATTCATCGATCGCGAACTGGGCAATTGTTAATACTAATATGTGCGTGCCCTTCCCCAAGGAAACTACGTCATCGCTGTTCTGTACCACACACCATAGCCCTACGACTACTACTAATGCAGCGACATCAAAGTTCAGGCGCATTTGCCTTCCAAGTTATTAGTAGTAATCAAGACCTACGTATACTCGTAGCTGTGCGACAAGTACCCACAAGTTCAGGCAGCGAGGATGAAAGAACTGGGAGGCTCCCCTTCCATGTGGAGATCTATGCCAGTTTGCTGCTTCCCTGCCCAGTGCGGGCTTGCTACCACGTACTAATGTACGACTCGCAACTTCCAAGTTGTCACGACCGCGTAATACTAGTAATCTGGTCCTCGGGTGGATTGGGCAGCTCCTGCCTCAAATGTTCCTGGTGAAAGACCCACCTTCACAGTGCCCCAGGTACAGGTTTGCAAACAGGCAATGGCAACTGGTGGGCAGGGCAGCCACAGCGTCAGAGGCTCCTCCTCACCTCGAACCGTAGCGTTTTCCAATCTCCATCCCAACGAATTTGCCACTCTTGAAGCTCCATCTTCTTTGCGTTTCAATGTGTCTCTTAATTGGACAGGTGGCTATTCCGCAATTTATCAACAGCACCACCATCAACCCCATTTGCCAATCCTACACTACGCTACGGGGCAAGAAGACTGTGAGGACGGGCATGATATCATCTTCTTCGCGCGTGTCTCTCCCGGAACCAGTCCCGCTCAAATCGGCATCGAACTACCCTGAAGCACTGAACGTGTCCGCTAGGTAGTTACAGCTTGCATGGCTACCCCGGCCGATATTATAAGTACCTCCTCGTAGGCACGGGCAAGGACAAGGTACCACGGACTCGTACGTACACCATCATCCCCACGGCCGCTTCCGCACCTCGCAAAGCAACCCAGCCGGATGACGATCATTTAGATGTGCGGATATGCGCCCTGTTAGTCCACCTGCCCCACCAGCCCGCTTGGCTGCCGAACCCCGGCGCCCTGGCTCTATTATGACGACATTGCGCACTAGAAGACAACATCCATCCAAGCACCGACGGACAGCTTGAACCTGCCGCCTCTGTGGTCCCCTGAGACTACAGGGGGTACATGTTGGCGACAATGGTAGCTGTGCCGCGGTACAACCGCAATAGGGACACCGTTGAAGCCGTCGCAGCCTGAAACCACCAGGCCGAGGACCAGGAGCGCCACAGCTACCTATTCAACGCCACATGAATCCCAATTTCGATGACCTCATTGCTCATATAGAAACAGCGTTCATCATACGAAAGCACGGATAAAGGTATGAATGACTTCCATGGCACTGTGAGTAGTCATGGGCGGGTCGAGCATCTGGAAAGACCCCATTTGCCTCTTCATTAGTGATCAGTGGAACAGTGGTGCAGGGTAGCAATTACGTCTTAGGCCCGTCAACCAGACAAAGGGTTGCTGACAGGTAGTAGTATGTGCAACATCGACTGGTATAATGGTGTAGGCATGTTCTCGACGCACCCAATAAAGTCTTTGTTGTCCATACATACCAAAGGGCTGGCGTGCTAGTGCATTCACCATCTTGCAGGGTCGTTGCCACTCGTTAAAGGGCCTGGGTACCATTCGTAGGTGTTGAGGACGGGGAAGCCGTCTGGCTGTGCCTGTTGTAGGGTATTATCGGTAGCGGCCCTCTCTTACCTCCGTTGTAGAATTCATATTCGCAGCCCTGCTGACTTCGATCCCGAACTGGGTTTCCCTCTCAGTTGCTACTGCTACCTACTAGATAATAAGTCATTTGGTCAGCCATTGATCGGCCTGTCAGCTGGTCAGCCACGTCTTAGTTGAGAGACTGGCCCAGCGATCCCTTCTTGTTATGTGCTGCAGCTTCAACAACAATTTTCCTGTAAACCTCACACTTGGTCCCCCGTCAGCCACGATACTTCAGACTACTATATACACCCACCTAGAGCTCAGCCGCTGATTTGCCTCTTGATGCCCAGCCACGAGGCCCTTCTCTGCGTTTTGCCTAACCCACCGGCCGCTACCGAAACCAGGGTCCACGTGGATGAGCGAATGACTGGCGACGGGAGGTTAAGGAGATTGGAAAGATCTACGTAGAGTACTACACGGATAGGTGCGAGGGTAGGAATCTCGTCCCCGCACGGTGGCGAGGGTTCATTCCAATTTCATCCAAAGCTCACAGCCACATCAACCAACGCAAGCACACTTGGGCCCGGACCAATACACTCTCCATATTTCTGCTCCAAGTGGCCATACGGAAGTTTTAACCCGACGCCAAGTTGCCAGATCTTCCCTCGAGCAGATAAGCACCATCACTAGTACTGATACCAGCATTATCTTGCCACGCCGAATGTTCTTGGGATATGAAAGCTTTTTAAGAATACGGATGTTTCGATTTGGCCCTTTCTTGAATCTGACTGACCGGTTAAGTACTATTCGCCATTGAAGAGTCAACCACGCTGGCTGGCACTAAGTGTGTGGTGGTGATTGTTCTCTGCATCAGTAGCCTGTACTATGAGTGCTCAGTGGCGACATGGAGATCTCTAGTAATCCAGTTCTCCTGGGTCACTGGACTGGGGAGCCTTACAACAACTCTCGCCACTCGACTCCATATGATCTTTCACATGGGAAATTGCTTATGAGAAACGCGTAAGAGATGGCAAAATCTCGAAACATCCCAAGTCGGCCTTGCCTATACGAGTGCAGAGCACCAGGCACATGAGACTAGGGATCCGCATAAGAGCGCCGGGGCGTCCGTGTTACCGATTAACCCCCCCGGCACGGAACTGCATGCTACTCCGTGTACTAGATACCGGGTCTGGATAGCCCATGATTGATACACAGTCGGGGGCTCCGGTATTTTGAGTGGATGCTGTCTCGGTTTTGAGGGGGCCTGTATCTGCCACAACACCAGATGGGAGGGTGCTGAGATATCTGAGAGTAGCATCTGGCCTGCGGGTCCTCCCTGTGTTCTCTCTGTATATAATCCAGTGCAGCATTGATGAGATGCTTGGCATTCCCGGTGGTCATATGATAAATAGCCTTGTGCAACTCTGCCTTGTGGAGCAGAGAGCATGGCAGCCATCTATGTCTGGGACTAGATACGTAGTCAGGAGCTTACTCCGAATGGCAACCTATCAGCAACACAATGTAAGTATAAGTATGAACTGAGCTCACAGCTGGCGACTGCCCTAGCAAACAGGAACCGCAAAATAAACCTTAGGCCTATATGGTGACACTATCTACTGTGCAACCAGGACCAGGGTTGCCCTTCCATATCACCGTAAGAGCTTGCAAGAGAAAAAAAACAAGTCACAGTAGCGGAGACCCCTGAGGAGCCAGTCAGATTTGTGACCAATACTTCAAGGGTGGGTGCGTTGAGTTTCATAAGTTCTTTCATAAACTGGTATTTTGATCAGTGGTTTTACATCACCCTGTCCTCCGCCTACCTCTGGTCTAATCTTTCTTCAGAGGCAGGAATGTCTCCTCGATACCATCCTGCGTTATAATCATCATTTGCAGGTTGTCGCCGACCTCGATGTGACGCTCCACCGCTCCATCAAACGCATCCTTGACCAGGGTCTCGACCTGCGCTCGCGATAGAGGGCGACGCTCCCGCTCCTTCAGCTCGTGGCCCGTACCACTCCCAGGAATGTACTGGTTCTTGAAGTTGACCTGGTTGTCGAGGAAGGGCATGATCAAGCTGGCCGCGGCGCCGCCCGCGCGGCACTGCTCCCGCTCGTAGCTGCCGACGGGGTCGTATGAGTAGATGGCGCCCTTGCCCTCCTCGTCGAGGCCGCCAAGCATGGCGTGCGTGTAGTAGGGGAAGAAGCGCTTGTTGTAGAGGATGGTGGAGAGGCGCTTGGCGCAGGCGTTGACGGACATGGGCTTGTTGTGGCGGTAGCGGTAGATCTTGCAGATGGTGTCGAGCTGGTCGCGCAGGGCGTTGCCGTCGGCGGCGAAGCCGCACACGGAGAGCACGATGGTGGCGTCGGACTGATCGGAGGTGGTGCCGCCGATCTTGAAGACCTTGGGTGACATGCGGGAGTTGATGCTGTAGCCGCTGGTGTGTCGGGTGTCGCCAGCCATGATGGTGAAGTCGGCGCCGGAGATGGCTAGCGTGGAGCCACCATTGTCAGAGTATCTAGGAGGATTGTCAGGAGATGATGGTACGGGCTCGCCCCAGTCCGACTTACGGGTTGAAGCGATGCTGGCGAGGCTCGCCGTTGTTGGTCTGGGGGACGTCGGAGTAGGAGTAGTTGGGCCCGTTCATGACCGGGTTCTGGCTAAACATGGCAGCCATTTTCGTCGACGTGGCCGCCCTTGTAGACTTGTATGCAGAGGCACTGATATTCTTCGTTCTGCGGGAGGGGCTCTCGAGATGTCGCTGATGGGGTGACAGAAGTGAGGGTGGATGGTGATGACTTGTGGTTGAGCTCCAAGGTTGGTTGCGGGCCGCCGCGTCAAGCTGCAGCCTTGGAGCTGGGGTAGCTTAGGGTGACTAAGCAGACTCAACAGGTGCGACAGGGGGGTTCACCTCCTGGATTAGAGCCAAGCCGAGGTGGTCATTTGAGGGCTTCGACGTCTTTTTGACATGGCAACAGGCCAAAAATTGTTGCCCGATCCATATGCCGAGTTTCCATCTCTGTGAGCCCTTCTGAATGCCTGCGCTGGCTGACTGAAGCTCAACATGACGCGTGACATTCGCGCGCAAGCGCTGCAGAAGATAGCTTCGCTGTCCGCAGCAAGCTCGTCGTCCTCTGACCGATCCGACCTGGACAGACTATGCCGAGCATCCCATGCAGCGGGCAAGGCGAGGGAATACGCCCCTGGTGCAAAGTCGATGACTTCGCTAGGGAAGGTTCCCATGGTAAATCTCTCCAAGACCGTAAATATACCAAGGCCTCGATGCTGATCAAGGTAGTCGATTCGCGAGTTCGAAGTCCTGCTGGCTCTCTGCAAGACTGCACCCAACGTTCAATCCGGCCAGAGCGCCCAGAGACTCTCGTACCAGCTTACTCCATACATGCTCGAAGCGCCTGTCCAGACATTTACCCACTCGCCATTCTTTCGCAGAATTGATCCGTCCCCGACCGAAGCCTTGTCCTTTCACGTCACGGGTGCCTTGCTGGCACTCGGTCTAAACTATAGTGATCTTCTGGAGACGGCAGCGGACAGCATAGGGGCCTTCTTGAACACTTGTACTCGGGCGGTGGATAGTGTTGTTGGCTCCCCTGCCGGGGATCCTAACAGCATCCATCTGAACGACGCAATCCGGACTCTGACCATTGTTGTGTCTCTGGTGGGGTTCCTGGACGCAGCATCTGCTCAGGCTGATTTCTGGAAAACCGGAGGGCGGTTGGCACTCATTCAGAAGGTTCGGCACCTTCTGTCTGATCCGTTCCTCGTTGCTGTCGAGACTGCCCTGTCGACTATCCGCAACTCCCAGAGCCACGATCGAGAAGTGAAGGAATGGAAGCGACTGGTACGCCACTATGCTCATCTGGAGCGTCCCCTTGGTGCGATGCTGTTGCAGCGGAGCTTCATGTGGCTGGTGGTGTCCAGTACATCCCTGATGGTGGCCGATGCAGACGACCTCCGCAAGTCGCACCTCCTGGACCTGCTCATGTCGCGAGGCGGACAAATTCGCTCGGGATTCCCCAAGATCTCGAATGGTGACATGCACTCTGTCGATGTCTTCGCCGCCTACGCATCTGAGCAGATGAATCACATCGAGGCCGGCGCAGACTTTGTCCGTATGGGTACCTCGTCCCAGCAGAGACTGGCATATGAGGTCAAGTCCGCAGCTTTGATTTCGTTCCTCAACTGCTCGCTCCTTAATGAGGAAGTCGCCGATGCGGAAACCCTTTTCAACTGGCTGCAGGAGACCTTGGAGGACCCATTCCAAATGGCAGATGACACCTTGGCCTCTGCCGTTCTCAAGTCTCTCGCACTGATCTGCCACATTTCCCCGCCCTTCACATCGGCCATCAGCCGGATTCTTCCCCGGTTCCTAGTCCAGACCGCACCTCATGGGAATGCGGTTGGCGTCGCCTCCAAGTGCTTGGCCTTTGTCCTCAAGCTTCTCTCCAAGGATGCCGTAATCAGCACCCTCTATTCCCTCGGCAACGTTCTCAGCCCCGAGACGGAGCCCAATCTTACCAACGGCCAGGCCAACGGGAGTGCTGGTGAACCCGGCTTGACCTCGATCTATGCTGGCCGACACTCTCTGGGAAGCGCCATATCTCTGCGGATCAGTGGGGATGATGACACTGCTTTCGCTTACGAGAATGTTATCAAGGCTATTTGTGGGATTGCAGCAGCCTGCCAAGATGAAAAGATTACCGCATTGGCCCAGTCCATGCTGCTGCAAAAGTTTGGCAAGGTCAATCCCAGCGCCGATGCCCATATCGTCGCTGGAGCTGCAGCGCTGGCGCTGAGCGGCGGTCAGCTCGAGTTCCGGTCTCTGCTCAAGATGTATACCCGCGTATGCCATGTGGGCATTGCTGAAAACAAGGACTATCTGCTACGTGCGGTAAGGGGAACATCTCCCGTTCACAGGAGTATGTGTCGCTGTCGCTAACAATAGTAGGTCATGAGGGCTCGGACTCATATCTCTGCCAACTTGAGTCGGGAATCACCCCTTTTCGACATCTACTGGGAGCATTTGCTAGAGACTGTCATCTCGTTTGGCGACGCACCTTCATCTACCCACACGAAAGAAGCCGACGTTCAACTGGCAGCAAGGGAAATTGCCGAGCTCCTCCACCCGCTCGCCGTTTTCATGTCCCACAATGATTTCGCAGCACATCCAATTGAGAATGAGGAGACGGCTCGACTTCTCCGAGATGCGTGGTTCAATATTGTGGTCCATGGCTTCACAGCGTCGACCGACCGAGGCAAGAAGTATATAAGCGAGCTGCGCACAATCGCGGTGCATTCCCCACCATTGGTACCAAAACAGCGCAGCGAGCAGGTTGAGAGTGATATTGAACTCAACACTGTTCTGAGGCGAGGCAATAGCGCTGAGCGAGAGTCGGCGCAGAAGAAGCAGCTGAGCGAGCTGATCCCATCCAAGGCTGGGGATATTAAGGGTCTGAGCTACCGGAAAACCATCTTCTTGCAATCGGCATACCTGGTCGAGAGTCTTCGGGCCGACGTTGGCGATTGTACCAAGGTCCTGTACTATTTCTTGGAGCCGAGCATGCGCAAGGGCGATGTCAGCAGCACCATGGAAGGTATCACGACTGCCGTCGTTGAGAAGTATCTTCGAAAGACACTTGGAGGAACCGACCCAGCATTCTCTGCCCAGTACGCTGCCAAGCAGCTGGCCTCGATCTTCTGCAGCTGCTGCCATCGCATCGAAAGAGTGCAACAGGCTGCCTTTTCCTGCGCTGACCGGATTATTCGAGATGTTCCGTCTGCCTTATGCAGCCGGACATCGCTATTCGCGTTGCTGGAGCTTCTGTCTCTGATGTGGACCAGCTGTCTTGAGGCCGAAACAGACTTGTATGCGCCTCGCGCCGTGTTCAAGTCTAAGCTTGGGAACGTTACTGTTGAGCTGTCTGATGACTATGACTTCCGAAGGTGGACACTGGATATCCTTAACCGAAAGGCCAAGGTCTGGGTCAACACGGCCATCAACCTGGCTCCCCTGGATGTCAAGGGTCTTCTCCAGACGTACCTGTCAGAGTTCAGTGATGATGGTGCCTACGGCCACATCTCGCTGGGAAGATCATTTGCTCTAGAGCTGGGATCCATCATCCCCTCCACCGACCAGCGACTTCAGTCCCTGGAACGGGTCGGGGACACTGATATCAACACTGCATCCGACCTCATCGCGCAGTACACTACGCGGCAAGAATACCGCTACGGCGAGACCCTCCCCGATCGCGGCAAGGAGTTGATGAGCTTCATGCAGCTGAGCCGTAGGACGTCGTTGCAGTCTGCTCTGAACGAGAGCGCCAACGCGTCAACGGCGCTGGCACACGTGGAGGCGCGAATCCTCAGCAAGAAGACCACCTCCCTCAACGAGGTGCGAGATATCCTGAGGAGAGCCGCCGCGCTGCTCTGCCGTAGCCAGAACGACGAGTCTGCCGTAGCCCGCTATCTCGTGAGCATCCCATTCGCCCTTTTCACGAAACAGTCCATTAAGCTTGGCGTTTCGCTGTGGCTGGGTGTCATCAACGAGAACCCACGACTCGAGTCGAAGCTCGCCAATGAGATTCTTCAACAGTGGGAGTTCACCATTTCCCGTCAGGTCGGCCTGTTCAACCCCCTCTTGACCCATCCAGATCCTTTCTTCCTCAAGGAAGAATACGGGCCTAGTGAGTTGGACGCGTTGGCCAAGCGGAAGCAGCTCGTGCATGACATGCTGTCCCCCCACGCTCGCCTGATACAGTTCTTCTCCAGCCACTTCAATGCTACGCGGCTTGGAAGCATCGATACCAGACGAAGCTTCCTCCGAATGATCGACCTTACCTTGACCGCCTTGAAGAATGCCTCTCCGCACCCCATGGCTCGAGAATTGCGCTTCCTGATCGTCTTGTTCGGCTTGCGTGTCTTGCGGGCTAGCACCATGATTGGAGCTACCGCACAATGGAGGCTCAAGGAAAAGATTCTGTCTGCCGGCCTGAGCTGGTTCAAATACTCGCCGAAATGGTCCTTTGGAAGCAGCCTCCTCCAGCTCAAGACCGAAGTCCGACTGATCTCGGATGTCCTCGCTGCCCTCAAGACGGTGGCCTTCATTGGGGCTCATACTGTGGGCAACGTCAAGTCCCTGCAGGCCAAGGAGCAGCTCTTCCAGCTGCTCCTCGAAAACGAGCAAGTTCGCTTGTCAGTGTGGATTAACCCTCTGAACCATCAAGGATCCCACCTTCAACTCCACTCCTCGTCTAAGTCTTCCAAGGAAGCGTTCACCTCTTTGGTGCGAACCGCCTGGTGGCTGGACCCTGCCATCGCCGTCGAGCTCGCAACCAGGTTCCACCACCCGCGACTCCATCGGGAGATCCGGCTCCTGCTTCTGAGCATGCCCGAGAAGGCCATTTCGCTCCCAGAGGCTCTCCCTATTATCTTTGGCGGTCTGCTGCCGGTTGATGCCGCACCCGTTCTCAAGGTATGCCATCACGTGTTGCACTCTAACCCTAACTGTTGCTCTGAACTGACACCATTCAGTATTTGCTGTACTGGGAGGAGGTGATCCCTGCCACAGCAGTGACCATGTTCTTACCGGCGTACAAGGACCACCCGTACATCATCCAGTACGCAATGCGCGCACTGGAGGCGCACGACATCGATATCACTTTCTTCTACGTCCCTCAAATTGTCCAGACCTTGCGTTACGACACGCTTGGCTACGTTGAGCGCTACATCCTTGAGACGGCACAATTCTCGCAGATGTTCGCCCACCAGATTATCTGGAACATGAAGGCCAACTCATACAAGGACGACGATGCCCAGGTCCCCGACAAGATCAAGCCAACTCTCGACAGAGTTATGGGCAAAATGGTTGACAGCTTTGCCGATGACGACAAGGCCTTCTACGAGAAGGAGTTTTCTTTCTTTGACGAAGTCACCAGTATTTCCGGGAAGCTCAAGCCTATCCGGGAGCAGCCCAAGGAAGAGAAGAAGCAGAAGATTGAGGAGGAGCTTCGAAAGATCAAGGTCGAGGTGGGCGTCTACCTGCCTAGCAACCCTGACGGCTCCGTCATTGGCATCGATCGCAAGTCAGGCAAGCCGCTACAGAGCCACGCCAAATGCCCCTTCATGGCTACTTTCAGGATCCAGAAGACCAAGGTGGGCGTGGACGAGGACAACGAAGTGCTCGAGGACGCAAAGAAGGCGCCTCAGGAGCCCCGCGAGAACGGTGCACCTCCTCCTGAGACAACTGTGGAGGCCTGGCAGTCAGCCATCTTCAAGGTCGGCGACGACTGCAGACAGGATGTCCTCGCCCTGCAGATGATTTCTGCCTTCCGCGGCATCTTCCACGATGTCGGACTCGATGTCTGGGTCTTCCCCTACCGGGTCACCGCCACCGGACCAGGCTGCGGTGTAATTGACGTCCTGCCCAACTCGATCTCGCGAGACATGCTCGGCCGCGAAGCCGTCAACAAGCTCTATGACTACTTTGTCTCCAAGTACGGCAACGAGGACTCGCTGCGCTTCCAGCAGGCCCGCAACAACTTTGTCAAGTCCATGGCGGCCTACTCGGTCATATCCTTCCTGCTGCAGTTCAAGGACCGCCACAACGGCAACATCATGATCGACGATGCCGGCCACATTATTCACATCGACTTTGGCTTCTGCTTCGACATTGCTCCCGGCGGCATCAAGTTTGAGCGCGCGCCCTTCAAGCTGACGCAGGAGATGCTCGCCGTCATGGGCGGCTCCACCGACCACCAGAGCTTCAAGTGGTTCGAGGAGCTCTGCGTCAAGGCCTTCCTCGCCAGCAGGCAGTACTGCGAGAAGCTGTGCCAGATGGTCTGGCTCATGATGGACAGCGGCCTTCCGTGCTTCAAGCCCGAGAGCGTCAAGCACTTCCGCGAGAGGTTCGTCCTCGAGAAGAGCGAGCGCGAGGCCGCCGACTTTATGAAGGAGCTCATCAGGAAGAGCTACTCGAGCTACAGCACGGGCATCTATGATCAGTTCCAGCTCCTCACCAACGGGATCCCCTATTGAGGTGGCGGTTTGGCTTGCATCGTTTTATTCAGGGGCTCATTCGTCTTACACTTCATTACCCACCCACACACACACACCCAGTTGTCTTTTGCTCCTCCCCAATACCACCCATATACACATACGATTTACATATAGTTAGCTAGCGCAGCGTCAGATAGAAACAATGAACACCCCGCTGGTTGAGGCATAGTAAAAAAAAGAAAGAAAAAAGAACAAAGACTCCGTTTATCCCAAGGTATCAACGTTTCTTCGTGTACCAAAACGCCAACGCATACCCAACCCTTGACAATAGTGCAGGACAAATCTAAAAAGGAAACAAAGTATGGAAAGTCACGATGACGAGTTCTGCTTCAGCATATGCGTCGGGGCATTATAACTCGTGTAGTCTACATGGACAAAGGCCCTGTCCACGATGGGGACGGACTCGAGGAAGTAGGTGAGCACCTCGGAGAGGTCGTGGCTGTCCTTGAGGGGCATGCTGGCGTCGAGGACGATGTCGACCTCGACGAAGAGCTTGTCGCCGGCGTGGTAGGCACGGAGGTTCTGGATGCGGCGGATGGAGGTGGCGAAGCGCATGGTGAGGTAGAGGAGCAGGTTGCGCTCGTCCGGGCGGGCGGAGAAGCCGGTGAGGTTGCGGACGTGGTGGGCCGAGGTCTGGCTCCACTGGAAGACGACGAAGAGCGAGAGGAGGAGGCCGCCGGTGGCGTCGAGCCACCATATGTGGCCGTAGAAGCCGACTGCGCCGAGGGGGGTCAGGTCAGGGGAAACGGGTGGTCCGGGAGCGGGAATCGGTTGTATGGGGACTTACTGATGGGAAAGAGGATGGAGCCCAAGTTGAAGATGACATCTGTCTTGGCGTCCTCGGCCCTAGTCCATCGTATTAGATCAGGTTAAAGCATGTGTTTGTGAGGGGGGCTGGTAACTCACAATGCTCTGACACTGGAATTTTTGACCAGTCGACACCAAACCCATACGGCGCCCTTGATGAGAATGGTCCCCACCAGGATGGAGAGAGCGGGAATGCCAAGCTGAATGACCTCGTGTTCGGAACTTGCCAGACGCTGTATACACTCGAGGGCGACCTGAAAGAAGGAGGTGATCATGATGATGGAGAAGACGAGGACGCCCACGGGCTCCAGGCGGCGGCGGCCGACGGGGTAGCTGTACTGGTCCTGCTGGCTGGCGGAGATGAGGCGGGTCGTGGTCCAGACGATGGCCGTGCTGAGAAAGTCGAGTACGGCGTCGACAAGACTGGCGAGGACGGACATGGAGGGCACCGAGAAGACGACGACGAGCTTTCCGGCGAGGAGGATGCCGTTGGCGATAAAGTTGACCCAGATGGCCAGGGTCACGATGGGGCTGTCAGTGTCGAGATCAGCCTCCTCCAGCCATGGAAGATTGGGAACTGGGCCCTCCGTGTCCGGGGTAGCGGTGGAGGGGCGCCCTTCTTCCTCCTCGTCATCCTCATCCTCGGCAGTGGCCTGCAGCAGAGGCAGGCTCTCGGTGGAGCGAAAGATGTCCTTGGGGGTGCGCTTCACCAGGGCCATGGTGCCGCTGGGGCCGCTACCACCGGTGCCGTTGGTCGTGGGGGTTGTGGTGCCGTACGAGGCAGGTCTAGAAGGGTTAGGGGCAGTAGATAACGGAGAGAGGGGAGGCTCGTTGTGAGCCTCGTGCTCGTGGATGGTGGCGGGGACATGGATAGGGCGGAAAGCTGAGGCCTCGAGCTCGGCCGAGTACTCGTTGAGCAGCTCGTGGGGAATGGCAGAGTCGAGGAGGCGGTCAATGTACAGGTACTGTTCAATGAGCTCGTTTGTACGCTCATAGTACTTTCGCCTGGGAGAGCATGAGCCATCTCGATACGGTCCGGGGGTTGGTTTGCGCAGGTTTGCGCAAGACAGGGTAAGCCTTACATTGGGGCACGCATGCCGTTGAGCTCGTCTTGGGTCTTCCAGTACCTCTGCCATCGGTAGCGCGGGTTGCTCTTCCCAAGGAGGCTCATACTGCGAGCCTGTGTTCCATGTAGAATCTGGCTGAGGCGCTCCTCGTCCATGAGCAGCCGGCCAATGTCATCCTCATCGGTGTGACGGCCATTGGCGGTCTCTTCATCCTGGGCATGGCGGTTTCCGGCGATTCCTGACAGGCTTGAGGCTGAGCGGGTGCGGATGAGGGATGCCAGGGCGCCGCTGCGGGTGGGGAGACCATAGTTGTAGTCCTCATTGAGTACGAGGAACGAGGGAGTCGACATGCGACGAGGGCGCGCAGTGGGCGACGTCATGGCGATGGAGAATGCTGCGACACTGGGGGGAGGTGCCCCAGCGCTTTGCTGTGGTCGCCTGATGAGGGAATAGGGCGAGAGGGATGGGGATCTGACTGCGGACCCCGTCGCTGAGCTTTGCCGATGGATATTTTCGATACTTTCGACTGAGGGCGACGATGGTTCGCGAACACTGGTGATGGTGTTTTGTCGTGGATGAGTCGGTGGGGTGAGATCTTGAAGTGATTGCCCAATCAGGACGCTGGGATTCTGAGCACTGGCACCAAGGTTACCTGTAGGGCGGTTGATGTCTCAACAATTGATGCTTGAAACTGAAAGGTCCTGAACTGGGGCCATTCAGGCAATGGGCCTCACCCCAGGAATGCGGGTACGTCTCAGGAGACCTACTGTTGGAAAATGAGAATACCACCTCAAGTCCCAGCCCCTTGGGTTAGGATCCGTTGATCTCATCTCATAGCATGGAGTCCCCCCAAGTACGGAGTACGGGGGTTTGAGGACAAGCGACGACTCCTCCCGCTTCTTAGGTCCCTCTGGGAAATGAACATCAAGGTTAACCTTTCACACATTCGTGCTGCGTGTGTGCATACTAGTATAATGCATTCGGGGAGCTGGAGCAGCACTTCTAGACGATGGGGGCTTTTTCTTGGGGAATATGGCCAGTGCTCACTAGCGGAAAACATGACGTGAAGTCGTTGTTGCTAGGTTTTGGAACACTATTACAGGTAGTAGTTGCCCTGAAATTTCACGGCCATTCGCACCTTCCTTCTTGTTTTCGCAATTACCCCTCCAGGCCTCCGTATCAGGAATTAGTGTTCTCACCGATCAGATTCATTAGGATCATGAACAGGTGCCCAATGTACTTACCAAAGGTACACGATAAGCCACGAGTCCCACCCATGACCCGATCGTCGGGATTGCCTCGCTCTGCAGAGATCTCAAGGCGTTTCCCAGCTGCATGAGCCTCCCAAGCACTGGCTGGCGCGAGGACTGCTCGTACCAAGATGCGGCCATGTCCGGTGGTGTTCTTCTTGATCCCGCCTCGGGATGCCTACCCTGCATGTCTCAGGTACACTCCACACGCTGCACGCACGTCATGTCTCGCATGCGTCCGCAAGCGCTCCTCCCCGAACGGTGGGCTGGCATGGTTCGCTGGAAACTTGTTGGTAATGTGGGTGGCATGATGACCGGGTGCTGAGGCTGCGCTGCCTGGATACGAGTGCTGTAATAGTGGGCGCAGACCTGCAGTGCATGGTAGCATGGTGTGGATGGGGTGGAGCTGCCAGAGAAACAAAATCTATGCATCATGACGGTGATAGTCTCTATATTATTACCCATAATATAATAAAACTAGTAGTTAAAGGCAGTCGTTGAGGGAGATTCTGTCTGGGAATCAGGCAATCACGGAGACTACTACTAGTCGGCAAGCACTATCTGTATGAGTTGGTATCAGTTCTTGGGTAACTCTAGGAAGCTGTAGGACCTACTCGCACGTAGTCGCACTGGGTGATGACTGTCCTGGATTGTGACAACAAAGTTTCTTTCCATGCTGCAGGACGCGGATGCGGCTTCGAAACTTTTTTTTTGTTTATTTTTCATGCTGTCCTCTCTCACGGCTCTGCTGTGACCCGTCGCATATGCGGCTCGACGGCGACGCCAACACAGCCAGCTTTTCTGGGTCATGTTGATAATTGGCGATTCGGGTCCTTTTCCACTCCTGAAGATCACTTGCGGTGGCATGGGTGGCCGCTCCGTATCCGCCCTGGTCTTCCGCACTCGCTCTGGAAATGCAGATGGATGACGAAAATGAAGCCATTCGCGGAGCTCGTCCTGCACACATTGTAGCACATACATGCATGGCCTATGGGAGGCTTGAGAGCTACCGCGAGTCAGCCACTGCTAAGGTCTTTCGTTATTAGTGCCGGAGACAACAATTGCCAAGTCGCCAAGCCTCAGGTCCGAAGCTAGGAGGCGAGAATCCAGAGCTTTGCTTTGGGTCAGTAGCCCAAAACCGCCAAATCAATGGGTCCGGACTCCGGAACACCGGGCGTCCCCGTCTCGATCCACACTTCCTTGGCCTTCCATCCCATGATTCCCATCCTTAGGGGTCGAGACTAAAATAAGGGCCTAATAGTGCTCGCAGGTAGGGCGCTGCCCAGCCTGGACTCTCAGTAGCCTGCGGAGGATCCTGCTCCTGCCGAGGGAAACCCCTGCAAACAATGTTCTTTGTCTCCAGAATATGTGTTTTTTTTGTGACAAGCAACATGAACCCCCGTTCTTGGTTTCCTCGCGCGCCGTGAGGCCCAACTCCCGCACTGACCGACAGAATATAGACATCGAGATCGGGATGTTTACCGGCTTCTGTCGCTCGGGCCTCGTCGGTTCCGCGTTCTCACTAAGCCCGGGAACGACCCGATGACTTCCTGCTAGTACATATAGTAGTAGTACTACGGATACTACGTACGTACTATACCACGTACATTGCTCTCCAAGCCGTGTCTTCAAACATGCCTGCCGTCGAGGCCTTGATCTTGCCGCCGATGTACGAGTACGAGTAGCCAGTTGGCCTTCGAGGAGCATGTTGCTGTCGAGGACGGACTGTGTATGAGTGCTAAGTTGGGTGGCGGGTGCCCGCTGTAAATATAACCTAAACATGCTATTATTGTGGTGTATAGGGGCCCCTGGGTCGACTTGGAGTGTTGGCCCGTTCCTAGGTTGGCTGATGAGGGAGGAGGCGTCAGGCGACTGACTGGTTCCTGGCGCCCTGAGACCTCCCACCCAATCACTCGAACCACCCCAGGAGCATCCAGTGTGTACCTGGACAGCGCTGACTCCGGATCTATTTTAATTTTTTTTTCCTTTGCCCGCCCCAGCGACTGGAAATGGTCAAGTGTCTGACCCGTTTTTATGGCAGCGCGGACTGCTTTTGGCGGCGGGAGAGTCCGACGGCTTGTGATGGCTACCCAAGCTGAAGCTCGGGTACCGAAGGTGCTCGAGGCATTGAGAGCGCTGCATCAAGGGCGACAACAAGAGACGTGACGCTCGAGGGACCCCCCGTGGTGGAACGCGGAACGCCACGGTCGAGGGTACGAACAGCGGCTCCATCATTACGAGATCCGGCTCGGTGTCCTGTGGAGTGACTGGACTCCGACTGGAGTGGCGGAGGAGACTGAGGAGTGGTGGAGCGACATCATGGAGCGACATGGATAAACCTGAGACTAGTGGCCGGGGATCACTGGATCAGCAGCTCTCGGTGCCACTCGCTGTCCCAGCTTGTGAAAGCTGCCTGTTGTGGTGCAAGGGTGCAGCCAAGCAGCCCAGGCCAGCTGGTGAGTCCCTGGCCGGGAGCCAAGCGCAGCCTGGCAGCCTGGCAGCCCAACGGGTGGTCAAGTGCACGCAAAATTGAATGGAACACACGAGCGCCTGCTGCGCGATGGATGCATCCGGTGGCCACGGCGCTCATGCTCACTAAAAACGGTGCCTCCTCGCCAGTGGTTCCAGGTTCCAAGGTTGTGTGCAGCGTGCTCACTCACTGAGCGCTCCATCACCTCAGCCAAACCTTCTTCGTTCCCCTCCCGTGTCCTCTTCCTGCCCATTTTCCTCCCCTTCACCCGCCCCAGCCGCCGCCCGCTCGTTCTCGACGCTCGCTCAACATTTGCTTCTCCCCGCTACGTACACGGTGTCTAGCTCCAGCCTGTTTGTCTTCTAGCACGTTTTTATCTTCCACCATCTGCGCATACCTCGCATATTGCCTCGCATCATTTGCTTGCTGGCGTTGGGGCTGGAATCCACCTCCCATCTCCTCACCTCCCCATCTCTCCATCGTCCGAGGCACCGAGGTCTTTGAGCGCCTGCGTAACTACTTACTACTTACTGTACGAGTACGGTGCTCCTCCCTCACCCAGCTCCTTCTCGCGAGCGATCCCGTTGCCTTGATCGACTCTCGCTTTCCGTCGACCGGCTCTCCTTTCGCGATCCCTCGTCGATCTTCCTCGTTTTGAGCAGCTGTCGCCGTCTGCGTGGTTGCCGCGCGCCCATTCGTGCCTCGCTTCGTTTCCATTCTTTCGCATCTCTCCGACTCGCATTAGCGGAACCGCTTTCTTTACCACCATATCGAAATTTCTTTTTTTTTAATACCTTACCCTCTACTCCAGCATCCGGGCTCCTGAGACCCCGTCTGAGGCGGAGGTAGCTGGCATTAATACTTGGCCTTCTTACTTCCGGAAATTACCTAGTAATAATGTGAGTCTCGAATCTTCCCAGACACCGGGCCTCTCACCTGTGGCCGCAAGCAATACCTGACCGACTACTCGGCTTCATGTCTCAATGCCCACGCCGTGTACCCAATAAAAGCTGCCGGGGGCGCTTGGCATTGTCTCCAGCGATCTATCCATCGATATATGTCATTCTGTCATCCATGCATTTTCCGACCCCTGGAGCTCGCGTCCCGGGTTTGGCACACGTATATTTGTATGCTAATCTCGTCGTCCGTGATGCAGTTGCCCGTTGCACATTGTGCTCTTGCTCTCTCAGCAGACGTCCGGAATAATAGGTGTCTGACAATCGCCCCCGTCAACCCCTGTAACGTATCACACGCCCACCTAGCGCTCTGACCACCGGCACAGAGGCTGCTCTGCGAAGACCAACCGACTCCTCAACTCTATTTCATGGGTTGTCGTTGCCTCTAGGCGTTTCTCGGATATTGCATTCTACATGCCTAACAGACTCTCTGCCGCATTTCGGCGGAAGTCCGCTGTGAGCCCGGAAGATATCCCGAACACCCGGCCCATGTCCACCGAGCACTCGACGTTTCGCGTTCTTGAACGGAACCCTCCTCCGGGCGGCCGTGGCTTTGACGGTGGCGCCCGTATGGCGAGGACGCCCGCCAACCCCGCGACTAAGCATGCCAGCCATGACTCGGATTCGTCGTGGGGGGACAACATGTTTGCTGGTTTGAATACTTATGGACACCGGTAAGTAGGCAGAGAACCCTGGGTGTGGTTGGGCGTCGGGCCGTACCCAGGTGGCTTGTTTTGCCGCAACGGGACAGCCCGGTGGCGTGACTCACTTGACTTAATGTGGGAGGGCACGACGCTGACGCTGATAGTGGAAGCGGAGGATCGAACACTACGAAGGCGACGTCGACTGCTACATCCTCTAGGCATAGCAATGCCTCAACTGCCCCTTCATCGGCCGACCTGGCTCATGGCCACGACGACAAACGAGGCAAAAAAAGAGTACCGGCTCACGAGCCCACGAGCCCGCAAGCCCCCAAGTCTGCCTCCAGTTTCTTGGATCGTGCTGGCAGGACGTTTTCATTCGGCATGCAAAAGAAAAATGCCCCACCACCTCCAAAAGACGAACCAGTTCCCGACGTTCCACCTCTTCCCACCTTGCAACGACAAGACGAGACGGGGAGGACGAGAGCCATGACGGCGTCCACCGCGAGTACGGCCACGCCGCCAAGGCTAGAGAATGGCCATGGCCGTGGCCTGGACTTGGGTGGTGATTTCGCATCCATGTTTACTGGATTTGGCAAGAGATCGAGTGCAACAACCCTGCGCAATGAGCCGCCAGCTGATCAGCGCTCCGGCGCCCCGGCTCCCTTGACCCTCGACACTGCTTCACCGGTAGATCCTGCGCCCAGCTCGTCAACCCTGTCGCCTGCCGGCGACCGGGGACAGCATGCCCCTCGACACCAGGCGTCCTTCGAGTACCGATCCTCTGCTAGTCCCGGAGGCGTCGTGGAAGATGCGGACGCAAAATTGCTCGCCGATTCTGTCGCAGCTACCAAGTTTCTCTCCGACGGACCGGGTGAAAGTAATCGGACCTCTCGTTACTGGCAAGACCAATCCTTTACATCGAGCTGGAGAAAGCCAGTAGTCGAAGATGAAATTGAGAACGAGGACAACCTATTTGCGGGGACCCCAGCACGCTTCTCGGGCGCTGCCTTCAGGAGCACGCCTGCTACAAAACCTAGTCCGCCCCCCGCCGGCAAGGTCATGACAGCCGCCGAGTTCGAAAAGCTCAAGAAAGAGAGGGAACGCGAGCATCTGGAGAAGATTATATATGGCGGTACGGCGGACGACGATGATTCGGATGACATTAACTATGACGACGACTACGACGAGCAGGAAAAACTGAAGGCCGATGCCAAATTGAGGCGTCAGAAGGCGGACGCGATGATTGCGTACCGTCAGAAGAACATGAAGACGGTAGGCGGCACAGTCTCACCTGCTCCGCCCCCGAGCCGCCCTCCTCTCCCGGGCTCGCTCAGTGCGCCGCAGCTGGGCACGGCCAGGACGCCCTCGCCCGGGGCCACTCGTCAAACGTCTGAAGAGGACGATGACGAGGATATTCCTCTGGGTGTTCTCCAAGCCCAGGGACTCTTGAACAAGGGTCGCGGCCCCTCTCGTCTGAGCATGGCCGGGGCTGGCTCTAGCAACCCAAACCTTCGAGCCACGGCGCAATTCCAAGGACAGGTACCCAGGTCGTCCTCAGCGATGGGTGAGCCGGCTTCTGCCGGGGGCAAGCGTGCCTCTGTTATGCCTATATTTGCCAGAAATCTGCCTCAGGATGTGCCGTTTATGGGTGGCAATGCCTCGAGACAGTCCATGCAGCCCCAATCCATACACCCACAGGGGCTCGTGGGCGTCATCGCGGACGAGGAACGCGCCAGGGCTCAGCGACGTGGTAGTCCCAACATCGAGAGCCAGAGGCTCCGCGGCGGTGTTGCCCCGAACGATGATCTTTTCGACAAGGGCCCGCTGCTGGGGTACGGAGGAGGGTTTCAACGGAGCCCCCAAACCCCAGCTGCTCCCTCCCCAGCCGAGAAAGTGCAGCTCCAGATGTCCCAGCAGATGACCCAGTTTATGCAAATGCAGATGCAGTTCATGCAGATGATGGCAGGAAATCAAGGCATGTCGCCGCAACAGCAGCAGCAGATGATGCCCCAGCATATGCAGCAGCAGATGCAGCAGATGCATCAGCAGATGCAACAAGGCCTGTCGCCGCAACAGCAGCAGCAAATGATGCCCCAAATGCAGCAAATGCAGCAGATGCAGCAGCAGATGCAACAATACATGTCGCCGCAACAGCAACAGCAGCTGCCGCCGCAGCATCCTTATGGGATGTTTGCCGGAAGTCAATCTTTCGGCAACCTGTCATTGGGTCGCCAGTCTATGAGCGGCCAGTACGCCGGCCAACCCCGCCGTATGGATGCGGGCTCGCGTACCATGAGTATGGTTCAGCCTAGTACGTCGAGCGCGTATCTCCATGGTGGTTACGGGCCCCCTCAGGGTTACACTCAGTCGATAGCGCCGTCGGAGCGAAGCAATGTGGGCCTTCCGGGACGTTATAGGCCAGTATCGCAGGCTTCAGGCTTGCCCGCGGCTCAGCAGATGCACCAGCGGTCAACCTCGGCATCGGGCACCTTGGTCTTGTCCCAGACTGATGGCAACAAGAGCAGGTCTACGATCAGGGCGGTTACCAAGCCCAAGGTCGAGGCCGATGACGACGACGAGGAAGGCTGGGAGGCTATGCGAGCAAAGAGGGATCAGAAGAAGTCACGTTGGAGAGTTAAGAAGGGCAATGATGATTAGGAACAGCTTAGCGGCGAAAGCTCCAAGGCCAGGGGGAAGGGCAAACTTGATTGGGAACGCGGCATCGGCAGAAGCTCCATGGCCAAGGGGAAGGCCAAGGTTGCTGGGGGGCAGCCCAGCGGTGAAGGATCCGAGGCAGCCATGAAATTCCACAGGGGAGAGCCTGGTGGCGAAGCCTCCAAGTCCGCCACGGGGAAGAGGAAGAGGGAAGTTGGTCAGGGGCAGCCCAGCGGTGGAAGTTCCCAATCAGCCGAGGGGAAGAAGGGCCAGACTGAACAGGCACGGCCCAGTGGGGAAAGCTCCAATCCGGCACGGGAAGGTTCCTTGGCCGAGAGAATGAATACATGGAGTCGATTTCGCGGCCGTGCTACTGCGTATTTCGACACGCGAAAGAGGATGGAAGAAGAAGAGAGATGATGGAGCCCCTTGATTCTGGAACACTGAACTATTGCAGCCGTCACCAACAGACGTGCCAGGGATAATAGCGATTGGACTAATGAGGGTTTGTCTGGCTTCGTGGTTTTGTTTCGCATCTTGCGGAAATAGACAATTTCACGTGGTAATTCATATTAATCAAAGCATACATACTTTTGGGCGAGGTCGCGAGCCCAAGCATGCATTCACTAGTCATTTGACGCCATTAATTTTGATTTCTTCTAATCAGACGTCTGGATGCTCTTGGTCTAATGTACAAGTAAAGACTCCTGGCTCCTAAATCCCTTCCCCTAGGTATGTAAATCCCCCGGCGCCCCGGATGCTTGTTCAACCCTCAATCTTGCCGGCGGACCACTCCTGCCTCTTGACGCCCATCTCGACGGCAGCAGAACCCCAGTCCTCGCCGTGGTTGTGGCCCTTGCCGTCAATGCCAGCGCGGGCCTTGGCCTGGTCCTCGTTGAGGACGGTGAGGATGCCAAGGATGACGGGGATGCCCGTGTCGAGCTGGACGCGCATGAGGCCGTGGACGGCGGCGTCGGCAATGTACTCGAAGTGCATGGTCTCGCCCTTGATGAGGACGCCGACGGCGATGACGGCGTCAAAGGGGCCGGAGCCGGCGGCGGTGGCGGTCAGGTCTGTGGTCGAGGACGCGAGGAGGTCGGTCGCGGAGGGGGCGCCGGCGGCGTTGGACTGAATGGTGGAGGCGGAGATGAGGCTGCGAGGGATTGGGGATACCTGTCAGCGGCTTTGAAACTTTCTAGAAAGGAGAAAGGGGGGTGGTGGAGGAGGAGCAGGAGGGGGTTTACCGCTGGACGGCGATGGGGAGCTCCCAGGACCCCGGGCAGGACTGGACGACAATGTTGGAGTCCTTGACGCCGGCCTCGACGAGCTTGGCCTTGGCGCCGGCGACGAGGGGCTCGATGACGGTCTCGTTCCAGCGGGCGTGGACGATGGCGACGCGCAGGCCGGAGCCGTCGTGCTGCTGCGGGGTGGGGCCCTTGAGAGACATGGCCGCGCGCGCGAAGGAGGCGAGGAGCAGGAGGGTTTGGAAGCTGTGTGCGGGAGGGTTCTTGGGATGGGTGCGAGGGGAGGCTCGTGGGGTGAGGGGAAATTGGCGATAGAGTCGTGGAGAATTGAAGCTGACGAAGCTGGGAAGGCAAGGGCTTGGAGGAAGGGGGGGGGAGGGTGGTGGTGGGATGTGGGGTTCTTTCGTTGAGCTTGCTGGATGCTTCCGGTGGCGGGGTAAATGCCACTCGCTGGTGGTGGTGGTGGTGGGTGGTGGGTAGGATTCTTCAACGTCACAAGCTAGAAGCTACAAGGGATGCCGAGCATGAGACAAAGAAAAAGAGCCGACGGAGGCCCGAAACACCATCGCGACCAAAGTGGGATTGGCATTACATGGAGGATGGTTGTGGTCGTTTCCAGCAACCCATTGTCGCATACTCTTCTCTCCATAAGCTAGCTCATCATCGGGCTATGAATGCCGAATATCACCCTCTCGAACGAGACGCCCCAAAGCTGTGTTGTGGTGCCTGTCCATGTTTCAAGCCCGCACAAGCTAGATCTTCAGATACAGATCGAGAATTGGCGATCCTTTCCCCATGTCTTGAGCGCAAATGTAGGCAGCCATGAGTGGCTAGGAATACTACTAGTATGCCATGGAGCAATCAATACCTACCTGGTGCTCGGTGCGCCTCGGCCGAGGTGGTCATAACACTGGGCAGGTACAGAACTTGGAAGGCCGTGCCTTCCCATCGACTTGACCACACCGACTTCTAGCAGCCTAAGGCAGTGACGAGATCTTGCAATTTTATCACGATGACCTCTTCCAGCACATCTTCAAGCATCAATAAATGCAAAATGCCCATCACTCGTTTACCGCCGGATACTGTGCGCCTTCTCGGCTCCTCAGTCACCATTTCCACTCCTGCGTCCGTCGTCAAGGAGCTTGTCGACAACGCCATTGACGCTAGGGCAACCTCCATAGAGGTCATCATCTCTTCCAATACGGTCGAAAAGATCCAGGTCACTGACAACGGATGCGGAATCTGCCCCGAGGACTTTGCAGCACTTGGCCGTCGCGCCTCCACGAGCAAGATTCGCAGCTTCGACGATCTCAACTGCGGCGTGCAGACGCTTGGGTTCCGAGGCGAGGCTCTTGCGAGCGTGAGCTGCGTTGCGAGCGAGGTCATCGTGAAGACAAGGGCGGCAACGGGCGACAAGTCTTGGGCATGGCAGCTCAAGCTGGTCCCCGGCGACCACGGGCGCAACCCGGCCGACGCCCCGCAAATCAAGCCCGGCCCAGTGGGGACTACGGTGACGGTGGCGGGGCTGTTCGGGACAATCCCCGTGAGGAGGCAGCAGGCTGTCAAGGAGAGTCGCAAGACCCTTGCGCGGATCAGGGATATGCTTCTTGGCTATGCGTTTGCGAGGCCAAACATCAAGCTCGCTCTCAGGGTGCCCTGGGAGCCCGGTCAGCCCTGGGCGTATCATCCATCCAACAACCCGGAGTGTTCGAGCTGGGACGTCATCATCCAAAAGTTCGGCACCACATTGGCCCGCGAGTGCGTCTGTATTGCAGGAGAAAAGAGTATTGACACCACCACAGCCAGAAACGGCAACGCACCTGCACAGGGCCTTGTAACGCTAAGCGCCGTCGTGCCCAAGTCGACCTGCAAACCAGACCTTGTGAAGGGGAAAGGAGCGTTTATTTCCGTCGACTCGAGACCTATCACATCAACCCGAGGCACTGCTAAGAGGATTTATTCCGTGTTCAGATCCTACATGAGTCGAACCGAGGGAGGGTCCAAGTTCAAGGCGCAATCCAATCCATTCTTGCAGCTGGATATTCAATGCCCACCAGGAACCTACGATCCTAATGTCGCCCCTCTGAAGGATGAGATCCTCTTCCACGACGAGAAACTTATTCTGGACTGCTTCGAGGAAATATGCCAAAGAATCTACCCGGAAAAGGACGCGAGTCCTGAAGCCGGTACGACTGCTCTGCCTCAAGACATTGGCGAGACAATATCTCTAGATGAACAAGTTGCCGCAGACTTACGTACCAGAATTAGGGAAAGCATGGTTCATCAAGCGAGAAAAGACAGTGAGGATGGTCGGCTAGATGATACGGCCATCACCCCGATCCTCGTTGAGACGAATGTTGCGGCCAACGAGGCAGCTCGATCTCCAGATATTGACCAGACAGCGTTCTTGGACGAGTATGTTACGGTAGACTTCCGAACCAAAACCGGGGTAAACATGAATCGCAAAGAGAGCGACGCTACTGACGATTACTGCATGGAAAATGCGGTCACTACTCGGATTCCCGTGCATCCCATCGGATCCAAGAAGTACCATGCTAGTCTGTCTGACAAGACACCAACATCTCAAGGCCTCGGAAAGAGACAACCAAGGGAGGACATTTATCGTTTCTTTCCTCCTGTGAGCCCTCAAGATGTCCACATCGCTACTAATAATACAGCGACCGAGGCGCAAACTCCCATGCAGCAATGGGAGGCTACTGGGGGGGATGATGATATCGCGGGAGGGTTGACATCGTCCCCAAGTCTTCCAAAGAACCGTTTCAGACAGCCGCTCAAACCTCTGTCACCGTCCAGCCTAGGCAATCGAGATAACCCTCGCCCGCGAGCCTCCAACCCGAACCCTCGGAGCGACAGACTCTCCTGGGCCACGGCAGCTAGTTCCCCTCCACGGAACCCGATGGAGATCAGGGACTCAGTAATAACTGACGAGACCCCGCCACCTGGCCTGTTCTCGTACCCGGCCTTAAGGACTCCCCCTTTATCGAACTCGCGGCGACGAAATGGGACGCCCAGTGCACCATTCAGGCCAATTTTTCCGAATGCAGGAGATCCTGACGTAGAGAGTCGAGTAACCCGTAGACGGTCATCCACGAGCCAGCCGCTGGAAATCATTCCAGGAGGGATGAGCACGTGTTCTTTGACGACGGAGCTCGAAATTTCAGGCGCAGATATTATTCAGAGCATCGACTGCCTTAGACAGTTTGACCAGAGTCTAATCACAGGGGAGGTGCCAAATGCGCTTGATTTCAAGGACATGTCTGAGGCGATGGAAGTTGAGGAGCGACTAGCGGGCGTAGTTGAGGCATGGGTTGCCAGGCTGGATGAGGAGGTGGATGTCGAGTATTCGTTGTTATCTCATGTCAAGGGGAAAGGCAAAGCATGTGAGGGAGGGCCACGGTAGAGACTTCCACATCGGACTAACTGAAACAATTTGCTGGCTATGGTGGCTACATTTGGGATTCTGAGGATGTTTGGGGGCGATTCGGCTCGTCCATGTCGAGGAAAGCGTTGCAGGGTGGTGTTGATTTCGCGGGGTCAGGGGTAAACAACAAAGCAGCTTTCCTTCTACATACGGATGGGCACAGACGAAATGACGTTGGCCGTTGCAAGCTATGATCTCTCGGTGTTCCGTTCTAATACGTAGCTGCAATAAAGGGTGACTAGGAGCAGCCCGATGTGATGTATAACATGACGATGCGCTGGCCCAATAGAAGGGCCCTGGGAGATGACGCGGTGCTTAGCCAGGGGTATGCCAATGTTCTCAAAATAGAAGATCAACCTGAAAGAGGGTTCCGTCATGGGCGATACAGCTCTAGACGAATGAAGATGCGCTGTGTGCTTGTTCACCATGCCTCATAGGGCGGAACGGATCCCGGCTCCTCGTATCGCCCTGTGAAACCGTACATCGCACATGTATGGGCGTCGGCAGTTGTACACGGTTCTCACGGTTCTCACCTGGCAGCTGGCTCGCCGTGGAGACTGGAGAGAGAGAGAGAGATGGAGAGATCAGGGATGGAAAAAGCCGGGGCCCGGCCCATGGGAAGGCATGTCCCCAGAAAGGGGATATAAGCTCGATTGGGAGAATCCCGAGAGGAAGAGTCGGCCATTTGGTCAAGGGACGTTGCGGTCGTGGTGGTGTGGCTGTGAGGCGCCTCGTGAAATCTTACATTGGTGGCAGCAGCTCATGCTGACGACTCCTGCTGGCGCCGTTCGACACGGGCGAATGGGGGCCGGCGCAGAGCTGGGACGGATCAAAGCGAGAGTAGTACCAGCGTCCTAGCAAGGTTTTGTGAGCCGCGAGCCGTGGGTTGTGAACGATGAGGGGAGGACAGAGGGCATCTTGGCGCGTCGGTAAAGTCTTGCGCGTCTTGAGCAGAGTTCTCTCGTTGTCCCTCCACTTTGGGGCGAGGCGGAGCATGGCTGGCAGCTTGGAGCTGCCAGGTGGGAGGTGCCACCCGACAGCAGGGTCACTGGCTGCCTTAGTTGGCCAGTAGTACGTGCTAAGCACCTGAGGCACCTGTACTTAGTGGGCGGTACAGCGCCCACAGGCTGGGCACTGCCAGCACTGCCAGGCATCGCCAGGCACCTAACCAGGGGCCCAGCTCCAGCGGTCCAGCGCAGCTTCCCAGGTGCCCGCTGCCTACTGCCCAGTTCCCACTCCAGCGACCCGCGATCTGGGCTGTTCTATTCTCCGGCGTTGGTCATACCTTCTCTCCTCTGACACCTTCGCTTATCCAGACCTCCAGCTTTCGTTTGGCCTTTTTTTTTTCTTTACTTCTCCGCTTCGCCTTCTTGCACTCTGCCTCTTGTTTCGTTTCCCTTGATTGTCACTGGTTCCGCACAGCGCCATCCCATTCCCTCAACCACCTCTCAGTCAATCGCTCACCTAGGCATTGCCACCGACGATCCACCCCGACCCTCACCCCCCCCCCAGAAGGGGCCGCAGCCTCGTATCCTCCAGCCCAAACTTCGAAGCCCTCTCCCTCCGAAGTCTCCGCCGCCAGGCCAGCCACCAAAAACACAGCATGCCCGCCTTCTGAAAGATCGACTTGTTGCCAGAGGCTGTCCGCCCTTGGCCCTTTGTCGTCTGCTCACCATGTGGTTGGGACTGGCGACAGCTGCTGGCGCGGAGGGCGGCTGCTGCTTCCAGGGCCGACAAGCACCCGCATCGACGCCGCTGCCATCGCCGTCGTTTAAGGGGAAGATGGGGGACGGTGCTGTGTCTTCGACGTCCAACATGAACGGGCGCGCCATCCCTGGCGGTCGACAGCGTGATTCGTTTTCTAGCAGACGACGGTCTCCCAGCGCTTGGCATATCCAACGCTTATCTCGAACGCCGACGCTCCTGGCCGCCATCCTCCTCCTCGCCATACTCGCCGCTACACCCGTCGCCGCCGTTCGAATACCCTTCTCTAACTGTCTTGACGACTCCTATCGACTTAGTGACCCTCGGCCTCTGCAATGGGACCCTCTCTACGCCGACGCCGTCTTCGACACCCAGGGCGAGAAAAACAACCTCCAGGTCATTGTGTGGGGGAATGTAAGCGGCTCCTTTAGCCAGAAAGATTTGCCTCCGCCTGGAGACCCCTACTGGAGCAACGACGAGGAATCGGCTGGCAAGATCATCCAGACGCCCGAGCCCGACAAGGAGAAGCCCAAAGCTACGACTCTGTATCGGCGTATGACGGTCCTCACCTTCGAAATATGGAGTGAGGTCGTGGACTTTTGCGTAGACGGGCTGGTTGACGGAGTTTGTCCGCTGGGCCCCGTTTTCAACACTGATGACATGTGAGCTCCCCCAGTTGTCCAGGTTGCTTGCGAGGCAGAGCTGTTACTGATGCCATGTATCACCTGCAGGGACCTCCCGCATGGGCTCCCGTCGGTCAACATGACCCAGGATATGTTTTCTTCTTACGCCTTTTCGTCCATTTCCCCCAAATTCCTCGTCATATACGGCGACACCAAGGCCACAAACATTGGTTGTATCTCGACTCATGTTACTCCCGATCTAGGCGACCGATCCCAGCTTCTCAGGTTCTTGCCCCTGCTGATCCTCGTCCTCACGGGCGCCGCAGTCATCTTCGCCGCCATGTACAGCCCATGGGGGAGCACCGGCATCTTCCACTGGACCTCCAACTACGGCCGCGACGCTGACTTGCTGCGCCTCGTCACGCCTGGCTTCGGCGACTGTCTTCAGTACATCCAGTTCATTGTCCTAACAGGAAGCCTCAGTCTCAACTACCCCGGATTTTTCCAGCCTATGGTGAGCCAGGCGTCGTGGTCAGCTCTCATGTTCAACCATAGCTTCGTCACCAACAGTGACCCTTGGCAGAGCGTTGTCGATGGCATCTACGTCACTGACGGGTCGTATGGGTTGGAGAAGCTGGGGCAACTTGCCGGCATGGCCAAACCCGCGGACATCTGGGCCAGCATGATGGTATGGCTTCTCATCATCATTCTGGGCGTTTCAGTCCTCATCCAAGCCGGGTTTCTCGTCCAATGGGCCCTCCGCACTCTCTCCAGCATCCCAGAGGAAGATCTTCGAGCCAAGAACATCCCCTTCGCGGTGGGAAACGTTATTCGCATCGTGTACAACTACTTCCTTCTGCCCATCATCGCGCTCTCGACCTTCCAGCTGGTTGTGGCATCCCAATCACCGGCATTTGTTGTGGCCCTTGCCGTCGTCACCCTCGTTCTGCTCATCGTCTTTACATCATGGACTTTGTTCCTCATCATCAGGACACGGCCCAAGTCCGTCCTCTTTGATGACTTGCCTATTGTACTACGCTACGGCCCGCTGTACAACACCTACTCGGATCACTCGGCCGCATTTGCGCTAATACCTGTCGTGCTCACATTCGTCCGCGGAATCGCGATTGGAGCTGTGCAAGCTAGCGGTATTGCCCAGGTGATTCTGCTGGCCATCTGTGAGGTTATCCAGGTGCTCACGATACACGCCTTCCGACCATTCAGCCCGCCGACATCTATGAATGCCTACCACACCATCTTTTGTACCATGCGGTTCTTCAGCGTCATGCTCATGGTTGCGTTTGCGCCGTCGCTGGATGTCGGCGATGGGCCGAAAGGCTGGATCGGATATGTGATCCTCTTTCTGCATGCTGCTGTGCTTGTACTGGGATTCTTCATAAACGCTCTGCAGACTATTGTGGAAGTCATAGCCTTGATGTTGGGCGCCGGTGGCGACGATGACCGTGGTCTCACGAGAGGAGGCCTGTCCAAAATCTTCGGTATGCGCCAGCTTTCGCGACGTGTGGCTCCCAGGAGCGGACCATCGCGAGCAAGCCAGCTGTCGACATCGGCCATGCTGGACGCAGAAGATGGGACCAAGACCGGTTATTCCATGCCCAGTGGTCGGGTCAGGAGTGAGTCTGGGGCCAGCCTAGGCGGGATGCTTGGGCATCAGAGGCTCAGGAGCAACTCGGTGTTTGACGGTAGCGACGTGTACTCGGGACAGGGCCACCATCGCCATGTTGACAGCGCAAGTTCCTACGCCCCAGGCACACCGGCCGGCGAAGCGAGCACATTCTCGTTCCTCACCTCGCCCACCCTTGCCAAGAGTCAGCCCCCGTCACTTCCACTTGAAGCGGCAGACCCTTACTATCGACCTCCCCGAAAGCGCCAGGAGAACTTCACTGAAGCGGCGCACCCCGGAAGCCGCCGGGTCTCGGTAGTTGGGGATCCCAAACGACTTAGCGCCACGGGGGGTCCGGCAGCCGAGGCAGCCGAGGCGGGAGCGGAGATTTCTCGAGCCGCCACGCCGGCGCCTGGGGGTAACCCTGTCACCTTCCTGCCCAACCGGCCAGATTATTCGACGCGCGAGGTCGATTTCTACTATGGTGTACGAGGCCCAGCCCTTAACTCTGACGCCCCTGGTCGGAGACTGGGCACCGGACCCGCTGATCCAACGGGGCCCGTTGCCACCGCCACCGGTTGGTTCCGCAACTTCTTTGGAGGCAAGACCAAGGAGAAAGGAAAGGGCTTCGAGGTTGTGCGGAGCGCGCGCATGCCGCCTGATATGATGGCTCGTCACGGTGCCTTTGGAGATGAAACACCCCCGGAGGGCATTCCCGTGGCTATGGGAGTGCTGAGGAACGGGCCGATCGACTCTGACGATGACGAGCCGCGAACCAAACCATCCCCCAAGCGCAAACCAGGCGACCTGCTGACCGAGACCGGCGAACCCCGAGGGCCGGCAGATGACGAGCCGGACAGCCCAGTACTCGAACGACTACCACGGGGCTCTCAGCCGCTGGGACCTGGCGATACTAGCGACAGTGCTGGCCAGGCCAAGGCTGAGGAAGGATCTGAGGCTCCTAGGAATAGCCCCAAGAAGAGCTCAGGTCCAACGGGACAGCCACGATCCATCACATCTCCATCGCACGCAAAGTCGGCCGGTGATCAAAGTCAAGAAGAGCCCCACAGAGCTCCTCAGCTCTCACAGCTGCCGTTTGAGCGCACCGGCTCCCAGAGGCGTCTCTCGTCACAGTCGTCTACCGAGATTAATGTTGATCTCTCGAACCGGGAAGAACGGCCTGCCAGTTTTGGCGTCGTCTCGCAGCACAGCATCAACCGAATCGATCCTGAGCATGGTGTTGGCGATCTGTTCGGGGCTTCGGCTGAAGTGGTCGATGCGCAGGATACCCACAAGCGAAACTAGAGCCCCTTTCCCGCGTTTATATCTTAACTATTGCGAGCCTTCTCGCCACATGATGACATTTACTCATTTGTGCCATGTATAGAATACGGGGATAGCTTAAAAGCTGTCACCTTTGGATTTTTGTTGATGCGTTCTCCCGAGGGGATTTCTGGAGAAGCTAATACCGAGCTGTGGATGCCTCATTCCATAATTTCTTTACACTTGTCTTTAGCCTCTTGTTTGCAATTTAGCGATGGCGTAGTACGAAAAGAACAAAGGGGGTAATCGCTGAAGGATTTCACTTGGAGGATGGTACACGGGATAGACCATTAGGATTAGGCTGGGAGGACGAGGACGGGTATCATAGTTCATGGGGGGTGGCTGCACCCCCTGTTACGCGAATGAAAAACAAAATCTCTGTCAAAGCTGTTTTATACCATGTGTCTAAAACCTTTGCTCGATGTTCTTGTCATTGAAAAGACTGGGCATCTTGGCTAAGTTCTTGTTGCTACTATCTTTATCGCGAAGGAGGATATCGCACCTGGTCAGTCCAGGCCTGCCCCCTGTGGTTTTGGTCTCTGGGTTAAGCACCATGAACAGGATCTTGCTTGGCGATGTAGCTCCTGGCGTGATTGTTGGAAAGACGGCAGAAGAGATGAACAGGGGTGAGTGATCAGGCGGAGGATCGATGGCATATGACAACTGGTCTAGTGGGTGTAGATCTAGCAGACTCTTTGCTTGGTCCCTTCGAACAGGGCCGAGCCCGCTTGGCAAGTCTTATATATATTGAGTGTTATGTTTGACCGCCGACCTTCAACATGGTCCTAGCTGGACAGTCAGGCCCTTAGGACTCCGAGGCTTCTCTGATACAGGTTCGGCTGGTCAGCTGAGGAACTGAACAATGCCGTATACTTTATACAGGGACAGAGGTTTGTGAGCCCACGTTGGGCCTCCCCAACTTTCCAACTGCGACTATCCGCTCTAGGCTCTCCCCCCTGAATAAATGATGCTGGCGGGTTGTAGTATATACAAGCTTCGTCTCCTTTATTTCACGCCGATGAAGCCAATTCCTGACCGTGCTCTTCGAGCAGCCCGTTTGAGCGCCTGCTCCTCGACGTCGGTCCACTTGACGCTCAGCTCATCCCACTTCTTGCCGGGCGTGTTGTACTCCTTGCGCCACTGGGACTGCATCTGCTGCATGCGGGCCATCTCACGCGGGTCGCCAGATCCGCTATAGACAATCATGGCGGTGCAGGGCGGGAGTGACTCGTGGATGCGGGAGAGGCGCTCCGAGAGGGTCACCAGGGCTCGCTCAAGCGGCGAGGCCTCGGGAAGGGCGTCGGAGCCGGCTTCTGTGTCACCATCAGGGGGGCCGCCGTCGCTGCTGCTGTTGTCGACGCGGTTCTTGTTCCACCACCCCTGGAGGGCCTCGAGCTCGCGCATGCGAGCCCAGACAAAGTCGACGCCGCCGCCCTTGATCTCAAGGCCGTCCGGATCTCCCTTGACGGCGCGGATGACGTTGGTTGTGACCTCCTCATCGTTCTTGCAGCCCAGCTGGTGCGTGGCGCCCGCCCCGGCCCCCTTGGATGGCTGGCCCCAGTCGACAGCTGCGCTGGTCTTGCCAGTCTCCATGCCCCCAAGAGCCGCATCGCCACCCTGCGCCTTGTAGGCCGTGCCGGCGCGACCTAGCCGGCGGAAGAGATTCTCGCCCTGGGCATCAGACGTGCCCCAGAGCTTTCCCTTTTCACATTTTTGCTTGACAAGGTCGAGGCACGTCTTGGCGTCCTCGATGCTGTTGTGACCACTGGCGCCACCCTTCTGGATCTCCCTGGAGAGATACTTCTGCGCCAGCCATTTGAGGGAGGATTTCAGCGGCGGTCCGCGAGGATGAGGGTAGAGAATAGATGTGTCGACGATGAAGGGGTGTGTCAGCCTCATCGCCTTTGTGTCAGACTCGAGGGAGTGCCCGATGAGTATCGTGCGCGGATGGAGAATATCGAGGAGCTTCTTTTGAATATCTTGGAGAGTAGTAGTCACAGGAGCAAGCATCTCGGGCGTTATGCCAGAGAACTGGGTAACGTAATCAGTGATGGGCTTATCTGGCTTGACGAGCTCGTCGAGGACGACCTCGCCGGACCAGTTGACAAGGCTGATGCGGGTAAGCGCGAACTCGTTCTCGCCCGTCATGCACATCTCGCAGTCTAGGGCCAAGACTTCTCGGCCTGCAGTGATGCTACCTTGCTGGATTTCGTCCTCGGGGACAATACCGTCCTCGAGCTTGTCGACTTTCGTGGCGACCCAGCCTTCGGGTGGCACGAACTGATCCCGTTGCTCTCCCTCGGGGAGCAGCGCGGGGTGGACGAGATAGCCATTGTCTGTCAAGTCATCAGCTGTGGCGAGGAATTCAGTGATGCGTGTGCGTTCATTCTTCCAACCCTGAGGCTCTGTGGCAGGCCTCACGCCTGAACCCTTCTTGGGCTTGTCCTTGGAGGCTGGAGCCGTGAGGAAGGCGGCCATGGGCGAGTGCATCTTGCCGTGCTTGTCATCGCCAGGGGTCCTAACCGGCCATAGATGGGGGAACATGTCTGCAAACGGCTTGAGGGGATCAGGGAGCTTCTCCTTGTCAAGCGCCCGGGGGTAGTAGTCATCTGGGGATGTCAGGATGCGATCCTCATCCTCGGCGCTGGGAGCCGCGTCGTTGTATAGAGCGTAGTCGACGCCAGCCTTGAACATGGCCTCCTCGAGCCCGGGGACCATGATGGCGACAATCTTGCGGAACTGGGGGCGATGCGACACGGCGACCCATTGTGGGCCAGGGCCGTCGGCGAAGATGTACGTCACCAGGTCGCGCAGGTTGTTGAGGTTGATCTTGGAGTTGAGACGCGCGTTGGGCGAGAAGGTGATGGCGGGATAGCCCTTGCCCGGTTTGGGGAGCTTCTTGGCCTTCTTAGTGGGCCGTTGAACGACCTTCCAGTCACCGCCATCCTGGTCCTCGTCAGGCGCCCTTGGACGCTTCAGGCTTCCATCGCTGTTGGCATCGGCTGCCTCTTTCGCGAGGCTGGTCATGTCGCTGTCTCCTTGGCCTATAGAGCTTCTGTTGCGAAGCGCGAGGTGATTCGAAGCGAGGTCTGTCGAAGAAAGATAATTTGAAAAGATTCGCTCCTCAGCGGTGGTCTTGTCCGCGGCGTCTTGGTCGGTGTTTGCGCTGGTCGTTGGCGCAAGTCTGTCGAGGGCGACGTCTTTGGCGCGCTTGAGTTTTCTCCTCAGGCCCTCCCACATGCTATTATGTAGGGAAATAGATGCAAAACCCCTTTAGATTGATAAAAAAACGACACAAACGAGCAGCAGCAGCCGTCTAATTCGACTGTTGCGTCGTGTTGAAATCGAATTCGCCTGGGGATGTGCAAGGAAAAATGGCAAGGTGAAGATGGTCAGGTACGAGAGGGACGCTCCTGCTCCTGCTGAGCTTATCTTATCGGGGATGCCCACTGTGGACTGTGGGGTCCAGGCAGGAAGCACTTGAACCACAATTGGCTAATGACAATCAACAACGGCTGTCAGGTGAATTGCCTTTTGCGACTTCCTAGGAAGTTTTGAGCTTACATCGTCAATTCCAACATGGCATAGGTACTTATTCATCTGGTAGAGAGCCATGGTTTCTCGCCTAGCGTTTAAAACACTCTATCCGGGGCCATGACTCTCGGCAAGGCTCTTTGACGGTTACCAGCAAACCGCCAAAAACCGCCAAAAACCGGGGGCCCCATCGAGGGCAGGAGTCCGCAGAGCATAGAGATGGGAGGACCTATACGCCTTAACACCTTGGAGGTATGATGTGCCGTGGCTGATATACATGGTGTGTTCTTTACGAGCCATCGCAAGCAACCGTCTCTCTCACTTCACCAACTGGACATGACCACCAGCTAGCAGCATCTCCAGAGCTGGTACCCGCGCTGGGGCGGTGAGTAGGCACTCCAGATGGAGATGAATGAGACTCTTCAAATTCCCATTCAGGGACCTTTGACGAAGAGAAGCGAGAAAAGTTGGTCCCCGAGATCCTGGGATTGGTGTGGTGGGAAACTCATCTCTTGGCCCTTGTCCCAACAATCTCAGCCTGTAGGCTCTTTAAAGTCATTGTCCAGCGCTGCTTTCCCAAAGCCAGCCAAGGTATGGACAGGATCCACGACGGCATATTTGAAGAATGCCTGGGACTGGTCGGCTTCCGGATTCGCCGCCCAGACGTTGATGAGTGACAGCTCTTTTTCCCTGCCAGGCAATTGCCTGATATCACTCAGCATGTCTTGTGCGTCAACCGATAATTCCCATTCCCTAGCGAACCCCTCTGGGACAAGTCGGAGCACCATCATGAGAAGCATCTGGCAGAGCGACACCTGGTCGGTGTCCCGGAGAGTCTCTTGGACCCGAGCATGCAGGCTCGTCTTCGAGACCATGTTCCCGGCGGAGTCGCTCAACGAGTTTGTGTCGGCGGCTGTGTTGGACAAAAGCTTGGCAATTCGAAAGAGATCCTGTATGCGGGCAGAATGAAACGGTGGTGGATAGCGATAAGGGTCGCAGACTGTTGCCGTGAGGCAGGCTGTGGTCAGGGCGAGTGCCCAGTTCTGTTCCTGGGCATAATAACTGGATACGTCGGCTACAACGCGAGGCAGAGGAGCCATTGCCCACAGTTCATTTTCCACCAGGGCCTTGCAGCAGCGGTACCCCTTGTTCAAGGCTAAGCGCTGTGAGCGCTCATTCCAGGCTACGCTCGATGACTTCATGTCCGCCAAAGCCTTTTCGGAATGAGCATTTGCTGCTGCCGACGTCTGCCTGTCCGTGACGGCAGGATGCTGGTGCACCTCGGAAACCTCGGGGGCAAGACTGAGGCGATTGAGGTCGAGGCTGGGGTACATAGCACAGGCTTGATAGACGTTGAGGTTATCCCTGCAACGGGGGCAGTGGCACTGGAAGCTATATGGCTCCAGGGCCTGCATGCGTTTGGTTTTAGGTAGTGTGTAGTCTATGATTAGTTAGCCATCTTCTTCTTGCATACGTAGTTACGAGGCTGTTATCGATTAGGTGAGCTCGACTTACCCGTGTAAGATATCTCAATCTCGTCACCAGCTTGGATTGCCTGCGAGGCCCGGAGAACAATGTTCCTCCCAAAGACCTGAACCTCGGCGTTAGGCACGCAAGAGTGGTTGATCATGGCGAGGGTCGGCTCGAGAAAGACACCAGCCTCCTCCCCATCGTTGTCCGACCAGTTGAAGGCGTTCGTCTGGATCTAAACACACCCACCGTCAGCCTCGCTCACCAAAGTAGCCTCCCCCATTCTCACCAAGCAGGACCAACCTTGCACATAAGCTCGCAAGCCCTCCTCACCTGCTCCTCCTCCGTGCCCACCCCGGAGCACCCACACGCCCCGAGGGCCATCACCTCCACATCCCTCCAGCGCTTCCCGCCCTCCCGCCCCCGCAGCGCCTGGACGTTGCCCTCCAGGGGCTCCAGCGCGCTCCCAATGTCACCCTTGAGCAGGGCCTGTATCAGCAGCCGCACCGGGGTCGGCACATCGCCCCTCCCCGCGTCGCGGACGCGCGCCAGCGGCCTGCACTCAGCGGCGTGGACGGAGCGCCAGTGAGCGCGCTGGCAGGCGGCGCCGCAGTAGTAGGCGGAGCGGCAGCGGGTGCAGGCGCGCGGGGAGCCCGGCTTGAGGCAGTTGGCGCAGAATGAGGCGAGGTGCGGGAGCGAGGGGAGGAGGAGGAGAGGAGTGGTGGTGAGGATGGTGGCACCGGGGGCGAGGGCTGCCGTGGAGATGAGGGCGCGGCCTTTGGTGGGCGTTTGGCGGACCTCCACGGCCGGGGGAGCAGATGCCATGGCGGTGATTATGAGGTATGCTAGCAGAAGAGTGAGGGTGGTTGTGGAGGGTTGATATTGAAGAACTGGATGGTGACGTGGGTTAGGAATTTTGGTGGTGGATTCCCGCCAGGCACAATGAGCTGCCCTTACAACACCACACTAGGTACATCGGCATCATCTATCAGTACAACCCAGGGTTACTTGGCTATTCTGTATCTAAGTGTGTATATATTTGTCTTATTTTCTGGATAATATTACTTGCGCCAAGATGTAGACATTCGCAATATGCATCATGCTCTATAATTCCACATGTTCTGGAGCCCCGTCATTGTTCTTCCGCAACGCCGCCAGCCTGTCATGCAGGTCCTTGCTCCAATGCTCACTGTCCTCCTTGTTCGCCTTCATGATCCTCTCGACGTGGAAATCCCAGCAGCCCTCATTAGTCCGCGAACCCTCCGTCTGACACTTCTTGTCGCTCATCCTAGCTACCCTTGGCCACTCACCAGGGGTGGCTCCCATGTCCTCGTCAAGGAAGTTGTCCAGCGCCAGCTGTCCGGCTTTGCGCTGGACGCTCGCCCAACCCTTATCGTCCAGAGCCAGAACCTCGAGGAGGAGGCTCATACCACCGTTGCGGAGGAACTCTGCCCGGATGGCGTCATCCTTGATGAGGCCGTTGATGGCGGAGACCTTGGCCTTGGCCTTATCAGCCGAGTCCTTAACGGCAACGGATGCGTCCTCTGGAACAAGGCTCGAGTAGAAGCGTTGCTTGAGCGGGAAGGTATCCCCAGGGCACACGGTCCCCATAAGGTCTTTCCACTCCTTGGAAAGTGCGCTTAACGCTGTCGGGTTGTTGGACAAGGCAGCAGCCAGGATATTTGCTGCTTGTTGATCGCGAGGGCTTACACCCTCAGTTGCCGGGGCGCTGCGCTCCACCATGAGGCAGAGAAGCGAGTTCAACACTGCCTTATCCTCGGTGATCTTAAGGCCGTAGTAGATATCATGAGAGATTTCCTTCAATGACTCCAGCGCCTGGTCCAGCTCGCCCGCACCGTCCTTGCCAGCCCCAGCCTTGACGACCTTGAGCGCCTCGAAGAAGTACTGCGCCGCGTTTTCCGGCTCCTTGATCTTGCCGACGGGCTCATACTTGGGGGCGTTCCGCGGGATCTGGGGCTCGTCTGGCATCTCAGGCTCCACCACCAAGACGGACTGGTCCGTGACGGCATCTGTGCCCACGGCCACACCCTCCAATTCAGAGGGAATTTCGCCCTCCACGTTGATCTTGGCCTCCAGCTTCCCGGACGTCATGTTCATCCGGACGTGGAGGCCTTTTGGCAGGTCCTGGTCCTCGTGGACCGTCTGGAACTCATTTGTTGCGCGGAAGATGCGAGGGTAACACTCGCTGGGGTCGGATGTGTGGCAGATGAGTTCGTCGTCTGACGGCGGTGGTGGTTGTGACGCTGATGCTGAGGCTAGAGCGAGGGCTGGAAATATACAGAGCAGGACAACGAAGAGGACGGTAAGGAGCAGTGACACCGCTGGTTTCCTCCGAGTGTGATGCATTGTGTCTAGTTTGGTCCCCGTTTGGGGTCCGCAAATCCGCTAGATGCCGTGGTTGGTGAAAGCGCTGTCTAAGAGAGTGACAACCTTGGAAGGTGACGGGGTATCTCAGGATAAAATTACACACAAAGATGAGGCGCTAGAAATCAAGAATGAATAAAGGGAAGTATTTGGTAATAGCCTCGTGGCAAGAGAGGGCGTATGGATTAAGTATCTCGGGAGGATGATGTGGAAGATGAGGACACGGAATCAAGCCAGATCTCATCGAAGGTCAAAGAATTGGACAAACGAGTTCGCCAGCGCTATTATGATGGAGAACCGGGGCAGCAAAGACGCCAAAATGGCAAAAGGTGAGCATGGCGTTTTCTGATTGGTTGATGTGTAGCCACAGGACAGCCACAACTCCTTAGCCACATCGGAGGGCGATGAACTTGGCGAAGGTACGTACTTCTCAGCGTTTTTGGCAACTTCCCAACTTCCACCTGGACACGTGGGTGACAACTGTTGACACTTGCGGTGACTCACACACAACTCGGAGGCACCAGAGGGCCCGCATACATGAATCATGCTCATACGAACTCCAGAAGGAATCCGATAAACAATAGCATGGCAATGATATCTCGATGAGAACCCGCCGTGCACTCGCACGGCCGCAGCAACTGCGAGGCAGCTGCCAAAGCCCGCCAGCCTGAGTTCCAGTCAAGAATCTGTGGTCGCTCAGGAACCTTTTCTTGCGTAAACTGAGTCGGCGCCTGGGCTTTGGAGGGCTACTCGCATTAGTCCACCTTGCCATCGACGATCGTTACCTTGAACCCTTGAGCGGTCGGAATGAACTCGTGCCCATATATGAGACTTGTCGCGCATCTGCGTCTCCGTCGGACTCTGCCATAGGGCCATAGGAAGTCCAGACGTTCCTAACGGCTGGAAGCAGACGCCGTCACGTAATTTGTCTTCGAGTCTCCTAGGCAGGCGGTAATCGCATAAAAGGCGGTCGTCGTCGTCAGGCGTCGTGACTGTCGTCCCAGGGCCCTGTGCTGGATCGACGGTGATATCTCTCTGATGCGACTGTACCGAACGTAAATCTGAAATGGCTCTGCCTTCCAAGAACTTACTCTTTGGCCTTGCCATGGCCCTCATGTTCATTAGTGCACACGCTGCACCTGCGCCACATGGTCGCAGCACCACCTCCGAGCTCACTCGCAATCAACACCCATCGCGCGACCCTGGCGATCCTGAAACGGCCTCGACTGGCAGTGGAACAGTAACAAGTGAGCGCTTCCCCGTGGGACCCATGGCGGAGCCGGGAATTGTCGGGGGTTACGGCCCTCGTTTCGCCGACGATATCATTCCATATTAGAGGACTTTGGTGGGCGCAAAAGAAATTGATGGGAGTGCTGGGCAGAGGCGAGTAATTCCCCCAGGGTTGCGAAGGCGCTGGAAGGTGTTGAAAGGGGACCAGGATCCGTAGGAAGGAGGTGGGATGCCTTTGGTGGAAGAGTTGTGCCGTTTACGGATGCTGGTGGACAACTTGATTCTCCTGTTTGCTGCTCTCATCATTCTCGTAGGCGGTTAGGTCGAATTTCACAATCATATCTTGATCCAGATGAATTCAGAAATCTGGCCTCTCTCTTGATATTGTGGCCGGGATAGGTTAGTGGGCTCAGCTGGATTGAAACAGAAGTGCGTGTTCGTACAAGTCGGATATATAGCAGCGTAGAGGACGCACCTTGTTAAGGATATAACCGTGAAATCACCTCCAGTGATACAAAGGTCCAGTGCTGGCTATTGTAGCATCTGGCGGACCTTAAATAACCATACTTGTCGTGCTCAATCCTCTTGCGGCAGGAGTGCTGAATTGCCTGACCGATCCTCAGGTTTGACATGTAACTGCTGCTGACTCTGACACAGGGGGTTGGTTACCTGGATTCTGGCCAAAGTGCACAGCATTTTGCACAGTGCTTGGGCGCTGTCATTGGTCAGAGCTCGCAGAAATCTGGCGCTGTTGCTTAACAATCACAGTGCGAAGACAATCCATATCCCCAGGAGCTTTGCTCCTTCGCCCAGCAGCAGTTCATGTCAACACCCACCTCATTTACAACGTTGCTTTCCATCACTTTACCCGCCCCATCGACCATTTTGAGCTTTGCGACGAGTCTGGGATTCATTGTCGTTCTTTTTTTATACTCCTACTCCTACGACTGTCGAACATACACCCAGACACTGATTGATCGGCCCGCCTCGAACCTTTGCCTAAGACCTCGCTAGCCTGGGCTGTGGAGAGCGGGAGCTCCCAAAACGCGAGAACCATCATCCTGCGGCGGGACGAGAGACCCTCGAAAACCCTCCCCCGAACCGAGCCAATACAAAAAAGCCTCCAATCATGCCGTCGCCGCGCCGCGTGCGCCTCCTGCTCCTGGTGGGCGTGGGCATGGCCCTCCTGATCCTCGTCTACCTTCCGCGCCTGGGGACCGAGTCGCCCGAGGACTTCTACGACAGGACGGTCCACGCCATAGACAAGCAGAGATCCTCGGGGGCGGGCGGCGCCGCCGCCGGGGCGCAAGGGTCCCAACCGCTCCAGCCGGCCGATAGGGACAGGGACGGCGACATTGACGCCGAGGACGAGCTCCTGGGCGCCGAGATGCAGGAGCGCCTCCAGGAGGCGGAGCGCAGGGCCAAGGCCAAGGCTAACGAGAGGGCGCCGCTGCCGCCGGATCACCCCAGCGACGTCATCGGGGTGGGCAGCTCGGCCGACGGGCAGGACGCGTCGTCGGACGGCGCGGACGCTCAGGTGGTCGAGGAGGAGAGGGACACGGAGGCGGAGCTCAATTCGATCCTCAAGAAGTCTCCGAGTAAGTCTTTCCGTGGTGTATTGGGAGTATGTCTGTGACTGACAAAAGGGGGGGGGTTCCAGCCATCATCTTCTCCAAGACGTACTGCCCCTACTCGAAGCACGCAAAGCAGATCCTTCTCGACAAGTACTCGATCACGCCGGAGCCGTACGTGGTCGAGCTGGACGAGCACGAGCTGGGGCCCAAACTGCAGGACTCGCTGAAGGAGAAGACGGGGCGCCGGACGGTCCCCAACATCCTGATCAACGGCGTCAGCATCGGCGGTGCCGACGAGGTTGCGGCGCTCGACGAGGCGGGCGAGCTCATGAACAAGGTCCTCGAGCTGGGCAGCAAGCGCATCGAAATGGTGAAACGACCCGCGTCTCGAGGCTCGCGATCATGAGGGCCGGCAAAGTGGGGTGTTGGGGGGGCGCCTTGCGCACATCACCTGACCTGATCCGATCTTCTATTGTTCATCTACTGTATTTGTAGGTATTCTGGCATGATTGTGTGCTGCACTTGTGATACGGCACGGGTACGCTATTGGCGCAGTGATGGGGGCTCGCGGAGAGCCGCTTGGGATATGAGGCACATGACCGGCGTTGGGATTGGGAGCATATGTTAGAGGAGGAAACGTTTCAAGCCTTTGTCTTTATTCAGAACCTCCCAAGAGACCCTTGATGATGCCCATTGTCCCCTCGGCCCATCGGCACCTGAATAAGACAGCTGGCGGCCAGTCCCTTGACAGGTGAAGGACAATGGTGCCAGCCGTCAGCACCGCAACGTCGTCAGCCTAGCAACACCACCTACGGGCAGCTAGCTGTCTGGCACTCGACCCCTTTGCGCGTGGACAAGCCAGGCGCTATCCAGGAGGAGTGAATCACCGCTGGACCGTTCCGTCCGTTCTGCACACTTGGTATAAGTTCCTTCCCCGTGTAGAGGTCAGAACTTCCTTCTCTTCAACCTCGTCTTCTGACCTCCCTTGCTCGTGACCGCCACGTTGGCTGCCCACAAACTCTTTGCAACGCCTTTGCTTGGTGGCTATTTTATTTGCATACATTGCCAGCACCATATACGGAGAAGCGGGAATAGCTGTATATTATTTTGCCAGTCGAAGCATCTTTTGTTTTTGCCCCGGCCAACCCCCAGCCCCTGGCGAAGATCGTCCTCGTGGAAGACTCTGCTTCTTCCGCTTCCTCTCCCCAGCGATGGAGAAGTTCCTCAAGACTGGGGAGCTCGTCTTGCGAGTCGTGGAGCTCGCAGACCAGGGCACCGTGAGGGCACTCCTGGAGATTCCTGTACGTTGAGAACTCAGCGCCTTGAGTTTGAAGAATGACTTGCCTGACAGACGGGCAAAACTCCCACGAAGCACTTCGCAGCTCTTATGAGCCACTACAAAAAGTCGGTCATGAAGACGAGACACAGCCGATACACTCTTCCGGCTGGATACGGTGGTTCCCCAGCGCTGCTCACCTATCATCTGCTCAGATATGGAGCAGATTCGTCAGCGTTCTACTGCCACACCAGGCTCCGGCCCATTGACGACTGGAACTCCATCGTGGTGGTTGAGGCCCGCGAGCGAGAGATCGAGATACTACTCAACGCGCCATATCTCCGTATCCGACCGGCACCGGGAGGTGCAGACTTCAGCTGGCCAAAGCTCGGCGCAGGCCCCAAGGCTAAGCTCCGAGCCGTGCTGAAGAAGGGGCTGTACCTCTGTGACGCCATTCAGGATATGGGGGCTAGAGCAGCGGTCGAGCTGCACCATGAGAAGCGGAACTCGGACGCCACGGCCGTACGCACGCGGCGTCTGCAGGTTGCGTTCATTGAGGACCTGCCTGACGAAGACCTCATTTCGTTATACACACTTTGCCGCATAGTGGCAGAGAGCTGGCATGGCGTGAACATGATGCCGGCCCATGTCTTTGGTAACCCAATGAGCTCGGTCTTTGAGAAGGAGTTGGTCTTCAAGGAGACGCTCCTCCGCTTCGGCAGCTGGTTCCTCTTCGGAGAGGTGCGCGGGTATGGGCCCCGGTCGTACCACCGCCGCCAGCTCCTCGACGAGACGCACAAGGAGGCTATCAATCCCCTGCACAGCCCCCCGTACGGCCCCACGCACAGCCCCACGTACAGTCCAGCTATCCAGAAGGAGTCGGCGCTCGTGGCGACGATGAACCATGAGCTCCATGTGCGGTTCAAGGTGCGCGTGAGAGACCTGGATAGCAAGGTGCTACCAATGGTGGAGGGGATGATTGGGGCGACAAGACCGGCGTTCAAGAACCCACCATCCCAGCGCGGCCATGGCTCAGCCGCCACTGTATAATATCAGCCGGGCACGTATCGGGGTGGCTGTTGGGGCAGCACATGGGGTTGTCGCCTTGGTCTGGTTGGATACTTGACGCATGGATGTGGCCTAGTTTCGGGTGGGAGAGGACGGTACTCGAAGCATGACGCTCGTGGTTCGTTGGGTGTAAATGGGGCCACAGAATATGGATTTCAATCATGTTTTCTAGAAGCGTATCGCAGATGATGTCGAGAATCAAGCAGGGGCTGTTCCCCTTGAGCGGCGAGTGGGTGCTAGGTACGGAGTACGGGCATGCCTGTGAAGTTTGTGTGGATTTGTGGGCGGTGCACTCCGTACGGAGTATGGAGACGAGCATTGATGTGTTGCCTGGAGGATGCATCTGGCAACTTGGCGAGAACAAAAGTGCAGTCATTTGGAGACGTGAAATGGACCTTTGTGAGCAAGGGAGGGCGAGAAGATAAGGGGGGGGGAGAGCCTGAGAGGAGGACCCTGAAGAGTGAAGACGAATCGTTGATGTGCCAAGATGGCAGATGCGGGGGGGCGCAAGGGAGGCAGGGATGCAAGATGCTGCAGGTGGGCAACTACAACTACTCCGTACGCCCAACACCATACCTCCTTCCCTAGGTGCTCGCAACTTCCTTATCAGCCGGTTTCATCCTCGCCTGCTCACCTCTCTTTATCTCTTTACCTCTTCACCTCTTCACCTCTCTTTATCTCCCTCTCCCACCCGTTTCATCGACCCCGGGAAGCCTTGGTCGACGCCCACATCAGCAGCGCCACATTTCCATATTCCCACCACGCACCGCCACGCAGCCATGGCCTCCGAGAGGTCCTCCTCCCCCTCCTCCTCATCGTCAGCAGCCTCATCATCGTCATCATCACCGTCATCCTCCCCGTCCTCCTCGGACGCAACCAGCCTCTACTCGCTCACCGAGGACAAGCACCAGCCCGCGCAGCCGGCCCGCCGCAGCCTCCGCGAGAAGGCGCGCGACGTCCTCGCCGACATGGGCAGCCCGCCGACCAGGCGCCAGGACGCCAAGGACGGGCGACCGGCGTTCAGGTTTGGCGACCTGGGGCTGATGGCCGGGGCGCAGCAGCCGCGGATCTGAGGGAAGGGGGAAAATATCGGTGGGTTGATCGATTTGGTTTATCTGGGACGGGCAAGGGGCCGAGATGGGGCTGGGCAATGGCGTTTCGGGATGGTGATGATGATGATGATGATGACTTTGCTGACATCGGGGGTTTTGCTTTACTGCTACGTACCTAGGATATGGGATTTGGTTCATTTCCGAAAAAAAGGAGAGCAATAAAGCGAGAGTTTCTCTGGGAGATACTAATGTGTATTAATCAGAATGTAACAGTCGCCAAGTCGAGGTCCAGCCCCTGGGATACTTATAAACCCCCCAGGAAACGCCATATATTGTATATACATGTCAGCCATGAACCATTCCCGGTCATGGCCAGCCATAATCCTACTATCGTCGTCTCTCCATACAATTACCCCCCTCACGAAACAGGTATCGGCGTCTCACCCTGCATAAAGTGAAGGTCCATGGCATCCGGCCCGACTTGGCTGCATCGTGGTAGGTTAGCCAGAAGCCCTCTACACTCCCACGACACGCCAAAAGAAGACACAGAGAAAAGGGGGGGGAGGGGGGGAGAGAAAACTTACGTGGTCAGCATGAGCCTGGTAAACTCGTCCATGTCCTCGGCGCGGGCGTACTGCCAGAACTCGCGGAAGCCGCCGTTGGTGATGGCCCACTGGGGCTGCTCGCGCCAGGCGCGGAAGAAGTCGGCGGGCGTGGCCGCCTCCCAGAGGTGGCGCGACGCCGTGAAGCTCTGGTCGGGCTGCCAGATGCTTTGGTCGGCTGGTGGGTGGGTGTTCTGTCAGCTGGGGACCAACTGATCCAGCTCTGGGTCTACATGGCTGGACAAAAAGGGGGG